>JAHDYR010000011.1:71071-421213 GCA_019828565.1 Carpediemonas membranifera
CAGCGTGCTCTGGACATGCGGTTCTGCCCGTTCTGCTGGAGGCCAGCGGGCTGGCCTCGGCCCGGCAATCAGCGTCGATCTGACTTGGTCATTAGTGGACCACATGCCGCTGCGGTCCTCTCTCTGACATGTTCAGCGAGATGTGCGGCCGGATCCCATCCAATCGTGGCAGGTCTAGCCACCCCCAGGCGCAACCTGCTGATGAGCGGCAAGCCAGAGCGTCAGGTCCTGTGTATGCGAGATGGCCGACGTGGTTCCGCGCGCGGCTTGCGCCTGCGGCGGCGGGCGAAAGGGAGGGTTGGCTGAGTCACCACGGGCTTCGTGCCCGGTCTCTGACTCAGCTCTCTCCCCTTCCCCGCCTTCGACGCCCACGCCGGGGAGAGGAACTCGGACACTGCGGTGTCGTCGATGTTCCTCTCCTCTGGCTGGGTGCAACCTGGAGGCTGAGTCTGGCGCGTGGGCCTGTCACCCTGCAGCGGGGCGGCTGCGGGCTGGGGCTCGCCAGTCAGCTGCATCGGCAGGCTGCGTGGCTGAGAGACGCTTGGCGGAGTCGGTGGGGGCAGCATCGGCAGGGGGTGGGGCTCGGGGGCCTGTCACCCCTGCGGGGCAGCTGCGGGCTGCAGCCCAGTGTGGGGCGGCAGCGGAGTCAGTGGGGGCAGCCGGGGCAGGGGTGGGGTCGGTAGACCGGTCATCCCGCTGGGCGGCTGCGGGCTGCAGCCCAGTGTGGAGGGCGAGCAGCGTGAGTCGATGAGCAGCCAGCGATCTGTCAGTGGGCCTGTCATCTGCGGGGCGGCTGCGGGCTGCGGCCAGTTGCGGCAGCCCGAGTCAGTGAGCCTGGGCGTGGGTCAGTGGGCCAGTCATCCCGCTGGGCGGCTGCGGGCTGCGGCCCAGTTGGGGCAGCGGAGTCAGTGAGGGCAGCATCGGCGTGCTCGGGGGCCGGTCTCCCTGGCGTCGGGCGAAGGCATCGGCCCTCGCATACTCGCGGGCGATGCCCGCATTCGGTGGGCTGGCTGGGCGGGGCGCATGCTGGACCCGCTTCACCAAGGCGGTTACAGACGTCGTCCTCTGAGGGCCTCGGACAGTCTGAAGGAGGTTCATCCTTCTCGCTTTCACTGGGTCGATGGCGTGCTCGATCATACGCTCAAGAGCCTCGTTCGCACGTTCGATGGTGAGCGTTGATGTGAACGCCTGATCAGTGGCTGCAGCGTGCAGAATGGCGACAGCATTTGCGACGTGATCGTCGCGGCGGGAAGCTTTCACCTTGTGGCCGGGGCCGAAGCGATTTGTCGCCGCGTGAACGTAGTTGGTTATCCAAACCAAGTTGCTCACCGTGAAGAAACGCTTGTAATCCGAAATAAGGCTCAATAGACGTTCTTTGTTCATGCAGATCTCAATAAAGGCCTCAGTATCCTTCGGCCAAGAGTTCTTCGAGCTGGATGGATGGAAATCGTTAATCCACCGCAGAAGAGCAGCGAACAGCGCTAATCGCTTGTCAATAGACGTACCAGGTCCTTCATCGGATGTATGGCAGGATTCGTCGCCTTGCGGCGGCGAATCGAGCAACTTTCCTCTGGATACCATGGCCGAATTTACTTCCTGAGGTTGTCCGAACGACACGCGACTCCGCGGAATTTCGAGCAACTACTCTCGCGCAGGGGCAGGGGATGCGTTATGCGATGCGGCGATGGGGCGGGAGGCGCAGGGGGCTCGGGGACGACGCAGCCTAGAGTGGCCGAGTCAGCCGAGTCGCGACTCCGGCACATTTCTGGTGAGGCGATTAGGGGCGAAGTTCGGCCCAGCGGGCCTTGCACTGAGTGACGTAGTCGCTCCAGACGGTCATGTTGCCCTCCCAAGTCTTGAGGAAGACCAGGTCGCGCATGGTTCCCGCCAGGTGCGGCCGTGCGATGGCGTCGCAAAACTGCACCGCCCAGTCCGCGGTCAGGCGGGACTCCGTGGCGCCGCCGACGGTGGTGGCGGCGACCAGGAAGGTGACGTCCCAGTTGGCGTACTCCTTGGTCTTCTCGAGCTCGGCGTCGCGGGGTGCAGCCCGCAGTAGAAGTCCACGTATACATCATCGTGTACCGCGTTTCCGACCACGTCGCGCTCGCCCCAGACCTTGAGGTCGGCCCGCTTGTGTGTGGGCGCTGCGGCGTTGGTGACACGGAACTGTGGGTGTGTGTCGCGGAGGTCGACCTCTGGACGGCAACGGGGAATGGGCCGCCCGCGTAGGTCGTCCTGGGCTACCAGGTCGTGCACAGCCATCTTAACGTGGTCGTGGCGTGCGGTAATGGCGCCTTCCTTGAGGTGGGCGCACCCTAAGGCGTGGCGCCACGTGACATCCTGCTGGGCCAGCACAAAGGGGACATGTGACCGGCATTTCGCGGAATGGGGCGACATTGAGGTGTGCCCGGGCGATTGGGACGAACGCGCTGTCGCATGAGACGTGCTCGAGGTCCAGGGGGCTCAGGCTGGCCTCCTTCCTGAGGATTCCGGCGGCGGGTGCGGTGAGGGAGCTGCAGTCGGTGAGGCCCTGGGAGACCTCCTCGGGGTCTAGACTGAAGTCGTGGGGTGTCTTGGGGCGGTAATTGGCCGTCCAGGTCTCTGCCAACATCGTTGTGAGGTTCTTCTGTGGCTTTTCAGCCTCGATGTCGAACAGGTCCTGGGTGGTCTTGGGCCACCTCTGGCACCCATTGGGAGCGACTAGCTCCTCCTCCATGGCCCTTGTGATGCCTAGGGCGTGCAGCTGGTGCGCTGCTCCTAAAAACGCACATTGCCAAATGAGAGAGGGAAGTGGAATCCGAAGCCCGTAGTCATCATAATCAAGTGCAAGGCGCTCTTTTGGGATATTTGAAACGTCCGTTTCTTGAAGTATGCGGCCGATAACGGTTCTCAGCGTGTGTTCGAGCCTTTTGGTTCGGCATTCGTGCCCGATCGGGCTCACGTTGCGAAATACTGCTGAAGCCATCGGTAGAACGCATGACCTGATCATGTTGATCGCTACGGCGGCTGCTTTTGGCCCCACGGTCTCCGTCATTTCTGCGACGCGTTCGAGCGCCTCCTCCATGCGCGTGAAGATATCATCCACTGCCTGGGAGATGCCGGCGTCGTCTCCTACGGGGATTCCCAACGCGCGTCCGCTCCGTCTGCCAAGTGATCCGGCCTTCGTCAGGATGAGGCACTTCTGCCTGTTGACGCGCATACCAACGGCCTTGCATGCTGCTTCCACTCGCACGTAGAACGTCTCTATCGAGCGTTGGTCCGCGTGGGCGGGCAAGAGACCGTACAAGTCATCTTGGTACCCGAGAATGGTGGCGCTCGGGAGCTGAGACCGGAGGCTCTTCAGGATGGGCATCATTGCCAGCGTGAAGAGTGCGGGCGAGAGCGGGTCACCCTGG
Source organism: Carpediemonas membranifera (assembly GCA_019828565.1). Taxonomy (NCBI): domain Eukaryota; phylum Fornicata; genus Carpediemonas; species Carpediemonas membranifera. Next base: position 74,467 of record JAHDYR010000011.1, read on the forward strand.
TGGATGCCCTCGCGGCTGTCAATGACCTTGCCAGTCGGCGTAAGCAGCTTGCCCTCTCTGTACATCGTAGTGAAGTATGGGAGTGCGGCTGGGGCATAGGCCTGCAGTACTGCATGAAGGTGAGCCCGGGACACTGTGCCATACGCATTGGACATGTCCACAGCACAGACCTTGTGGCCCGACTCGTAGGCCTCGGCGATCTTGTTGGTCATGATGTCCAGGCCGCAGCTCTCACCCAGCCCATACTGCTCTGGGCAGACCCCATCGTCCCGGAGGCGGGCCGAGACGGCTGAGGCAAGGACCTTCGCGGCAAGGCGTCGGAGAGACTCGCCCATAGCGATGGGTCTGACGCGATCTTGGCCCTTTGGTAGCGCGATGAGCCGTGCGTGCGCGAGGATGCTTGTGTACTCCTCTCCTGCGATGATATCTCTCACGAGAGGTAGCAGCGCCTGGACAAGCTTTGCCTTTCCGCAGTCTGTGGGCCAGTTTGAGATGCAAGAAGCTCAGCCCGGATGGGCCCGGTGCCGAGTCCGCCCTCATCCTTCCTAGGGCTTCGTCAACCGCCTCGAACGTGATCTCAAAGGACGTCAGTGCGTCGGTGTGGGGTGTGAGTGCCGGTGTCTGGGGATCGTGAAGTGGGGTGGCCTGCATTTCCTCCAGCTTCTGGTCGATCTCTCCCGGTGTCAGTGTCATTTCCGCCGAAAGCAGGACCTTCATGGCGCTTGAATAGTACCCTGCGGCGGCCTTCGAGTATGCAGCTCGCTCCGGAGAGCGGGCCCGGAGAGAAAACGCCCTTCTTCCCAGGGCGGTATACGGTCCGCGCGTGCCGAAGGACGGCGGCTAGCGCCTCTCGCTTCCGACTCTCCGGGGCGTTGGCAAGGGCCACGAGCAGCTGGATCAGCCCGTTCACAAACCTGGCTGCCGCCTTTCGCGAGGGCTTTGATCGGCCGATACGGCCGGCTTCAGCTGGATGGGGAAGGAACGCCAGTTCGAGGGGCAGGTCGCCTGCGATGGGGGTCAGTTGGTGGCATGGGGAGGAGTGCGGCTCTCGGTCTCCGCTGGGTCAGACTGGGTCTGGTGTGCGGTGGACCACCGGTTGTGGGGTCCTGCCGGAGTCCGCAGGCCTCCCCTCATGAAGTAGACCAACCTTGGTGTGAACTCGCGGAACCCTTTCGGGAAGCTGTAGGGTGGCCGCCTGTCCGGCTCGTCAGCGAAAATGCCTTCCAGAAGCTGTGTCCAGCGTTCGCGTGACATCCTGTGGACGCCATTCTGCCCGCCGGACACTTCTCCGACCCGGACTGCTGTCGTGAGTGTGGACCTTACCTGCTCGGCCGAGCCCCAATGAGACTCGACCAGGTGGGTCGGGATGTTTGCGGTGAACCTATGCCGGAGTCGATCCAGCTTGGCAAGGCTCAGCCACCCCTGGGTAGGCGTGGATGATGCTGGCCCAGGGTGCGCCTCCGTGATCTGGTTAAGAGCGCCAGGAGGGCCTGTGTACACAAATGTACGTGGTTCAGGGCCTTGGCTTGCCTGCGGCGGCGGGCGAAGGGGAGGGTTGGCTGAGTCACCACGGGCTTCGTGCCCGGTCTCTGACTCAGCTCTCTCCCCTTCCCCGTCTTCGACGCCCGCCAGGGAGAGGAACTCGGACACTGCGGTGTCGTCGATGTTCCTCTCCTCTGGCTGGGTGGGGGCAACCTGGGCGGGGGTCTGGCGCGTGGGCCTGTCACCCTGCGGGGCGGTTGCGGGCTGCGGCCCAGTTAGGGCGGCAGCGGAGTCGGTGGGGGCAGCCTGGGCAGGGGGTGGTGTCGGTAGACCGGTCATCCCGCTGGGCGGCTGCGGGCTGCGGCCCAGTTAGGGCGGCAGCGGAGTCGGTGGGGGCAGCATCGGCAGGGGGTGGGGCTCGGGGGCCTATCACCCTGCTGTTGACGGTCTGCGCGGCCAGCAGCTACGCGACACGCGTATGCTTCTGCCTCGAGGAAGGCAGTGCGGTCTCGCGCAGGGCTTGCCGGGCGGGCCTCCTCGACACGGCTGATCAGTTGGGCGTATGACTGACGCCCGGTCTTGGCGCGGCGAGCGGCGATCTCGGACGGGCGGAGCGGACGAGGGTGCTCCCTCATGAGCTGCTCATCGGTCCTTCTGCCCCGTATCACGCGCTCGAGGGCCTCGTTGGCACGATCAATCGAGATCGTAGCAGTGAACACCTGGTTGGTGGCTGCGGCGTGAAGAAGTGAAGTGGCATTGGCGATGTGGTCATCACGGCGGGATGCCTTCGGCTTATGGCCTGGCCCGAAGCGGTTTGTGGCCGCATGAACGTAGTCCGTGATCAAAGAAAGGTTGTTGATCGTGAAGAAGCGTTTGTTGTCCGTCACAAGGCGCAATAAACGATCTTTGTTCATACAAACCTCGATGAAGGCCTCAGCGTTCTTCGGCCACGAGCCTTTCGGGCAGTGCTGACGAATTTCGTCCATTACGCGCAGGAGCGCAGCGAACAGCGCTAGTTTCAGGTAATTCGTGTCACCTGGTCCGTCATCGGATGTATGGCAGGATTCGTCGCCTTGCGGCGGCGAATCGAGCAACTTTCCTCTGGATACCATGGCCGAATTTACTTCCTGAGGTTGTCCGAACGACACGCGACTCCGCGGAATTTCGAGCAACTACTCTCGCGCAGGGGCAGGGGATGCGTTATGCGATGCGGCGATGGGGCGGGAGGCGCAGGGGGGCTCGGGGACGACGCAGCCTAGAGTGGCCGAGTCAGCCGAGTCGCGACTCCGGCATTTTGTGGGGAGGGCAGATTATTGGTGGTGCTCGGCCCAACGGGCCTTGCACTGGGAGACATAGTCCGACCAGACGCGGATGTTGTCTGCCCAGACCGAGAGGAAGGTGCGGTGCTTGACCCTGGGGACCAGGTGGGGGCGGGCGATCGCCTCACAGAGCTTCACGGCCCAGCACTCGGTGATGCGGGACTCAGTCTCGCCCAGAACCGTGCAGGCAGCAGGCACGAAGGTGACCTGCCAGTTGCGGTACTCGCGGAGCTTCTCTAGCTCAGCCTCCCGCGGGTGCAGGCTGACCACGAAGTCGACATAGACTTCCTCGTGGACACGGTTCCCGACCACGTCTCTCTCGCCTGCCACCATGAGGTCGGCCACCTTGCGTCTGGGCGCTTCGGTATCGGCCTGCTGGTAGCGGGGGTGACGAGAGGTGAGCGCGACCTCGGCCTGGCAACGGGCCATGGGTCGACCTCTAACGTCGTCGTCGGTCAACACGGCGCTCACAGCGTCTCTAACATGGTTGTGACGCTCGGTGTGGGCGGTTCCCTTGGTGTGTGGGCACGAGAGGGCATGCTGCCAGGTGCAGCGCTGGGCCTGACACAGGGGGCAAGTCTCGGGCCACTCTTCGAACGGGGCGACATCCAGGTGTGCCCTGGCAATTGGGACAAATATTGAGCCAACAGGCTTCGATTCTAGCTCAATTGGGGTGAGTGCGGCCTCTTGCCGGAGAATTCCAGCCGCCGGGGCAGCGCGCTGGGAGGAGTCGTTCAGGGCCTGAGTGGCCGCATTGCGGTCCAAGTTGAAGTCAGACGGCGTTGATGGGCGGTGCTGGACTGTCCAGGCGTCTCTATGGTACTTTGTGAGTTGTTTCTGAGGCTTTTTGGCCTCCATCTCATAGAGTTCGTCCTTGGTCCTAGGCCACTCTTCGGCGCCTTCAACGGTAAACAGGGCCTCGTCTAGGTGCACAGACCGGTCCGGAAGCAGCTGGTGCAGCTGGTGTTCCGTGCCCAAAAATGCGCATTTCCAGACGAGTGATGGGATTGGCATGCGGAGCCCGTAATCTCCATAATCGAGAGCCATTCTACGAGTTTTTGTCTTCCAGACCATCTCTTAGTTGCAGAATGTGCTCTACGCTGCGGCTAAGCATCTGCTCGAAGCGGGATGTCCTGCTTTCGTGCCTAATCGGCGACACAGCTCTGTAGATTGCGGATGGCATCGCAAGAATGCATGAACGAATCATATTCAGCGCAACGCTGGCCGCAGAAGGCCCTACAGTCTCCACCATTTCCACGACGCGAGCAGTCGCCATCTCCATCTCCGAGAAGACATCATCGACAGCTCTTGCCTCACCATGAGCGTCACCAACAGGGATTCCAACGGCTCTACCGTTGACTACCCGCTGAATGGCACCCGGGGAGCCAGCAGCGCTGATCACCATACACTTAGCCGTGTTCACGCGCATGCCGATGCGGCCACAAACCTCAGCCATCCGGTCGTAGAACCGATCAACTCGTGAGGCCGGCATGGACGCTGGCGCGATCAAGTAAGCATCGTCCTGATAGGAGACCATCCTGCACTCCTGGAACTCACCTCTGATCTGGTCCAGGACCGGCTTCATCGCCAGGGTGAACAGCAGCGGAGATATGGGGTCTCCTTGCTGGATGCCCTCCCGGGACGGGATGACAAGGCCTGTTGGTGTGATCATCTTGCCCCCGGCATACATCGTGTGCAGGTACGGTAGCAAGACCGGGGCCCACGCCTGTGCGACCTCAGACAGATGCTGCCGACTGACGGTTCCGTACGCATTGGACATGTCAACGGCGCACAGCTGCGCACCGCCGGCGTACGCTGCCTTCAGAATGTCACCCATGCAGTCCAGGCCGCAGCTCTCGCCCAGTCCGAACTGCCCCTCGCACACACCATCGCCAATAATCCTCAGCCCGACATCGTGGGCTAGGACCTTACCTGCGAGGCGTCTCAGGCTCTCGCCCATTGCAATGGGCCGGACCTTGGAGTCTCCCTTAGGCAGGGCAACGAGCCTCGAGTGCGACAGGATCTCAGTGTAGGGCTCCCCGTTGATGATGTCGTTGATCAGAGGCGTGACAGCAGCAACAAACTTGTGTTTGCGTAGGCGGTAGGCCAGCTTCAAGTGAAGGAAACTCAGGCCCGAGGGTCCCGGTGCCGAGTCTGCTTTGAGCCTGTCCAGGGCCCATGTCACAGACTCCGGGGTGACCTCATATGACTCCAGCGCACCCGCCCGTTGCTGTGGGTGGAAGAGACGTGGGTCTGCCATTGGCTCGGCCTGCAGCTCCACCAGCTTCTCGTCAACCTCGGTCGGGCTGAGGTCCATGTCCTCAGACAGGAGGATCTTCAGGCCACTGGAGTAGTAGCCGGCCGAGGCCTTGGTGAAGGCCGAGCGCTCCTTGGTCCGGGTCCGCAGTGTCACCTGCTTCTTGGCGGGCTTGTACACCGTCTGACCATGGGTCATGATGGCAATAAGGCCACGCCGTTTCTGCTGGGCAGGCACCTCGTTCAGGGCCTCCAACAGGTTGATGAGACCCTTCACGAATGAGACCGCACCCTTCCTTGAAGGCTTCGACTTCCCAATCCTGCCGGCCTCCGTCGGGGAGGGGAGGAACTTGAGGTCCTCTGGGAGCTCTGGAAGGATGGTCTCCGGCTGCGGGCGGGGAGCAGTGAGCCTTCTTCTGGCTGGCTGGGCCGTCCTTGGCTGCGGGACAGCTGGGAGAGCGGGGTCGACTGGCATACCCAACCCTTCCCTCATGAACGCCACGAACCTGGGTGCGAACGACTTCAGGCCTTGCGGGAACGCATACGAAGGCCGGTTCCTCGGGTGAGCCGCAAAGACCTGCTCGAGGAGAGCCGTCCAGCGTGCTCTGGACATGCGGTTCTGCCCGTTCTGCCCCCTGGAGAGCCAGCGGACGGCGTCGACAGACGTCAGCGTCGCGACGACCTGGTCGTTGGTCGACCACATGTCTCTGTCTTCCCGCGGTACATGTGCGTCAAAGCTGCGGCGAACAGCGTCGATGGTCGTGCGGTCGAGCCACCCTGTGAGCCGGTGGGCGGGGTCAACCTGCGGCGGCGGGCGAAGGGGAGGGTTGGCTGAGTCACCACGGGCTTCGTGCCCGGTCTCTGGCTCAGCTCTCTCCCCTTCCCCGCCTTCGACGCCCGCCAGGGAGAGGAACTCGGACACTGCGGTGTCGTCGATGTTCCTCTCCTCTGGCTGGGTGGGGGCAACCTGGGCGGGGGTCTGGCGCGTGGGCCGGTCTCCCTGCGGGGCGGCTGCGGGCTGCGGCCCAGTTGGGGCAGCAGCGGAGTCGGTGGGGGCAACCTGGGCGGGGGTCTGGCGCGTGGGCCGGTCTCCCTGCGGGGCGGCTGCGGACTGCGGCCCAGTTAGGGCGACAGCGGAGTCGGTGGGGGCAGCATCGGCAGGGGTGGTGTCGGTAGACCGGTCATCCCGCTGGGCGGCTGCGGGCTGCGGCCCAGTTAGGGCGGCAGCGGAGTCGGTGGGGGCAGCCTGGGCAGGGGTGGTGTCGGTAGACCGGTCATCCCGCTGGGCGGCTGCGGGCTGCGGCCCAGTTAGGGCGGCAGCGGAGTCGGTGGGGGCAGCCTGGGCAGGGGTGGGGTCGGTAGACCGGTCATCCCGCTGGGCGGCTGCGGGCTGCGGCCCAGTTAGGGCGGCAGCGGAGTCGGTGGGGGCAGCATCGGCAGGGGTGGGGCTCGGGGGCCTATCACCCTGCTGTTGACGGTCTGCGCGGCCAGCAGCTACGCGACACGCGTATGCTTCTGCCTCGAGGAAGGCAGTGCGGTCTCGCGCAGGGCTTGCCGGGCGGGCCTCCTCGACACGGCTGATCAGTTGGGCGTATGACTGACGCCCGGTCTTGGCGCGGCGAGCGGCGATCTCGGACGGGCGGAGCGGACGAGGGTGCTCCCTCATGAGCTGCTCATCGGTCCTTCTGCCCCGTATCACGCGCTCGAGGGCCTCGTTGGCACGATCAATCGAGATCGTAGCAGTGAACACCTGGTTGGTGGCTGCGGCGTGGAGAAGTGAAGTGGCATTGGCGATGTGGTCATCACGGCGGGATGCCTTCGGCTTATGGCCTGGCCCGAAGCGGTTTGTGGCCGCATGAACGTAGTCCGTGATCAAAGAAAGGTTGTTGATCGTGAAGAAGCGTTTGTTGTCCGTCACAAGGCGCAATAAACGATCTTTGTTCATACAAACCTCGATGAAGGCCTCAGCGTTCTTCGGCCACGAGCCTTTCGGGCAGTGCTGACGAATTTCGTCCATTACGCGCAGGAGCGCAGCGAACAGCGCTAGTTTCTGGTAATTCGTGTCACCTGGTCCTTCATCGGATGTATGGCAGGATTCGTCGCCTTGCGGCGGCGAATCGAGCAACTTTCCTCTGGATACCATGGCCGAATTTACTTCCTGAGGTTGTCCGAACGACACGCGACTCCGCGGAATTTCGAGCAACTACTCTCGCGCAGGGGCAGGGGATGCGTTATGCGATGCGGCGATGGGGCGGGAGGCGCAGGGGGGCTCGGGGACGACGCAGCCTAGAGTGGCCGAGTCAGCCGAGTCGCGACTCCGGCATTTTGTGGGGAGGGCAGATTATTGGTGGTGCTCGGCCCAACGGGCCTTGCACTGGCTGACATAGTCACTCCAGATGCTGAGGTTGCCCTCCCAGGCCTTCAGGAAGGCCGTGTCGCGCATGGTTCCCGCCAGGTGCGGCCGTGCAATGGCGTCGCAAAACTGCACCGCCCAGTCCGCGGTCAGGCGGGACTCCGTGGCGCCGCCGACGGTGGTGGCGGCGACCAGGAAGGTGACGTCCCAGTTGGCGTACTCCCGGGTCTTCTCGGTCTCGGCGTCGCGGGGGTGAAGACCGCAGTAGAAGTCGACGTAGACGTCGTCGTGGACGACGTTTCCGACCACGTCGCGCTCGCCCCAGACCTTGAGGTCAGCCCGCTTGTGTGTGGGGGCGTCGGCGCTCGTGACGCGGAACCTAGGGTGGGTGTCGAGCAGATCGAACTCGGGCTTGCAGTGGGGGATGGGGCGCCCGCGGAGGTCGTCCTGGGTCACGAGATCGTGCACAGCCATCTTGATGCTGTCGTGGCGTGCGTTGGTCGCGCCATCCTTCAGGTAGGAGCAGCCGAGGGCGTGGCGCCACGTGATGTCCTGCTGGCCACAGAGGGGGCAGGTGACCGGCATCTCGCGGAATGGGGCGATGTTGAGGTGCGCCCGGGTGACGGGGACGAACACGCTGTCGCAGGAGGTCTGCTCGAGGTCGAGGGGGCTCAGCGCGGCTTCTTTGCGGAGGAGTCCGGCGGCGGGGGGCCTCGAGGGAGCTGCAGTCAGAGAGGCCCTGGGAGACCTCCTCGGGGTCTAGGCCGAAGTCGGCGGGTGTCTTGGGGCGGTACTTGGCCGTCCAGGCTTTTGCAAGCATCGTAGTGAGTGTCTTCTGCGGCTTTTCAGCCTCGATGCTAAACAGTTCCTGGATGGTTTTGGGCCACTCCTGGCACTCTTCTGGAGAGAACAGCGCCGCCTCCATGTCCCGGGTGATGCCTAGGGCGTGCAGCTGGTGGGCTGCGCCCAAAAATGCACACTTCCAGATGAGCGACGGAAGAGGGATACGGAGCCCGTAGTCGGCGAAATCGAGCGCTAGACGCTCTTCGGGTATCTTTGTGACGTCGGATACCTGAAGGATGCGTGCGATGGCAGCTCTCAGCTTCCGCTCCAGGCTTTTTGTGCGGCATTCGTGGCCAATCGGGCTCACGTTGCGAAAGATTGCCGAAGGCATCGGAAGAACGCAAGACCTGATCAGATTGACCGCCACCGAGGCCGCTTTCGGCCCCACTGCCTCGGTCATCTCGGCCACCCGCACGAGCGCGTCCTCCATGCGCGAGAAGGCCGCGTCCACAGCGTTGGCAACGCCCGCGTCGTCGCCTACGGGGATACCGAGCACCCGTCCGCTTTTTGGCCCAGTGTCCCCGTCTTCGCCAGGACGAGGCACTTCAGTCGGTTCACCCGCATACCGACGGCTCCACACGCCGCCTCCACACGCGCGTAGAATGTATCGATCGTCCGCTGGTCTGCCTGCCGGGGCAGCAGCCCGTACACGTCGTCCTGGTAGCCGAGGATGGTCGTACTGGGAAGTTGCGACCGGAGGCTGCCGAGGAGGGGCGTCATAGCCAGCGTGAAGAGGGCTGGGGACAGGGGGTCCCCCTGGTGGATGCCCTCTCGGCTGGCTATGACGTGCCCGGTCGGGGTCAGCAGCTTGCCCTCGCCATACATGGTGGAGAAATAGGGGAGGGCGGCTGGGGCGTGCGCCTCGAGCACCACACGGAGGTGGGCGCGGGACACGGTTCCGTAGGCGTTAGTCATGTCAACAGCACAGACCTTGAGCCCTTCGTCGTACGCTTCCGCAATTTTCGCGGTCATAACGTCCAGGCCGCAGCTCTCGCCGAGCCCGTACTGCTCAGGGCAGACGCCGTCATTACGGAGACGCGACGAGGCGGCCGAGGCGAGGACCTTCGCGGCCAGGCGCCGGAGCGCCTCGCCCATGGCGATGGGTCTGACCCGATCTTCGCCCTTCGGCAGTGCGATGAGCCGTGCGTGAGCGAGGATACCCGTGTACTCCTCGCCGGCAATGATGTCGCGCACAAGGGGCAGGAGTGCCTGCACCAACTGGCCCTTCCGGAGTCGATGAGCGAGTTTCAGATGCAAGAAGCTCAGCCCGGATGGGCCGGGGGCCGAGTCCGCTCTCATCTTCCCCAGCGCCTCGTCTACGGCCTCGAAGGTGACCTCAAAGGACGTGAGCGCGTCGGCGCGGCGTGTGAGAGCCGGCGTCTGGGGATCTCTCAGCGGGGCGGCCTGCATCTCCTCCAGCTTCTGGTCGATCTGACCCGGCGTGAGTGTCATCTCCTCAGAGAGCAGGACCTTCATGGCGCTGGAGTAATACCCGGCGGCGGCCTTCGAGTATGCAGCTCGCTCTGGGGAGCGGGTGCGGAGGGAGATCCCCTTCTTCCCAGGGCGATATACTGTCCGCGCGTGCCGGAGAACGGCTGCCAGAGCCTCCCGCTTCCGGTTCTGCGGCGCGTTCGCCAGGGTCACGAGCAGCCGGATCAGCCCGTTCACGAATCCCGCGGCAGCCTTCCGTGAGGGCTTCGCCCGGCCGATGCGTCCGGCTTCCGCGGGGTGAGGCAGATATGACAGCTCGATCGGCAGGTCGCCCGCGAGAGGGTCGGCCGGCGGCAGGGGCAGGAGCGCTGCTCTCGGTCTCCGTGGGGGCTGGCTGGGCCCGGCATGGGGCGGGGCCTCAGCACTAGGGTCCGGCGGAAGACCGCATGCCTCTCTCATGAAGAACACAAACCTCGGCGTGAACTGCCTGAACCCTTTGGGGAAGCTGTAGGGTGGCCGCCTGTCCAGCTCGTCAGCGAAAATGCCTTCCAGAAGCTGTGTCCAGCGTTCACGTGACATCCTGTGGACGCCATTCTGCCCGCCGGACACTTCTCCGACCCGGACTGCTGTCGTGAGTGTGGACCTTACCTGCTCGGCCGAGCCCCAATGAGACTCGACCAGGTGGGTCGGGATGTTTGCGGTGAACCTATGCCGGAGTCGATCCAGCTTGGCAAGGCTCAGCCACCCCTGGGTAGGCGTGGATGATGCTGGCCCAGGGTGCGCCTCCGTGATCTGGTTAAGAGCGCCAGGAGGGCCTGTGTACACAAATGTACGTGGTTCAGGGCCTTGGCTTGCCTGCGGCGGCGGGCGAAGGGGAGGGTTGGCTGAGTCACCACGGGCTTCGTGCCCGGTCTCTGGCTCAGCTCTCTCCCCTTCCCCGCCTTCGACGCCCGCCAGGGAGAGGAACTCGGACACTGCGGTGTCGTCGATGTTCCTCTCCTCTGGCTGGGTGGGGGCAACCTGGGCGGGGGTCTGGCGCGTGGGCCTGTCACCCTGCGGGGCGGTTGCGGGCTGCGGCCCAGTTAGGGCGGCAGCGGAGTCGGTGGGGGCAGCATCGGCGGGGGTGGGGCTCGGGGGCCGGTCACCCTGCTGTGTGGCTGCAGGCTGCGGCCCAGTTAGGGCGGCAGCGGAGTCGGTGGGGGCAGCATCGGCAGGGGTGGGGCTCGGGGGCCGGTCACCCTGCTGTGTGGCTGCAGGCTGCGGCCCAGTTAGGGCGACAGCGGAGTCGGTGAGGGCAGTATCGGCAGGGGTGGGGCTCGGGGGCCTGTCACCCTGCGGGGCGGCTGCGGGCTGCGGCCCAGTTAGGGCGGCAGCGGAGTCGGTGGGGGCAGCATCGGCGGGGGTGGGGCTCGGGGGCCGGTCACCCTGCTGTGTGGCTGCAGGCTGCGGCCCAGTTAGGGCGGCAGCGGAGTCGGTGGGGGCAGCATCGGCGGGGGTGGGGCTCGGGGGCCGGTCACCCTGCTGTGTGGCTGCAGGCTGCGGCCCAGTTAGGGCGACAGCGGAGTCGGTGAGGGCAGTATCGGCAGGGGTGGGGCTCGGGGGCCTGTCACCCTGCGGGGCGGCTGCGGGCTGCGGCCCAGTTAGGGCGGCAGCGGAGTCGGTGGGGGCAGCATCGGCAGGGGTGGGGCTCGGGGGTCGGTCTCCCTGGCGTCGGGCGAAGGCCTCGGCCCTCGCGTACTCGCGGGCGATGCCCGCATTCGGTGGGCTGGCTGGGCGGGGCGCATGCTGGACCCGCTTCACCAAGGCGGTTACAGACGTCGTCCTCTGAGGGCCTCGGACAGTCTGAAGGAGGTTCATCCTTCTCGCTTTCACTGGGTCGATGGCGTGCTCGATCATACGCTCAAGAGCCTCGTTCGCACGTTCGATGGTGAGCGTTGATGTGAACGCCTGATCAGTGGCTGCAGCGTGCAGAATGGCGACAGCATTTGCGACGTGATCGTCGCGGCGGGAAGCTTTCACCTTGTGGCCGGGGCCGAAGCGATTTGTCGCCGCGTGAACGTAGTTAGTAGAAAGAAAGAAATTTATGGTGCTTGGATTCTGACCCCGGACTGAGCTTGTTTCCCGTTGTCTTGGAGCTGAGTGCCCCGGGGTACTGCCTATTTCCCGTGGCAAACTGGTCAGCAGCGTTTGCCTTGGGCTTTCGGTGCTACTGTCTCCGCGGAAAGCCGATTCCAATCGCCCCAGAGGCCCTGCGGCCATCTCCGTGCAAATATGCTTTCCTGTCTCCCTGAAAGTCCGGCAACTATCCGGGGAGCCTGGGGGTCTGTCCTCGGGGCATTGACAGGCAGGATCGTCCTGCAGAACCTTGACTATGACACTCCTTGCTTCCCTGCAGTCCTTGTAGAGCCGTTCAGCCACGGCACCCTCTCGTCTGTCCGGTTCCCCAATTCCATGCCCCCTCGACTCTGTTAAGAGGCCTACCCGAAGGCGGGGGAAAGTGACTAAGTCCATGCTGTCTACCCCGGTTAGGTGGCGTGGGTCAGGGCATGGGTGGTGTACCCCCAGGCACTAGGCCTGGTTGTCCTGTTACCCCTTACAACATTTCGCTTGCACTACATGTCCTTGGTTTCCCATGTCGTTAACAAGGGCGGCAGGGGCACCTGTGCCCCTCCGACCCCCGTGGCCAGTCCCTGCAGTTTCCTTGGGGTCCCAACGAGTGGTGCAACCATATGAATATGGATTTCCTTGACCTTATCCTTGCTCTGTCCTTGTTGCATGTCCTTTCTTTCTTATTTCTGGTCTGTCCTTCCTGTTCTTTCCTTGCAGTCGTTCCTTCCCTTGCTTTGGTTCCTGGCTACCGGGATACGTGGGGCCTTTCCTCACTGATCCCAGGAGCTTAGCACCAGCGAGGGTGGTCCATGGCTGATTCCTTGTCCATCCCTTCCCGGTCCTGGAGTCAGGGGTTCATGACATGCTTCTATTCCACCTTGAAGCTGTTGTAAACCTTTGCCAGTTCCCGTAGTCCTGCCGTGAGGCCTTCCCAAATGTCTATTTCTGTCCATGGGGTTCGCTGGAGTTCGCTCCACACTCCGTTCCCGAACACTTTGTCCCTTGCCTTTGCTCCCCTGTTGTTCACTGGGTCGCCCATGCATGCTCTTATAGTCTCTTCCCATTGGTCCGAGCTCTTGATCCTGTTCAGCTTTGAGACTGTGACTGGCCCCTCCTTCTTTTCATGGGCCAGGTGTGCACCTCGGGTATGGCCAGAGCCACGTCTCGCTCACTTCTGCCATAGTACCGTTGTTCCTTCCATGCTAGTGTGATTCCATTGTGTGCTGAGCCCCATACCCCGACCTTCTGAGACTCTACCACCTCAATCTCCGCCCCCTGGATTCCTGGTGTTGTCACTGCAAAGTCCGGGGTTGATGTTCCTGATGTGAGCGTCCCAGACTTGGGTATGATGGCTTTGAGCCTGTGCTTCTCCATCATATCCTTCCACCGGGTGGATCTTTCCATCTGGCCTGGGTCGATGTTCCAGTCTCCCATAATTATGGCCTCCATGCTCCCTTTCATGTCCATGATCTTCTGTATAGTGTCCCTGAATCCATCCTTCTCCTGCTTGCTGTGGCCGGATGGAGGGCCATACACGTTGATGACTAGTATGTCCCTGCCGGTTCTCATTATGCTGGCTTGCACTCTTCCCGATAGGCTGTCCGTTATGCCGATGTCCCACTTTGCAGTTGCGTGTGGGCTCACTCTCGTGCCGATGCCTTCCCTTGTTCCCTTCCATCTTGGCGCAGGTTCGTCATTGCCTGCTATGCCTAGTTGTCGGTTGATGCGGTGCTGACTTTTTGACATCCGCCTTTCGTTTTTCGTTGGCTAAGACCAGGTCCTCTTCCGTCTCCCTCCCTGCTAGTGCGTAGTCAAGGTCCATGAAGCAATGAACCCTCGTATTCGCCGTTCTCCATGTCTCTTGTATGAGTACTGCCTCTATGTCCTTCAACCTTAGCTGAATCGCCGTTGCCATAGACGCCGTGAAGTCCTTTCCTCTTCCTATGTGTCCCTCTGTGTTCAGACTAAGTATCTTGTAGGTTACCATTGCCTTTGTCCTGTTTCCTTATCCTGCGAATTCCCAGAATTTGGGAGCCCCAGCTTCCCGCTCCTCTCCTGCTATCCTTGTCCTAACAAGGGGCCTAGATGCCGGTCTCGGTGACCCTTGTCAGGCCAACCTTGTTACCACCTGGTGACCTTCCATTCTTCGGGCAGGGTACTTAGGAGGGGGACGATATGACGTGACCCCCCTTTGGCTGCCGCTACAGCCTACCGGCAGTGCATTTCAGCTAATGCCGGGCCCTGGGTGGGAGCCAGGGCTTGTGAATTATAAAGAAAATGTTGCTTGTTCCTTGAAAGAATACTGCTTTACCATGTCCTTACTCCTCCTCCGTGGACTCCCCACTGCCGCTGCAGCTGTCCTCGGCCTGACTCACTTGCTGTCCTTGTAGACTCTGCATTACCGTGATGAACTGGGTCATCAGGTCCATGGGTGAGATCTGCTTGGCCTTCTTAGCCTTCTTGTGCTTGTGCCGGGGGATCGTGGGCTTCTCCTTGCTGGGCTTAGTCGCGACGCCGGAGAGCACCAACCTTCCGTGGCCTTGCTCTTGCATGAGTCGGGCAGCCTTGAGCGCTGAGATCTCTTGTTGCGCCTCTGCCAACTGCTTTCGGAGCCGCAGCTTCTCCGAGTCCATGCCGGTTGCCTGTCTGCTTCCAGACTCCCAGTCCATGTCCTCTTCGTGCCTGCTTCTCTTTCCGCTGTCCGAGTCCATGATCCTACTCGTGCTGCCCTCCTTGCGCTTGAGCGTCGTGGAGGAAGAGTGATCCTTGCTGTTGTCCATGCCTCCCTCTGAGCCTCTACCGGCCCAGGTGTTCCCGCTGAACGAGCCTCTCATCTGCGTTTCCGTGTTGTCCTGTCTCTCCCTGTCGTCTCCTCCGTGGTTACGATCCGAGGTCCTGTTCATGTTACCAGCTCTGTCGCCGGTTCTGTCGTCAGCTCTGACACCAGCTCTACCGCCGGCTCCGTGTCCTACCCTTCTGTCCTCTTCCCTGTCTCCATGCTGGTCGTGATGTCCTTGATCCGCGTCCTGGCCGAAGTGCCTGCCCACCATCCTGGTGCTAATCCGCCTCGCCTTTTCCTCCAGGCCGTTGTCGAAGAACCTACTTTGGTATGGCTGTTCGGACTTTCCGTCGATGGTGGGGACATACGTGATGCCTGGGACATTGACTGTGTTGGCTCTGGGCTCGTCCGGGATAGCTGCCGAGACTAGTCTGGCCCCTTCCTTGCGCATGCGGCTTAGGATGGTCCCAGCCTCGCTGACCCTGACCATGCCCCAGTCTCTCGGGATGAAGCTCGCCCCTAGGGTGATCCTACCCCCTGTTCCTGGGGGCCTTGACGTTGACTATGACCTTCTCATAGTCCCTGAGGCTCTCTGCTAGGTCGTCGCAGCCCCAGACTCCTTGATGAGCCGTAGCCTCCTTCGAGGGCCACCACTCGTATAGCATGGCCATGGTTATGATGTCCTCCTCCCTTGCTGCCCCTAGGCCCTTCCTGACGCGTACCATGCGGAGCTGGTTAGCCGTGGCTCTTTCCATGATGGTCCATAGCGGGCTTCTCTCCAGTACACCTTCGTTGTCCATGATTGTGAGGGGGGGCCAGTAAGATGCCCTTCATGCCCAACAGAACCTCCCCGAACCCGAAGCCGATGCCGAAGCGGTGTCCGTTGTCCGGGACTACGAGGATCCTGTCGCCGACTTCCCTGCTGACGTCCCTTGCGTCCCCCGATCGGGTACGTGCCGAAGATCTCAAAGGTGTCCCTCCTTGTCGCGAATTCCGGGCCTCCCATGATATCCATGCCCGGCTCCGCCTTCCCGACTGCTTCCATGGTCTTGTCGAGTGCCTTACCCATGTAGTGGTAGACGTCTGGGGTGCTCATCCTCTCCTTGCATAGGGCCCCTGATCCTGGCTGTGAAGACTACTGTATCCGCCAACCCACAGTGGTAGCAACCCGCGGTGTGTCTGTGGTACGGACAGACTCCCTTGGGCTCGCTCCTGTTCTGCCATCCATTTGACCATGTTGTTACTGCTTCCAGGTAGTTGGCCTTGTCGAGGTTGTCCCTGAGGTTTTGGCCAGCCTCCTCCTTGCCGTTGTTCTCCAGGATCTCTGGTAGCTTCTTCTCGTCCACCAGCCTAGCTTGGAAGAATTCCCTGGTTCCTTGCTCCAGTCCATTTGTGGGGTTCGTGAGGAGGAAGCTTTCCATCTCCACCCCCTTTGCATACATGATTATCTTCCAACCCTCCGACCTTTCGATCCTTGCCAGCTGAGCCGCCAGGCGGTTGGCCCAGTCCCTGAAAGTATGTATGTGCTTCTCATACTCGATCGGCGGCCGCCCCGTCCCGACCTCCACGAAGGTGGCCGGCGGCAGCCCCGTCACTGCCCATGCCGTGTACCTCGCTTGGTCCATGCTTGCTGCCGGTATGTCCTGGTAATACAGGCCATGCCCGTGTCCAAGAATGTCCCCAGTGCTGAGGTCAAAGAGTACGATCCCGCCCTCAACCGGGATGGCAGGGATCCCTGCCTTCTTGACGCCAGGGTCTGCGCACTCGAAGTCGATGGCTCCGATCACCAGTCGTTTCTCCTTGTCCTTTCTAGGCATCCTCGGCGGCTGGCTGCTGACCTTGTTTGAGTCGACCTCCTCGTCCTGGTCGATCTTGCCTTGGTTGGCCCCCGACCATGTCCTTGTTCACTTCCAGGAGGCTGTCGTCGAGGCTTCTTCTGCCGGGCATGGTGGCCTGCTGGCGTCGTTCCTCCTTGTCCTTGACATGTTGCTCCTCGTCTCCGTCGATGACCGTGCTAGCGGACGACCTGTCCAGATCGGCATGTTCGTCCCTATTGCTGCGGACCGAGGTGGCCTTGAGCACTTCCAGCCTCACCTTCCGGAACGGCGGCTCGTTGCTAAGGGGGTCTCCTCCCCTTCGCCCAGGATATTGGTTCTGCCCTTCAGGTAGATCCCTGACTTGTTCCATGCTGCCTGCCATATGGCCGGGGCCTCCGGTGCCTGAAGCCTGAGGATGTCCCTAGCCTCCTCCATGAAGCGGCTGATGGACCATGCTGACGTGTCGCTTAGCTCTAGGATGACCCTGTACTTGCCGTCCTCTTGCTCGTAGGCCACTCTGGTGACCGGGCCTTGGTTTGCCGGATCCCATACCTTGTCGTAAGGCACGCCTTCTACGGCCTCGTCTCCATGAGCCCCTGATACCAGTATGAACGACCCTTCGGCCTTCTTGACGCTGTCCCTGTCTACATCCCATTCGATGGGCCCATCTTCCTTCGGCTTGAGGATCGCCGTCTCGATGTCCTTCTCAGATGGCCATCTTGCCATGCCAGTGAAGCCCGCTTTCAGCGTCTTGGGCTCCAGTGCCTGTGCCATGTCCTTTGCTTCCTCGTCTCTGGGGTTGAGCGCCTCTGTGAGCATGTAGAAAAGGTCGCGGAGGCCGTGGATGCCGCATGGGTTCCTGAGGATGATGTCCTTGTTGTCAGTGACGCCGGTTGCGAAGAGGATGCGTCTGGCGTTCATGATTACTTCCTTGCGTCCTTTGGAGTTCGCATTGAGCGACTTTCCTGTAAACTTGCCTGTTCTACGAAGAAGTAGAGTCCTTGAATCGTTCCTTTCAGCGAGGAAGCTGTCCAGTAGTTCCCTGATGTCCTCCCACTGCTTCTGCGTGGAATCCCTGATCCTTGTCGGTATTTCTACCTGCATTGTTGAGTGCAAAATTTCTCCCCTTTTCCTAGTCCATAAACTGGGTCGGAATTTTTGGGTCCGAAAGTCGGGCCACATGTACATATCCGGGTGAGGTCTCCGTCCAGGCCTTCCAGTTTCTCCCATTGTCCATGCTCCGAACTATATAGGCCATTCTTTCAAAAAGGCGCGGTCCTAAAAATGCGTCGCCCTTTTCTGAGTAGCGGGGCCTTTCTGTGTAGTTGTTGTTGCTTTGTTCGTAGTCTCCTTTTAGCCCCTATCGACGGCCCCTGTTTCCCTTCTGTGCTGCCCTTCCTTCCTTGTGGTCTTGACAAAACCATGTTGCCGCCGGTGCTAGCACCGGCCCCCGACGGTTGTTTTCCTTATCCTTGTAAACATACGTTCCATGAAGACACTTTGATTCCTTGGTATGGGCGTGGAGCTCCCACTCGCGCCCAGCGGTATGCCCTGATAGCAACCCTTGAATGTTCAGACAGGAGGCCAAGGCCGCTCCTTCTGAGCTCCATGGGGCACTGCCCTATCCATATAGGCCAGGCCTGTTGGTCCTTGTCCATCCATGATCGAAGTGTTTCCACTTTGCTGAAATCATTGGTGAACTGGTGAACGTAGTTAGTTATCCAAACCAAGTTGCTCACCGTGAAGAAACGCTTGTAATCCGAAATAAGGCTCAATAGACGTTCTTTGTTCATGCAGATCTCAATAAAGGCCTCAGTATCCTTCGGCCAAGAGTTCTTCGAGCTGGAGGGATGGAAATCGTTAATCCACCGCAGAAGAGCAGCGAACAGCGCTAATCGCTTGTCAATAGACGTACCAGGTCCTTCATCGGATGTATGGCAGGATTCGTCGCCTTGCGGCGGCGAATCGAGCAACTTTCCTCTGGATACCATGGCCGAATTTGGCAAGGCCAGCGGAGCCAAAACTTCGGCGCGAGAGGTCGAGGATGATTCGATACGATCTCAAAGACGGGATCGTGCGTCTCATAAGGGCGGTTCAGTTGTTCAAGAGCGAACTGAAACAGATGGGAGACGCCGCCCAAGAGATCGCAGAGCTCAAAGCCACCGTTCAACAGCTTCAAGACGCATTTACTGCCGGCGGCAACGTCCGAGAGACAGTAGATCTGCTTCGGCAAGAGACCACCATGACTTGGAAGCGTCCTGCTTCATCCACTATGCGCGAAGAGGCGGAGTTCCTCGAGGAGATCTACCGCAGCTTCAAGTTCAATCGAATCAGTGGCTTCGCCGTACTCGCTCGCATCTTCCTCCGTCACCGAGTCCTATGGGTGGACCGCTACGGCTACCTAGCCGCCTCTGCTGTCTCCACCGCGGGCATGGCCGCCCTTGCCGAGCGCCACGAGATGAACGAGACGGAGATCGAGACTCTCGTCCTCCGCACCCTGTCCAAGATCCCCCGCCTGACCGAGAAGAACACCAAGCCCGGCACCGGACATGACGGCGGCAACCGGGGTTTTCACGGGAAGAAGCCGAAGCGCGCCGGCACGAAGAACTCAAACTAAGTCAAAAGAAACCACCCATCAAGGATCCTCGCCCCGGTCCACAGGTCCTAACTCCTCATCCAACCACAAATCCCACTACTCCTCAATCTCCTCCCCTGTCACCGACGCCTCCTCCTCCCCCGTCCACAGCACCTCCTCCCCCGTCAGTTCCACCATTTCCCTGCATCAACAGGCAGTGGCGCCTATGGAGGCACTTGGGCGCGCCATCAGAGGTGGTTACGCGAGGGCGTCCCGATATCCCTAAGAGCGCACCCTCGTCATCCGCGCCTACCACCAACTCGCGCCAAGGACCGCAAGGCATTCCGCGACCACCTGAAAACCCTCCTGAGCCTGGGCGCGGCAAGCCCATGCCGGTCTCCCCAGCTTGATCTCACCTATCTTCACTGTGCCGAAGACGCCACCAGAGACGCGTCTGATCCACGACCTAAGGGCATTGAACGCAGTGTCAACGGAACATCGAACCTTTCGGCTGAAGGGAGTCAAGCAAGCGATGGCCCAGCTTCGCGAAGGAGACTACATGGCACGCTTGGACCTAGTCAAGGGCTACTACCAGTTAGGGGTCAGGGCCTCGGACAGCCCGCTGCTGGGTTTCGTGGTCGACGGGAGACCCTATGCCTTCAACGTCCTACCCTTCGGCTGGGGCCCAGCGCCATTCTTCTTCCAAAGGGTGATGCTGACAGCAGCGCAGATCGTAGCACGGATGTTCCCAGGCATCAACTTGACCATCTATCTCGACGACTGGCTCCTGTCCGGGGACAAGAAGACACTGACCGCTGCGATGCCCGGCATACTACAGCTCCTAGAGAACCTCGGCCTGGTCATCAACAGGAAGAAATCGCAGCTCTCACCCACGCAGCAGACCGACTTCCTTGGCTTCGTCATGGACTCTGGCCGGCGGGGGATCGCTCTGCAGGACAGCAAGCGGCAGAAGTACCTCTCACGAGTCAGGGAGGCCTTGGCATCGGGGGCCACGACACACAGCATGCAGCGGTTGTTGGGCAATCTCGGCTTTGCAGCCATCATTTGGCCGGAGGGCCGAGCCGCTATCAGACCCCTCCAGAGAGCCCAACTGAAGGACCGCTACCGCACACTCATATCCGGCGAAGCGAGAGAAGCACTGATCCAATGGGAGCGCCGCTTATCACGGCCATCTCCGATAAGGTCCTTCCAAGAGCTGCTTCACCTGTGGGGTCTGTCTCCGACGCTCCACATCACAGCGATGACAGACGCCTCTCACTCAGGACTCGGCGGAGTGATCACAATCCCGGGCCGTCAACCCTTCACCTTCACCAGGCCGGCCCCGGTGGACGAGCACATCACATTGCTCGAGTTCCGAGCAGTGGAACAAGCAGTGAGACTGATCCTAGCAGAGCCGTTGACAGACGCGGAGGTCACCATCTACTCCGACTCGGTGGCAGCAGTCAGCTGGTGGAACAAGCAAGGCTCAACCAAGGCTCCGCAGTTTGTAGACTCAGTCATACGGGACCTGCTACCCACACTGAGCGAAAGGGCCATCAGGATAAGGCTCCTTCACGTCTCTGGTCACTTGAACGTCCAAGCCGACGCATTGTCGAGGTCCGAAACGCTCTCAGCGCCTCGTCGGATCATCGACAGGATCACAGCCGAGTGGGGTCCCATGCAGAAAGAGATCTGGCCCTCCGAGTGGCTTGGAGCTCGAGTAGAACACAGCCCGTCGACGGTCGACGACAGCAGGTTCATAGACATGGACTGGTCGACAGGAAGGTGGCTAGCAGTGACACCCTTCGCGCTCCTATCAGCAGTATATGCAAAGCTGTGCCACCTCCACATTGCAAGGACCACACAGCCGAGATCCCTACCAAGTGCCCTCGTCCTGCTAGTGTCCGACTGCAGATCGCCGACGGCAGTTGCGCTGAGAGAGCTGACTCCGCACCGCATGTTCTTCAGAGTCAAAGCGGAGGACGCGGACCTATCAGCGATCACCCCCTGCAGGCGGACGGCACATACCGATTGGCGGCCCTGTTTGTGGGAGTGACATCTTCACCATCTCCCTCGAGGGTGACATGTTAAGTGGATTCGTAGACAAGCGCCACGTCGCGGGTGTGCTCCAACAGTTCTCGGGTTTCTGGGGTGCCCTTCCACCTGACACTAGCAGCATCGAAGTCATAAGAGCATGGGCCAAGGACCAAGCCTCGAGGGTCACCAAGGATACAATCACCTCGAAGTGGAGCCTAATCCGTCGCTTCTTCGGCCGGGTGTCATCATGGGAACCACCGCTGGACGCCGACGCAGTCATCAAAGAGCAGGCAAGGAACGCTCTTGGGAAGCTTAGAGGGCCTGCTCTCCCGATTCGCGCGCACACTCTGGTTGACAGGCTTCGGGCTGCCCACCCTCAGTCTCGAGACGACGACCTTTGGAAGGAGGCTTTCGCCTTTGCACTGACCACCTACGCCACGACCTCCAGGCCAGGAGAGATCTATGCCCTGCATGTTGGTGACGTTAGAGCGGAGAGCGCGCCGCGGGCTAAGAATCTCCATCCACGGCACTAAGACCCGGCGAGTGGTCGTTGAGAAGCTCGTCCCGAGAGTCGACGGGGAGCTAGACCCGGCTCACTGGCTATCTGAGGTCCTAGTCAATAGGATAGATGCAGGCGCGGTGGCCGAAGACCCTCTCTGGTCGCACCCCTACTCAGTCATTGAGGACCAGGTGAAGGGCATCATCTCCACGCAGGCTCGGCTGCACGGTCTGCGCCGCGGGAGCGCGGCTGACCTGGTTCTGATGGGTATCCCTATCCCGGTTGTTGCGGCGAAGGGCACATGGGCTGACCAGAACTCATTGATCCGTTATGTGGAAGACGTGCTTCGCCTGGACTACAGCACGTCCGTAGCCCCGTTCAGAGCCTTATTAGAGAAGGATAAGAAGAGATAAGCCCCTCAAAGCCATTGAGGAGTGGCTGCGAGGGGTATGATTGTGGGCCTTAGTGAGGCTAATCATAAACCTTGATGGACAAGGTGATATTGGCTATTTGGAAGCCGTTAAGGCTTTAGAGTCTCTTTTAGGCTCGATGGTTCAATAATTGCGCATCAGATGAAGAAATTGCGCAACAAAAGTGAAAAATCGCTAGAACTCCTCAACGAAGCGCCGTTGAGGGCTATAGACCTCGTTTTGAGCTCTTTGTGTTGGCATATGCAATGAATTGCAGCCGGGGCACAGCTTGCATGAAAGACATCGAGAGTGTCTTAAAGTGCACCGATCGGCTGCAATCGCTTGGGCGGCGACTGGTTCCCTGTGGGAATGGACGGAGTCTACCGGATCGTCAGCCTGTCTGACTGGCAAGGCCAGCGGAGCCAAAACTTCGGCGCGAGAGGTCGAGGATGATTCGATACGATCTCAAAGACGGGATCGTGCGTCTCATAAGGGCGGTTCAGTTGTTCAAGAGCGAACTGAAACAGATGGGAGACGCCGCCCAAGAGATCGCAGAGCTCAAAGCCACCGTTCAACAGCTTCAAGACGCATTTACTGCCGGCGGCAACGTCCGAGAGACAGTAGATCTGCTTCGGCAAGAGACCACCATGACTTGGAAGCGTCCTGCTTCATCCACTATGCGCGAAGAGGCGGAGTTCCTCGAGGAGATCTACCGCAGCTTCAAGTTCAATCGAATCAGTGGCTTCGCCGTACTCGCTCGCATCTTCCTCCGTCACCGAGTCCTATGGGTGGACCGCTACGGCTACCTAGCCGCCTCTGCTGTCTCCACCGCGGGCATGGCCGCCCTTGCCGAGCGCCACGAGATGAACGAGACGGAGATCGAGACTCTCGTCCTCCGCACCCTGTCCAAGATCCCCCGCCTGACCGAGAAGAACACCAAGCCCGGCACCGGACATGACGGCGGCAACCGGGGTTTTCACGGGAAGAAGCCGAAGCGCGCCGGCACGAAGAACTCAAACTAAGTCAAAAGAAACCACCCATCAAGGATCCTCGCCCCGGTCCACAGGTCCTAACTCCTCATCCAACCACAAATCCCACTACTCCTCAATCTCCTCCCCTGTCACCGACGCCTCCTCCTCCCCCGTCCACAGCACCTCCTCCCCCGTCAGTTCCACCATTTCCCTGCATCAACAGGCAGTGGCGCCTATGGAGGCACTTGGGCGCGCCATCAGAGGTGGTTACGCGAGGGCGTCCCGATATCCCTAAGAGCGCACCCTCGTCATCCGCGCCTACCACCAACTCGCGCCAAGGACCGCAAGGCATTCCGCGACCACCTGAAAACCCTCCTGAGCCTGGGCGCGGCAAGCCCATGCCGGTCTCCCAGCTTGATCTCACCTATCTTCACTGTGCCGAAGACGCCACCAGAGACGCGTCTGATCCACGACCTAAGGGCATTGAACGCAGTGTCAACGGAACATCGAACCTTTCGGCTGAAGGGAGTCAAGCAAGCGATGGCCCAGCTTCGCGAAGGAGACTACATGGCACGCTTGGACCTAGTCAAGGGCTACTACCAGTTAGGGGTCAGGGCCTCGGACAGCCCGCTGCTGGGTTTCGTGGTCGACGGGAGACCCTATGCCTTCAACGTCCTACCCTTCGGCTGGGGCCCAGCGCCATTCTTCTTCCAAAGGGTGATGCTGACAGCAGCGCAGATCGTAGCACGGATGTTCCCAGGCATCAACTTGACCATCTATCTCGACGACTGGCTCCTGTCCGGGGACAAGAAGACACTGACCGCTGCGATGCCCGGCATACTACAGCTCCTAGAGAACCTCGGCCTGGTCATCAACAGGAAGAAATCGCAGCTCTCACCCACGCAGCAGACCGACTTCCTTGGCTTCGTCATGGACTCTGGCCGGCGGGGGATCGCTCTGCAGGACAGCAAGCGGCAGAAGTACCTCTCACGAGTCAGGGAGGCCTTGGCATCGGGGGCCACGACACACAGCATGCAGCGGTTGTTGGGCAATCTCGGCTTTGCAGCCATCATTTGGCCGGAGGGCCGAGCCGCTATCAGACCCCTCCAGAGAGCCCAACTGAAGGACCGCTACCGCACACTCATATCCGGCGAAGCGAGAGAAGCACTGATCCAATGGGAGCGCCGCTTATCACGGCCATCTCCGATAAGGTCCTTCCAAGAGCTGCTTCACCTGTGGGGTCTGTCTCCGACGCTCCACATCACAGCGATGACAGACGCCTCTCACTCAGGACTCGGCGGAGTGATCACAATCCCGGGCCGTCAACCCTTCACCTTCACCAGGCCGGCCCCGGTGGACGAGCACATCACATTGCTCGAGTTCCGAGCAGTGGAACAAGCAGTGAGACTGATCCTAGCAGAGCCGTTGACAGACGCGGAGGTCACCATCTACTCCGACTCGGTGGCAGCAGTCAGCTGGTGGAACAAGCAAGGCTCAACCAAGGCTCCGCAGTTTGTAGACTCAGTCATACGGGACCTGCTACCCACACTGAGCGAAAGGGCCATCAGGATAAGGCTCCTTCACGTCTCTGGTCACTTGAACGTCCAAGCCGACGCATTGTCGAGGTCCGAAACGCTCTCAGCGCCTCGTCGGATCATCGACAGGATCACAGCCGAGTGGGGTCCCATGCAGAAAGAGATCTGGCCCTCCGAGTGGCTTGGAGCTCGAGTAGAACACAGCCCGTCGACGGTCGACGACAGCAGGTTCATAGACATGGACTGGTCGACAGGAAGGTGGCTAGCAGTGACACCCTTCGCGCTCCTATCAGCAGTATATGCAAAGCTGTGCCACCTCCACATTGCAAGGACCACACAGCCGAGATCCCTACCAAGTGCCCTCGTCCTGCTAGTGTCCGACTGCAGATCGCCGACGGCAGTTGCGCTGAGAGAGCTGACTCCGCACCGCATGTTCTTCAGAGTCAAAGCGGAGGACGCGGACCTATCAGCGATCACCCCCTGCAGGCGGACGGCACATACCGATTGGCGGCCCTGTTTGTGGGAGTGACATCTTCACCATCTCCCTCGAGGGTGACATGTTAAGTGGATTCGTAGACAAGCGCCACGTCGCGGGTGTGCTCCAACAGTTCTCGGGTTTCTGGGGTGCCCTTCCACCTGACACTAGCAGCATCGAAGTCATAAGAGCATGGGCCAAGGACCAAGCCTCGAGGGTCACCAAGGATACAATCACCTCGAAGTGGAGCCTAATCCGTCGCTTCTTCGGCCGGGTGTCATCATGGGAACCACCGCTGGACGCCGACGCAGTCATCAAAGAGCAGGCAAGGAACGCTCTTGGGAAGCTTAGAGGGCCTGCTCTCCCGATTCGCGCGCACACTCTGGTTGACAGGCTTCGGGCTGCCCACCCTCAGTCTCGAGACGACGACCTTTGGAAGGAGGCTTTCGCCTTTGCACTGACCACCTACGCCACGACCTCCAGGCCAGGAGAGATCTATGCCCTGCATGTTGGTGACGTTAGAGCGGAGAGCGCGCGCCGCGGGCTAAGAATCTCCATCCACGGCACTAAGACCCGGCGAGTGGTCGTTGAGAAGCTCGTCCCGAGAGTCGACGGGGAGCTAGACCCGGCTCACTGGCTATCTGAGGTCCTAGTCAATAGGATAGATGCAGGCGCGGTGGCCGAAGACCCTCTCTGGTCGCACCCCTACTCAGTCATTGAGGACCAGGTGAAGGGCATCATCTCCACGCAGGCTCGGCTGCACGGTCTGCGCCGCGGGAGCGCGGCTGACCTGGTTCTGATGGGTATCCCTATCCCGGTTGTTGCGGCGAAGGGCACATGGGCTGACCAGAACTCATTGATCCGTTATGTGGAAGACGTGCTTCGCCTGGACTACAGCACGTCCGTAGCCCCGTTCAGAGCCTTATTAGAGAAGGATAAGAAGAGATAAGCCCCTCAAAGCCATTGAGGAGTGGCTGCGAGGGGTATGATTGTGGGCCTTAGTGAGGCTAATCATAAACCTTGATGGACAAGGTGATATTGGCTATTTGGAAGCCGTTAAGGCTTTAGAGTCTCTTTTAGGCTCGATGGTTCAATAATTGCGCATCAGATGAAGAAATTGCGCAACAAAAGTGAAAAATCGCTAGAACTCCTCAACGAAGCGCCGTTGAGGGCTATAGACCTCGTTTTGAGCTCTTTGTGTTGGCATATGCAATGAATTGCAGCCGGGGCACAGCTTGCATGAAAGACATCGAGAGTGTCTTAAAGTGCACCGATCGGCTGCAATCGCTTGGGCGGCGACTGGTTCCCTGTGGGAATGGACGGAGTCTACCGGATCGTCAGCCTGTCTGACTGGCAAGGCCAGCGGAGCCAAAACTTCGGCGCGAGAGCATACTGTGAAAGTCGGCAGATAATCTACGATTTTTTCTAGATAATCTAGGGCCTAAAAACCCTAGATTATCTATTTCTTCCGGACCGAAAATGAAGTATTCATTGAATTTAAACAATTTACGGGAAAGTGAATACCTTCATTGCATACAAAAGCGCGTATGCAGAGAGCCTGCAAGAGGTCCAGTGCGGTCTAACCACTGATTTCGACTTCTTTGCGACGCAGGTTAAGGCAAAAGGATGAAACGAGCAATATCTCAAAATTGACACGTTGGAATCGGTACGAGAGTGATTTTGCAGACTGCTGACGGGATGTACATATGCGCATGTTCAACGAATGTGCGGCGGATCCCATCAATCGTGGCAAGGTCTAGCCACCCCCCAGGCGCAACCTGCTGATGAGCGGCAACCAGAGCGTCAGGTCCTGTGTATACGAATGTACGTGGTTCAGGGCCTTGGCTTGCCTGCGGCGGCGGGCGAAGGGGAGGGTTGGCTGAGTCACCACGGGCATCGTGCCCGGTCTCTGACTCAGCTCTCTCCCCTTCCCCGCCTTCGACGCCCGCCAGGGAGAGGAACTCGGACACTGCGGTGTCGTCGATGTTCCTCTCCTCTGGCTGGGTGGGGGCAACCTGGGCGGGGGTCTGGCGCGTGGGCCTGTCACCCTGCGGGGCGGCTGCGGGCTGCGGCCCAGTTAGGGCGGCAGCGGAGTCGGTGGGGGCAGCCTGGGCAGGGGTGGGGTCGGTAGACCGGTCATCCCGCTGGGCGGCTGCGGGCTGCGGCCCAGTTAGGGCGGCAGCGGAGTCGGTGGGGCAGCATCGGCAGGGGTGGGGCTCGGGGGTCGGTCTCCCTGGCGTCGGGCGAAGGCCTCGGCCCTCGCGTACTCGCGGGCGATGCCCGCATTCGGTGGGCTGGCTGGGCGGGGCGCATGCTGGACCCGCTTCACCAAGGCGGTTACAGACGTCGTCCTCTGAGGGCCTCGGACAGTCTGAAGGAGGTTCATCCTTCTCGCTTTCACTGGGTCAATGGCGTGCTCGATCATACGCTCAAGAGCCTCGTTCGCACGTTCGATGGTGAGCGTTGATGTGAACGCCTGATCAGTGGCTGCAGCGTGCAGAATGGCGACAGCATTTGCGACGTGATCGTCGCGGCGGGAAGCTTTCACCTTGTGGCCGGGGCCGAAGCGATTTGTCGCCGCGTGAACGTAGTTGGTTATCCAAACCAAGTTGCTCACCGTGAAGAAACGCTTGTAATCCGAAATAAGGCTCAATAGACGTTCTTTGTTCATGCAGATCTCAATAAAGGCCTCAGTATCCTTCGGCCAAGAGTTCTTCGAGCTGGAGGGATGGAAATCGTTAATCCACCGCAGAAGAGCAGCGAATAGCGCTAATCGCTTGTCAATAGACGTACCAGGTCCGTCATCGGATGTATGGCAGGATTCGTCGCCTTGCGGCGGCGAATCGAGCAACTTTCCTCTGGATACCATGGCCGAATTTACTTCCTGAGGTTGTCCGAACGACACGCGACTCCGCGGAATTTCGAGCAACTACTCTCGCGCAGGGGCAGGGGATGCGTTATGCGATGCGGCGATGGGGCGGGAGGCGCAGGGGGGCTCGGGGACGACGCAGCCTAGAGTGGCCGAGTCAGCAGAGTCGCGACTCCGGCATTTTGTGGGGAGGGCAGATTATTGGTGGTGCTCGGCCCAACGGGCCTTGCACTGGAGACATAGTCCGACCAGACGCGGATGTTGTCTGCCCAGACCGAGAGGAAGGTGCGGTGCTTGACCCTGGGGACCAGGTGGGGCGGGCGATCGCCTCACAGAGCTTCACGGCCCAGCACTCGGTGATGCGGGACTCAGTCTCACCCAGGACGGTGGTGGCGGCTGGGATAAATGTAATAGCCCAGTTCTGGTACTCCCTGGCCTTCTCCAGCTCAGCCGCGCGCGGGTTGACTCCACAGTAAAAATCGACATAGACGTCGTCATGGACCACGTTGCCAACCACGTCACGCTCACCAGAGACCTTGAGGTCGGCCCTCTTGCGGGTGGGCGCTCTGGCAGACACCTGCCGGAACCTGGGGTGGGCCCGGGTGAGCCAGCGCTCGGGCTTCACGTCAGCCATTGGACGGCCAGATATGTCATCGTCACTGACAACGGCCTGTACAACGTCCCGAATGTGGTCATGGCGGGCATCGTCGGCACCTCCGGTCTGGTTGGGGCACGAGAGGGCGTGCTTCCACGTGATGGCTTGCGCGTTGCACAGCGGGCAGACCTCAGGCAGCTCCTCGAATGGGGCCGTGTCGAGGTGCGCCCGCACAATGGGAACAAAGAGGGACCCCAGTGGAGCCGGATCGAGCTCCAAGGGCGTGAGGGAGGCCTCCTTGCGGAGTGCTCCGGCAGCGGGGCGGGGCGGCCAGCTGACTCCGGTAGAGCCTGAACGGCGGCATCTGGGCATAACTCGAAGTCAGCAGGCTGATTGGGGCGGAACTCAAGCACCCATGCATCTCTATGGAATTTGGTTAGCTTCTTCTGAGGCTTCATGGCCTCGATCTCATAGAGAGCCTCGACACTTTCAGGCCATACAGCGCTGCCATCGAGCTTGAAAAGCGACTCGTCAAGGTGAGGGACGGTCCTGTTGGGGCGTAGTGTGTGCAGTTGGTGTGTTGTGCCCAAAATGCACACTTCCACACGAGCGATGGCAAAGGCATACGAAGACCGAAATCATCGTAATCAAGCGCAATACGCTGCGTAGGAACTTGCAATCTGCCCATTTTCTGCAGGATGTCGCCAATCGCTCGAAGGATTTTCCTTTCCAGCTGAATTGTCCTTGATTGGTGGGGAACTGGAGAGACAGACCGATAGATTGCCGAAGGCATTGCCAAAACACACGATCTCAGCATATTGATGGCAACACCGGCCGAAACAGGACCAACTGCTTCCACCATCGCAACGATTCTTTCGATGGCCGCTTCCATGCCACAGAACACTTCATCGACTACCGCAGCCTCGCCATCAGCATCCCCAATGGGGACACCGACCGCCTTTCCGCACACAGCGCGCCGGATGTTCCCCGAAACCCCGAACTTCGAGATGACAACACACTTGGCCGCGTTGACCTTCATACCCACGCCGTTCGCCAGTGCGGCGCATCGAGCAAAGAAGGCATCAATACGTGTGCTTGGTGTGTCGCGGGGGGCGACAAGGTATGCATCATCCTGGTATGCAACCAGGTCGCAGTCCGGGAATTCAGACCGCAGCTGGTCTAGCACAGGTTTCATGGCCAGGGAGAAGAGGACAGGAGAGATGGGATCCCCCTGCTGTACCCCTTCCCTGGACGGAATGACGAGTCCTGTAGGGGTGATCAGACGACCCTGACGGTACATGACCTCAAGGTACGGCAGCAGGGCGGGAACCCAGGCCTCTGCGACGTCCCGGAGGTGCTGCCTGGACACCGTTCCATATGCGTTAGTCATGTCGACGGCACATACCTGGTCGCCTGCTGCATACCTCTCTGCCAGAAGGTCAGCCATACAGTCAAGACCACAGGGCTCGCCCAGTCCATACTGGCCAGAGCAGACCCCGTCCGCGGCAAGGCGCAGGCCAACCACGCGGGCCAAAGCCTTCCCGGCCACGCGGCGTAGACACTCGCCCATGGCGATGGGGCGCACGTTGCCCGCCCCCTTCGGTAGCGCAACTAGCCGGGCATGGGAGAGGATCTCAGTGTACCTTTCGCCACTGATGATGTCGAGCAAAAGCGGCGTTATTGCCCTGACGAACTGGCCTTTCCGCAGTCTATAGGCCAGCTTCAGATGTAGAAAACTGAGGCCCGATGGCCCAGGTGCCGAGTCAGTCTTCAGTCGATCGAGGACATGCGTGACGACCTCCTCTGTCAGCTCAAACGACTCAAGCGCACCCGGCATCCTGGGTGGGTGGAACAGGGTCGGGTTGAGCACCGGCTCCTCCTGCAGCGCCTCCAACTGCTCGTCAACTTCAGCCGGGGCCAGTGTGAGGTCTTCCGCAAGGAGCACCTTCAACGCACTCGAATAGTAGCCGGCCGCTGCTTTGTTATACGCCGCAAACTCAGGTGTCCGGCTTCTGAGCCCGACCGGCTCCTTTGAGGGCCTGTACACCGTGCGCGGATGCTGTAGGACAGCAATGAGGGCAGCTCGCTTCCGCGAGGCGGGAGCCTCGTTGAGAGCTACGAAGCGGTTGATCAGGCCCTTCACGAACGGCAGTGCGCCCTTCTTTGACGGCTTGGCCTTCCCAATCCTTCCTGCCTCAGTCGGCGAGGGCAGGGAATCGGAGCTCCTCCGGCAGCTGCTGGGAGGAGGTTGCGTGCGGCTGTGCCTGGGGCCGAGCCGGGACCAACGGCGCACGACGGGCAGTGGGTCGACTCGACGACTGTCCTGGAACCGCGGGGATGGCCGGGTCAGGTGGCAATCCAAGTCCCTCGCGGATGAATGCCACGAACCTGGGTGCGAACGACTTCAGGCCTTGCGGGAACGCATACGTCGGCCGGTTCCTCGGGTGAGCCGCAAAGACCTGCTCGAGGAGAGCCGTCCAGCGTGCTCTGGACATGCGGTTCTGCCCGTTCTGCCCCCTGGAGAGCCAGCGGACGGCCTCGACTGACGTCAGCGTCGATCTGACTTGGTCATTAGTGGACCACATGCCGCTGCGGTCCTCTCTGGGGACATGTTCAACGAATGTGCGGCGGATCCCATCAATCGTGGCAAGGTCTAGCCACCCCCCAGGCGCAACCTGCTGATGAGCGGCAACCAGAGCGTCAGGTCCTGTGTATACGAATGTACGTGGTTCAGGGCCTTGGCTTGCCTGCGGCGGCGGGCGAAGGGGAGGGTTGGCTGAGTCACCACGGGCATCGTGCCCGGTCTCTGACTCAGCTCTCTCCCCTTCCCCGCCTTCGACGCCCGCCAGGGAGAGGAACTCGGACACTGCGGTGTCGTCGATGTTCCTCTCCTCTGGCTGGGTGGGGGCAACCTGGGCGGGGGTCTGGCGCGTGGGCCTGTCACCCTGCGGGGCGGCTGTGGGCTGCGGCCCAGTTGGGGCAGCAGCGGAGTCGGTGGGGGCAACCTGGGCGGGGGTCTGGCGCGTGGGCCTGTCACCCTGCGGGGCGGCTGCGGGCTGCGGCCCAGTTAGGGCGGCAGCGGAGTCGGTGGGGGCAGCCTGGGCAGGGGTGGGGTCGGTAGACCGGTCATCCCGCTGGGCGGCTGCGGGCTGCGGCCCAGTTAGGGCGGCAGCGGAGTCGGTGGGGGCAGCCTGGGCAGGGGTGGGGCTCGGGGGCCTGTCATCCCGCTGGGCGGCTGCGAGCTGCGGCCCAGTTAGGGCGGCAGCGGAGACGGTGGGGGCAGCATCGGCAGGGGTCTGGCGCGTGGGCCTGTCACCCTGCGGGGCGGCTGCGGGCTGCGGCCCAGTTGGGGCAGCAGCGGAGTCGGTGGGGGCAACCTGGGCGGGGGTCTGGCGCGTGGGCCTGTCACCCTGCGGGGCGGCTGCGGGCTGCGGCCCAGTTAGGGCGGCAGCGGAGTCGGTGGGGGCAGCCTGGGCAGGGGTGGGGTCGGTAGACCGGTCATCCCGCTGGGCGGCTGCGGGCTGCGGCCCAGTTAGGGCGGCAGCGGAGTCGGTGGGGGCAGCCTGGGCGGGGGTCTGGCGCGTGGGCCTGTCATCCCGCTGGGCGGCTGCGAGCTGCGGCCCAGTTAGGGCGGCAGCGGAGACGGTGGGGGCAGCCTGGGCAGGGGTGGGGCTCGGGGGCCTGTCATCCCGCTGGGCGGCTGCGAGCTGCGGCCCAGTTAGGGCGGCAGCGGAGACGGTGGGGGCAGCATCGGCAGGGGTCTGGCGCGTGGGCCTGTCACCCTGCGGGGCGGCTGCGGGCTGCGGCCCAGTTGGGGCAGCAGCGGAGTCGGTGGGGGCAACCTGGGCGGGGGTCTGGCGCGTGGGCCTGTCACCCTGCGGGGCGGCTGCGGGCTGCGGCCCAGTTAGGGCGGCAGCGGAGTCGGTGGGGGCAGCCTGGGCAGGGGTGGGGTCGGTAGACCGGTCATCCCGCTGGGCGGCTGCGGGCTGCGGCCCAGTTAGGGCGGCAGCGGAGTCGGTGGGGGCAGCCTGGGCAGGGGTGGGGTCGGTAGACCGGTCATCCCGCTGGGCGGCTGCGGGCTGCGGCCCAGTTGGGGCGGCAGCGGAGTCGGTGAGGGCAGCATCGGCAGGGGTGGGGCTCGGGGGTCGGTCTCCCTGGCGTCGGGCGAAGGCCTCGGCCCTCGCGTACTCGCGGGCGACGCCCGCATTCGGTGGGCTGGCTGGGCGGGGCACATGCTGGACCCGCTTCACCAAGGCGGTTACAGACGTCGTCCTCTGAGGGCCTCGGACAGTCTGAAGGAGGTTCATCCTTCTCGCTTTCACTGGGTCGATGGCGTGCTCGATCATACGCTCAAGAGCCTCGTTCGCACGTTCGATGGTGAGCGTTGATGTGAACGCCTGATCAGTGGCTGCAGCGTGCAGAATGGCGACAGCATTTGCGACGTGATCGTCGCGGCGGGAAGCTTTCACCTTGTGGCCGGGGCCGAAGCGATTTGTCGCCGCGTGAACGTAGTTGGTTATCCAAACCAAGTTGCTCACCGTGAAGAAACGCTTGTAATCCGAAATAAGGCTCAATAGACGTTCTTTGTTCATGCAGATCTCAATAAAGGCCTCAGTATCCTTCGGCCAAGAGTTCTTCGAGCTGGAGGGATGGAAATCGTTAATCCACCGCAGAAGAGCAGCGAACAGCGCTAATCGCTTGTCAATAGACGTACCAGGTCCTTCATCGGATGTTAGGCAGGATTCGTCGCCTTGCGGCGGCGAATCGAGCAACTTTCCTCTGGATACCATGGCCGAATTTACTTTCCCAGGTTGTCCGAACGACACGCGACTCCGCGGAATTTCGAGCAACTACTCTCGCGCAGGGGCAGGGGATGCGTTATGCGATGCGGCGATGGGGCGGGAGGCGCAGGGGGGCTCGGGGACGACGCAGCCTAGAGTGGCCGAGTCAGCCGAGTCGCGACTCCGGCATTTTGGGGGGAGGGCAGATTATTGGTGGTGCTCGGCCCAACGGGCCTTGCACTGGGAGACATAGTCCGACCAGACGGTCTGGTTGTCCGCCCAGATGGACCAGAATACCCGGTCACGGATGGCGCCCACGAGGGCCGGCCTGCGAATCGCGGCACAGAGGCGGGCGACCCAGCACTCGGTCAGACGGGACTCAGTCTCGCCCAGAACCGTGCAGGCAGCAGGCACGAAGGTGACCTGCCAGTTGCGGTACTCGCGGAGCTTCTCTAGCTCAGCCTCCCGCGGGTGCAGGCTGACCACGAAGTCGACATAGACTTCCTCGTGGACACGGTTCCCGACCACGTCTCTCTCGCCTGCCACCATGAGGTCGGCCACCTTGCGTCTGGGCGCTTCGGTATCGGCCTGCTGGTAGCGGGGGTGACGAGAGGTGAGCGCGACCTCGGCCTGGCAACGGGCCATGGGTCGACCTCTAACGTCGTCGTCGGTCAACACGGCGCTCACAGCGTCTCTAACATGGTTGTGACGCTCGGTGTGGGCGGTTCCCTTGGTGTGTGGGCACGAGAGGGCATGCTGCCAGGTGCAGCGCTGGGCCTGACACAGGGGGCAAGTCTCGGGCCACTCTTCGAACGGGGCGACATCCAGGTGTGCCCTCATACTGTTAGAATGGCCAGTTAATCCGGGGATATACGGAGGATAAACGCAAATTCCTTATTCGTGCTTCAGGGCGTTCGAAGCAGCTGAAATGATAGATGCGAGTGCATTAATGACATATCCATGCTTGATGTAACATGTGCGAGATTGGTGGTCGAGCAAATTGCCTCTCGCATTTTAAGGTCGAAGGCAAAAGTGGTCGTACGACCAAGTGGCCTTGTCAGCAAAGTCTGTGTGTTCTAAAGAGTATCCTCTGTTGTTTTTATGCGTCAACTCCTTCTCAGTCGCCGGGAACTAATGACTGAATCAACCAATCAAAAGAATGAAGCTGTCCCCCAGAAAGCAGGCCATACTACGGTGGTATATAGTCAGTATACATCATCGGAGTATGTTCGGTTTTCTGGGGGACAGATTCAATCTTCTGTATCTCAAAATTTGCAATTTTTTTATCGGCGATAAGATGGAATCAGAAGACTTGGCTCAGAGCTCAAGTGCACTTAGCTCCATAGAGCTGAGATCGGCAATTGGCATGATCCACCGCCGCAGAAGGTGCCCAAAGAGGCGCTGACGTTGAGCGGTCGATCATGGCCGTTTAACACATCAACGGGGGCCTCATCCCATGCAGTATCCATAACTTTTTACCATTTTCTTCTAGCTGCACTGGTTGGCAAATGAGCATTTTGTGTCGCCTTCATCATGGCAATATTCGAGATCAAATCCAGATTTGCTTTTTTTGTGCACAAGGAGCACAACAGCAAATTCGCAAGTAATGCAGATGAAAATCAGATGAATCTTAATCAGGCACTCTCATACACACACTGCTTTAGTTTCGGAGCCAACGTCCATAAACTGAAGGAGTTCTGAACATTGTTTCACCAATTGTGTGAAACTGGTGAAATTGTGAAATAGTGTTGAAACGGCCAGAGAAGAAGAAGGAACCCCGGCAGCGCAGTTGTAGCTGCTCTTATAGAGCTATAGCAACAGCCAAATTGTCTGATTTATCTCACAGACCGTTGCGCATGTACCTGCCTAGTTTTTGTACAAAAATCTTGTTTTTTTTAAACTCTACAGAAATCATGGTTGCTCATATTGTGTTCGAGAGCCACATCGGTACAATATATGATGACCAGCCACGCTCAGTTGAGCGCATGAATTACCTTCTTGGCTGTACCTACTTCGCCATGGTCGGAATTGGCCTCAACTCCGCCAGAACAAGACCTCAGCGCGAGCAATTCTGCCAGCTCGTCCGCGAGATGGAGGAGGCGGACCTGATCTCCCAGCGCATTCACGACGCAAGGTTCTTCCGCCCTCCAGCAGACTCCCGTCCCTTCCAACGTGCCGCAACCGCACACGGAAATCAACACCCTCCTCACCCCTGTCTTCGTACGGGACGATTACCGCACCCACGCCATCCAGGAGCGTGCTGTGCAGGACTACAACGACTCAGAGGAGCGCTCCGCCAACTTTTCTGAGATCATGGAGCTCACATCGATCCTGATGTACGTCCGCAATGGCTTCAACTCGACCCAAGAGCTCTTTAAGCTCATCAACAACATCTCCCGCCGGCTTGGAAAGCCGATCTCGAAGAACAAGACCGCGGAGGTGCTCATTAAGGACCTTGGCATTGACATGACCAGAATATCTGGTGTCTCAGAGGCCCTCACTGAGGAGGAGCGCGCCTTCGTCAAGCATCTCGTGCCGTGCAGGTCGGTCTCAGGCAATACAACATGGCGGCGTACCATGTCCGGCACGCAGTCGCGACTTGAGCTCACGAACCGTTTGACTGTAGCCGACGGAGCCGAGCCGACTCCGTTTTTCGACCACGACCTCGTCGCCGACCACACTTGGGAGCGACCGACGCTCACCCTCCACTATGACAGCGAATCCGACGCTGTCCAGCACTACCAGTCCCTCAAAGGCAGTGTAGGTATCGCCCATTTGGGCAAGCGACTGAACAGCTCGACCTGGGACAAGGTGGAAACGGTGTGGTTCGATGGCGTGTACTATCTGCAGCAGGCAGTGCTTCACCCGGAGTGGCTCGAGTCTGACCAGACGAACTTCGAGCGTTGCTCTCGTGCCCTTCAGGACCCAGGCCATGTCGAGTTCCAACCACTAAAACTACTCCTGTGGCTCGACGCATGGAAGGGACATACCGCAACGTTCAAGATCCGCATCTACGACCCGTCAGGCTTCACGTTCCCTAACCGCATCACTCCCCCCTTCCGACTCGTTGAGTGTCTTGCCGGTGAGAAGGAGCTGACGGAGGAGGGAAAACCTTCAACTCGTTGAGGAAGAAGTCGAGCGGATCTATCAAGCCCTCATACCGATCAGAGGAACTGACCAGGTCACCACCTTCGACCAAGTCATCGTCATGGGCGATCACGCGGCCATCAGGAAGCTGTCATCCGGCATCGAGGGTAATGGAGGGCACTATCCCCAGCCCTTCAACAGCATCCGTCGAGACCACAAGGCGCTGCACCCCATTCCGGCGCACTCTCGGGTCACCTTGCATGATTTGCTCGAGCAGAAGGCAGCGTTCCACGCCGTGCAGGCCGACCCCGACCGTGTGCAGGACCCGAAAGAGGAGTATGGCAACTTCTCCGACAAGAGGGCCATCTTCGAGAACCGGCCAGAGCCCCGAGTCATCCACACGGAGCGAGTTGTCTTTTTGTCCTCCGATCATGCACAACTCGCACCGCCTGCTCGAGCAAGTGGCACGGCTATGCGCCAGCTTCCCCGCTGATCGGAACGCAACTGCCGTAGACAAGCGCAAGCTCCAGCGCATGTCATCCAACCGCAGTATTGACCGCACTGTCGGGTGCAACGAGCAGTCTGCTGCCAGAGTTCGCATGGCGAACACCACGAACGAGGATTACGAGGCTCTTCCTGAGTCCGTCCAAGATATTGTGCGACTCATTGGCTATCTCCAGGCTCTTTACTACTCAACCGAGCCTGTCACCGACAGCAAAGTCGCATTCCACTTCTTGGCCGCGTCCATGTGCCACCTGTTCCACGTCATGCTCAGTCTGCAGGCACACCAGACAAAGCTGGCGTTGCTCCCTCCTGGGCAAGCAGACAAGGCGGAGAAGCCATGTGCCCAGACACTCTATGTCAACAGCAGGCTCACTGCCCAGCCTCTTCTTCACGATCATCTCCGAATTCCTCTTTTTTTACCTCCTCGAGGAGTTCTTTTGAGAGAGAGTTCATCAAGAACCAGGAGGTCCGAGCCGAGTTGCACAGGTCGGCCATGATCGAGAAGCTGTGTTTGACCGAGCAGACCACCCTCATCTGCACGTTCTTAACGGGTATTCGCTCGTTCGGTCGCCAGGACTACTCAGTCCCCCCGCTGAACAGGCTTCGTCGTGTCCGAGTCCACCAATGCTGCAGACAAGCTCGCTCATGGTTCGCCATTCGCAGCCACATGGAGGCAAGGCACCAATTCCATGCCACGGCGGCGGTGGTGCGCCTCTTCCAGGAGCTCGTTGACGAGATGTGGCAGTACGTCAACGATTATACGGCTTTGGCATGGGACGAAGAGTCTGGGGTGATGGTTTGCGAGTTGGCAGACATGGGTGAGGAGCTTGTTTGCTGCATTTGCGGTCATGCACGCGCTGAGTAGTGAGTAAAGGAGTTTTATTGGTCAGTACATCCCATTTGGTGTGTTTTCCCCCAACTACCAATATTTTTTTTCAACATTGGTAGTTTCACAATTTTCACATTACGTCACTTGTTTGGTGAAAAACAATGGAAACGCCACTTCCGACATGGCTGACGATGAATTTATCGCAACACAAGGCCTATATTCAATATGTCAAGCTTTCAGACAAGTCTGAGCTCTTGCCGTCTGTCAGGGCCTTCTTCAACAGAGATCTGGCGACTTCGAACCTCGACTGTCTGAACTACTCATTCGTCATGTATGTCAGACCCACTACACTTCTTGTTAACACAGTCTCATCGCAATTCGTGGGGTTGAGATGGACAACATCAAGGCTGCATGCCTTCTCTTCCGCGAGTCGTACAGGGAGGGGCAGACCCTGAGCGGACAACTGCACCAGGAGCGGTTTGTCATCGGCTTACGGACAGCCGTCTCCTGCAGAGGTCTTGGGTTCGCGAGGGTGCTTCTTAGCATAGCATCTGCCGAAGAACTCGTCCGACTGCAGTGCGACAAGCGACTCCAGGACATGTATGCGTCCTTTGGCCTCAAGGAGTCATCGGACCCGTCGCAGGTCGAGCAGCTGGTGGACACGGGGGGCAACCCACTTGCCATTGTCACGATGGAGGGCACGATGGGTCCCAACAAGTGGACCAACCTCGGCAAGAGCCTGACAGAGTGCTGTGGGATGATAATGCAAGGCTCTACGTTGATCCGCGTGACCAACCATGGTAATAGACTTGATCAGCACGCTCATGGGATGCCTGCTTCCGACAAGAGGAGTGTTGACTCGTTCGTGGAACGCACCCGTGTGTCCGTGCGCCGTGAACGTGCGGCAAAACGGCCTAACGTCACCCGAATCAGGCAGAAGTTGATGATTATCCGCCATTACAACCTTCGTTCTTTCACGCTGGTCAAAGAGATCAAGGAAACGAGGACCGAGATGCGTAAGGAGAAGAAAGCCAACTTCTGGGACAGTGAATGGAATATTTCCGTTGAGGATGACGAAGAAGTGTAAATGAAATGAAAATAAAACAAGAATTTATAGCTCCTGTGCCGAACACTCTAAGTAGTAATTCATGATGGCTTGGTATACCTTGCGACGCAGCACATCACGCGATTCAGCCTCAGCACGTTCCGCATTCCGCTTGGCAATGACAGAAGTGAGCTGACTGAGTGTCTTAGCCTCCTTCTTCAGAACTCTGGTGGGTCTGGCGAAGATGAGATCCGCGTCGCGGTCACGGCAAGGCTTGCTCAGGACGAGCTTGACGTCATCGACCGTCACACCGCACGATGAAGCAGCGAAGGCATGGACCTTAGCCCGGTAGGCGATGGGAATGCGGTGAAAGGCATCATCCATCTCGCGGACAGTCGCGATGAGTGGGTCGTCCGTGTCCAGCTCATCTGTCTGGGCGTCAAGACTGAGGAGAGCCTTGAAGCGGTGACGCTTGTCCTCATCACCGCCTCCCTGCCACTTGCGGCTGATCTCTTCGACCGACTGGAGATTGCCGTAGAGCTTGTCCTTCTTCAAGGAGGCTACTTTCATCTTAGGGACCTCGGCGGCAAACTTCTGGCTGAAGTCGACAACCCATCCGTTTGCGCGGGTAATATCGTCATTATTAAGGAGGAAATTGCTGATAAAGGTCTGAACGATCTCGATGGGCGTCTTGTGAGCTTTTCGGGCTGTTTTCGTGGACTTGTTGGACTTGCTCTGGCTCTTTTGCTGCGCTTTCTTGCCAAGAGCCATTCTCCTCTCCTTTTGAGCTTCAGTGGCCTGTATATTGCCTTGTTTACTTCTTGCCATCGTTGTTTCCTTAAAATGCGTGTGAAAATGTGAAATGAACTGTGACTCTCGACATTGCTGCGCAGCTATGGTATTCCAACGGCACAGAACGGGTTTATAGCATGCATATGATCCATTCTGGTGCCTTTATCCTCTATAACCAACATCAGTCCATCAAAATGAATCTTGCAACAGAATACTCATCCACACGCATCGAGAACGAAAAAGAAGCATATAACCAACATCAACAACCTAATAGAAGGCTGCATGCAAGCGTAGAGCTCTCCTAGTCAATTCTTCATTTTCACCACCATCGATCTCCACGTCAGGATGAAACCGTGCGCCCAAAAGCTCAGAGATGCCGTTATAGATGATATAACGACGTCTCTGAGCTTTTCAGCGATTTCAGTTTCTGGCCATGGATAAGCTACAAATCCTGTCAATGTTGTCCTCAGAGGACACTGAAAAATTTAATCTGTGTCCTCTGAGGACCAAATTGACAAAATCGAAAATGGAGCGAGGAGATGTCCATCGAAAAACGGCCAAAACAGCGCAGGTGCAGAATGAGCTGAAAATCGGCCAAGGGGTAGCTCTTGGGTCTTTATGGCTGATCGGAGGTATTTACATGACAGCTGGCAATATTTATTGAGATAAAACGTATTTCATTTTTTTCGAGAAAGTCTTCTGAGGACCAAATTGACAATGGTTAACGAAGACATCATCTCTCTCGGCAAACTGAAGGAGACAATGCTTGCTCCTGACGATTCTGGTATGTCACTTTCATTTTCACGGTCCTATTTACACAGATGATTCATTCCGTGCATACGACGCCCTTTCGTCCACAAAGAGCCGTATAACCTGGCTGCAAGATCACGGCATCGTCTCTGATGACCCTCTGTTCTTCGTTTGCGTCCGTCTGATCAGCATTCGTACGATCAACGTTGTTTTCGGGTTCCCGTTGAAGCGCACTTTAAGCCAGCACGTTCACGACTATGGAGTTGCCAAACTACGCGCGATATGTGACGCAACTAACCGCAACTACCTCTGCGAGGTCGACTTTGACTCTCCCGACACAATTGAGGCATTCCGACGGAAGTTTTGTGACCACTTCACCGCCAAATCTGTTCATAAGGCTCTAGTCGGCGTCTACTCGCTCCCTGTTGAGAAGCAGGTTGAGATTTACCGCGCATTCCACCTTGTGTTGCGCCACAAGGACTCGAAGAAACTCGATTCTCGTGTTCCGGCAGGCCAATTTGGCCAGTT
The DNA here is from genome assembly GCA_019828565.1 of Carpediemonas membranifera. Lineage (NCBI taxonomy): Eukaryota > Fornicata > Carpediemonas > Carpediemonas membranifera. Next base: position 115,138 of record JAHDYR010000011.1, read on the forward strand.
TATCGCCCACGCCCAGCTCAGCAAGAAGCTGTCCTTCGCTGGCTCAGAGAAGCTGGCCGAGGAGTTGGCTAAGATCGGTTCGCTCGATCCGTCAGCTCCTCTGAAGAGGAAGATCGCTCGTCTTGAGAAGGAGCTCGCCTCATCGACTGCTGCTCTGATGAAGGTCCAAGAGGAGTTAGTCCGGGCCCAGGACCACTCAGCAGCAGCCACCAAGCCTTCTGCCGTCGTTGCTGCCCCTCAGCCGCTTCCGGTTGTCGACGCAGAGTCCACGACACACGATGAATTTTCCGACACTGACGAGTCCGAGTCTGATGACCACTCTGAACCGGCCGCCATGCAGGGTGACGGCGTTCCTTTGCCCCAGACTGATCAAGACATCGACGTAGAGTCTGATGTGGACGACACAGACACCGTTGGTTCTCTCCTTCAGCAGCTAGACGACACCATTGCAGGCCTTGATGATGTCCCTGAGTCTGTGCGCTTGTTGGAGCAGTACGAGCCCTTGATAAAACGGCTTGCTGAGGAGAGGGAGGCGAGGGAGGCGCTTGAACAGGCTAACAGAGAGTCTGAGGAGTCCCAGAAGAGACTTGAAGCTGAGTTAGGTCAGCAGAAGGCCGAGGATCAGGCGATCCATCAGTTTACTCAAGCAGAGTTGGCACGCGCGAGTGAGGCTGGGCTTGAAGCGCTCGCCGATGAACTCGAGGACAACTGGGCTGAGCTTGTCAGGCGCGCCGAGGAGGCAACAGTGGAGCTTGACCGCTACGTTCCTCTCGCTGCCTTGATGGTACTGTTCCAGAGGAACAATGTGACTGGAGCCTTATGGACTCGGATCAATAGCACCATGATGAGGTACGGGGGCCAGAAGTTCATAACGGTCCCACCTCTCGACCTCGGTCTGTCGCCAGAGATGAAGGCTATCATCAAACAGCACTCTCCGACGCCTGCCAATGTTCCCCCTATGCAGATATACTTACGGAGCGACGTTGATAGGCAGAAGTACATCGACGTGGAGTACGACAAGGTAGGCGAGCGAGTTCTCAAAGATCGTAAGAGTTGGCGGAAGATTGCAGTCAACCCGGATGGATTGTGCATCGGCTACTGCCTGCAGAAGGTTGAGAATGGCGAGTTCGACAAGAAGTTTGCGGCAGAGGAAGTGGCAGCAGTGAGGGAGGAGGTGCGCGCCTGGGGATTCTCCGATGCTGGCGAGAGGCTGAGGCTTGAGACGTCTAACGTGTTCGTGCCCACCCTGATGTTCGACGATGCCACTGATTGGTACAGCAACTTTGGTGTCATGGCCTGGTCAGCTCTGAAGAGCAAGACTGTAGTCGTTATCTGGGTCAAGATGTTGACGTACCATGACAAGTATATTGTGCGGATGCATTTGACGGAAGTTTATGAGTCCGGCATGGTCCGGCGTGGATCTGATGAAGATGTGGCTGCGGCGCAAGCTATTGTGGTCGTCAAGGATGAGCATGCGACGCTATTTGTCCGCAAACGTTCAAAGGGTGGTAAGAGAAAGGCTCATACGACTTATATCAAGCGCAAGGCAGTCGATAAGGATCGCGAAAAGAGAGTTGTTGATGCCGAGGACGTTAAGCGTGGAGTTCCCGAGTAAAAAAAGAGATGTTTTGACATTTTTAATTCATTTCTTCCGCTTCTTGAGTGCCGGATACTGCTCCAGGAACCTTGTGAGATAGTTTGGATGAGAAATGGGCAGACTCGGGAACCTAGCAATGGTTAAGACCTCACCCGCATCAAAGAAGATCTCGCCGTAACTGATACGAAGAAACTCTTCGGCCTGAATGACGTTCGTCGACTCAACCGCAAGGACTGGAAGGTCCTTGAGCAAACGGTTGGTGAACTGGCAGTTGGTGTCACTCTCACTGTGGTTGATGAGGTGTACACCAATGCCTTCACCTTCGCCGGCGTCGACGTGAAGGTTGCTAGCGTCGAATGAAATGCTGTGTAAAGGCATAATGAACAATGAACAAACACCATGTTGCTGTTATTCGCGTGGTAGTCCTCGTCGGACACAATCCTACCGGCGTAAATGCCGAGGAGCTTTCCGGGCTCAATTGCGGCAGTTGCAATGAGGCCTCTACCCACGTCCGTGTGGTCGGAAGCCAGACAAGGCTGCACCTCAACGGCAATGGAGGGGTGGGTCAGCCGGGTGGATAACCAACTCGGGGGGTTCGAGGGGAGGAAGGTCCTTCTCGGCCTCCTTAAGCTCCCTGATCGACTCCTCGGGAGTGTTTGGGTAGATCGCGGCGACCAGATCCGGATGCAGTGCCTGAGTATGCACAACGGATTCAATGATGGAATCTTCGCTTGAGGAATCCTCCTGAGAATCATTTGAAGGCGCAGACGGCGGCGTCTTGCCCGCAGTGGACGTAATGGGTATTCTGATACCCCCAGGCTGCGGCTTTGGTGGGAGCGCCTTTCTTCTCGCCATCTGATTTTTTTTTGCAAACGGACACGCGGTATTTCTCGGGATTGATGGGGCCGTCTCACACCGTAAAGGACACACATACAATATCTTATCTGTAACACCAGAATGCTTGCTTATTGTGGTCCATATCCTTCCCTATAGCTGGTTCGGCCAACTACCAGTGTTGGAAAAAAAGTGGTAGTTGCCAAATGGAGAGGAAATTTGGCAAATTCGGTACCAGACGCATCAGCGACCATCCTCTCACGTATGAATGCGTCTGTGGAATCACTAGGCCGCGTTCTGACCTTCGCAACCAGGGCCTGAAGGAATATGACGGAATCAGGTACACGCATGACTGCCCCTTCACCCTGAGCAAGCTTGTGAACCGCCGCATCGTTATCCTGCTCGAGCCAGTCCATGGCTTCGAAGCACCTACTTGTGCGAACCCGGTCTTCACTGTCACCGGGCTTGCTGGCTCCGAGGGGTACCACAAGCGCATGAAGGCCATCCTCGATCTCGTCAGCGACGAGTGGCTCACCACGGTTGCCGTCAGTTTCGTCTCGACGACCCACCTCGGCTCCATACTGCAACAGTTGGCTGCAGAATTCGCCAATTTCGAGACATTCTGGGTTGTTTCTGGCCACAGCGAGACCACAACGTCGAGAATGATCGTTAATGCGAGCGCTAACGAGTTCCTGTACCTTCACGATATCGTACAGATGATCCTCTTCGCTTTCCGTGAGCCATCCCTCGTCACCACCAGCCGGGTTCGGCTCATCTACTTCGCCACCTGTACCGGAGCGGACAATAGCGAGTTCTCTCTGCTTAAGCAGTCCATTTCGACCCAGGCATACGAGCATACGTGCATCATTCTCACTCCGGAGAAAATGCTTGCCAACGAACTCGTCCTGCAGGACTGCTTTTGGCTCTACCGCACTACATGCATGGACAACCCGCTCCACTTCGTCTCGCGTTACTTCTCCGGCTATGGGCTCGCACCTGGCACAGCAGGGAGACGGGTTATCGCGAATGGATCAATGTCCATAACCCCGGGCGCGATTGAGATCCTCACAGCCACTCAGTTCCGCACGCCAATCCCTCTTCCCGAGATGGTCGACCTTGTTTCTGAGGTACTTGCATATAGACCACTGCAGAGATCTCCGGCGGATGTTATGGCCTCGCGCTACATTACTGAGATGACAGTTGCGCACAGAGCGGCACTGGAAGACACTTAAAGTTCAAAAATCTCCCTATTTAACTTACTCAATTGGCTTCATATCCGCCACCTTCTGGTAGACAGTCATACACTGGTCGCAGAACCTGACACGATAGTCCTGGCCGTCGAGATGGAACTCAGCATAGCTGAAGTGTTTCTCTTCGCAGAACCAGTTTAGGCACGCCCGGCAGACGCCAGTGTCCTTTGTCGACTTGTCTCCGTCCTTGATACACGCGTGACATCTGTTAGACCTTCCTGCCAGACTGCAAGCTGCGCAAACCTTTCTGTTCTTACCATCAATCCTCTTCTCTCTGACACACTGAAGATGCATGAACTGATGGCAGAGATAGCACGTTTCATACTCGTTTCTTTTCATGTTTGGGTTGAAGTACCATTCAGGTGAGGCACAAACAGCGCATGCGAACAGTAACTTACGCTGATATAGCTTCAGAAACGTCGCTTGCTTGAGGGCGGGGACCTTATCGTTCATTTCAACGGCCTTGGGTGACTGCTTGAGGAGATCAGTGACAGTTGTGGAGAGTGAAGCCGTCACCATCGCGGCAACCTCCTTCAAGTCAGCCTCTTCGAGCCTCGATCGCTTCTGAGCAGGCTCATGCATCTGCGCATCAAAAATTAAGCTTCTTGACGGGGGAATCAGGCTTGATGGTAGCCAAGTCAGCTCTTTTTCTGAGCTTTGGTACCAATGTTGTCACTGGAGTCTTTGTGGGTGTCTCTGCGGGTGTTTCTGCTGGGGTACGTGGCTCAGGCTGGAGCTTGCGATGCTTGATCCTGATTACAACGGCTGGAGGCCATTGAATGCCGGTGCAAGTGATCAGACTGGAGACATCGTGGAGTCCAAGTCCCCGAAACAGCACAGACATCCTGTTTCTAAACTCCTGCAAGTGTTCAGCTGCATTTGCTCTGTCTCTGACAACCAGGTAGGGTATCTTTGTGCCAATGAGCTCTGTGCCACCCTTTCTACTTGCCACAAATGCCTGAATGGGCTCAGTAGTCGTGCGCCTGACGGAGTTTGCAATAGCAATCTTGCGAAAGCCGTTGCAGAGGCCCGATATCACATCCTGCATGCCAAGGAGAGCGCGATGAACGTCAGAGGTCGTCAGACCGATAGTTGGGATGTCCGCGACGTCGAAAAAGCATTCCAGGAAGCTAGTCACGAACAGCCGGCGGTACTCTGTTCTCTTATCCGATCCGCAAGACGTGCCCTGCGAAATCTCAGCTTTCTTCGCAGTTTCACTGGTCGTCATATTCTCATCTTAAACTGCGCAGGTGTTGACGACAATGTTCCGGTTATCCACGAACGAAAGGCTTAATCATATGACCAGTTGCCTCCATGAAGTCGGCAAGATACAAGATTCTGTTCGAGAAATACGAAATCACATCACTGGGCTGAATTGCGAGGGTTTGGTGAATGAGAGGCTGAATGACACACAACACGTTCTGGAAGAGATAGGAGATATGTTTATAGATGTAATACAGCAACTTAAAGACCACTAACACGTTATTATCACTTTGAATAAGCAATGAATGGTTATGCAACATCAGCACCTACCTACGAATCACAAGAATGCCCCTAGCACGTCGTATGCAAGCAAAAATGAGACTTACCCGTACCTTCCGCACGTTTCTCTACGTTTCACCAACGTTGGTGAAACGTGTGAAATAGTGAAAAAGATACGGGTGAATCTCATTTTTTCTTGCAGTTTCTTGTGCAAAAGGGTGTTTATCCTCCGTATATCCCCGGATTAACTGGCCATTCTAACAGTATGCTGGCAATTGGGACAAATATTGAGCCAACAGGCTTCGATTCTAGCTCAATTGGGGTGAGTGCGGCCTCTTGCCGGTGTGGCGACAACAGTATTTACACATAACCTGCGAAGCAGGGGTGAGTGTGCCCGTAGTTATAAATAGCAATAATAATAACTGAGGCACTGACACTACCCCCCTCGAGCTGTAAGTGGGGCGTATGAATGATGGTGCCGAAGATATGTTTTGATGTCATCAAATCTTTCGGTCAGATCTCGAGTATATTCTCCACGATATTCGCCAGGAGTCTGGGTTCGAGTCCCGGGATGGTCACTTTTGTCGAACAGCGGATCAATTGATGAGCGAGTTGTTCGTGATGACGGTATGATGTCCAGAATGAGCCTGGTGTGTTCGAAACGCGAAGGATACTTGTTAGAAAGTCCTTCTTTCCCCCCTTTTCCTGCTATCGGTTCTCGATGAGGGAATGCATGATGTTCCTGTTCGAACTGCGTTCGTTCGGATGAATGTTTGTACAATAAGCAACATCAACATGAGAGTAGGATGGGCTGATGTTCTATAGTCGCTTTTCCAGCTTTGAGCGCTCGTCGGGCGGTAGCGTCAACAAGTAACTGTCTAATGCGACGAGCTGGCGGTTCTCTGCATCTAGAGGTTCCCACGTAGCCTCTGAGCGTTCGAATCCTGCCCAGAGAATCTTGATCAGGCCTGGTTCCTTCCTCAGGTCGTGATCCAGGATGGCTTCGACGACAAGTTCGTCGTGATCCAGGGCCGCCATTTTGAGGGCCGCCTCTGGGCTGACGGGCGCTGCGATCATGCGCTCCCCGTGGATGTGGACCACCTTCTTCGTAATGAGGTCCTTCAGTCGGTAGACGTTGGGGTCTTCGCCACGACCCAGGACCTTAAGTGGTCCCCGGAGGAAGGGTGAGAGCTTCTGGGGCTTCCTGCTCGGGATGATAAACGCAAACTCGTGCGGCTTCCACCTGTGGGTGGTCTTGAAGTGATCTCCCCGGCGCTTAGCCGCGTTGTACTCCTCCACAGCATGCTTGCTCAGTGCGCGGATGCGGCCGAGGGCCTCGATGTGACTGGCGAGAGCTGTAGATGCGCGCTCGGGGTCGGTGTAGCTGCGTGGGGTCTTCAAGTGTCGAGGGCTGATGCCCAGTAAGGCCTCGAGGGGTGATATTCCCCCCAGAGTGCGATGTGGAGCGGAGTTGACGAGGAATTGGGCCATATAAAGCCATCGTTGCCATTTGTTGGACTCTGCTTCCATCATGAGTTTGCGTAGAGCGCGCACGGCCGTGCCATTCGCTCGCTCAACTATACCCGAGCTCTGTGGATGGTAGGCTGTAGCAATGTGGTGCTTGAGGGTCAATTCACTCGTAAGCTTCTCCATAAGCTTGTTGCGGTACTGGGATCCTCCATCGGTGTGGATCTCCTGAGGAATGCCGAAGCGGCCAGCGAATGCGAGTAGGGCCTGTGCGGCTGAGTCTGCCGACGTGTCCCGGACTGGAACTAGGTCGACGTACTTGGTAAAGGAGTCAATGATGGTGATGATATATCGATTGCCCCGAGTGGATTCGGGCAGGGGCCCGATCGTGTCCAGCTGGACTGTCTCGAACGGCTCTACCCTCTGCGTGCTATGCCACGCGGTCTGGCGCGCTTGGATCTGTCGAGTCTTCAGACATGCCGGACAGGTCCGAACGAAGGCGTCGATGTAGGGGTCAATGGTCTCGCGTTGAGCTGGCGTTGCCAGCCTGCGGATGATTCTGGCTGATGGGTGGCCGGCGGATCCTCCATGAAGGGTCCGGAGGATGGCGCGGGCGTCTTCTGGTATGTCGTCAGTGGTCAGGAAGCAGCAGCGACTAAGAGCGTCTGCTACAGCGTTGTCCTCCCCTGCCACATGTGATATCTCCGCGGGGAACTGCTGGAGGGTGATCCTCCAGCGCATTACCTTCGGTGAGCAGTCCGAGCGCTTCATGAGGTAGACGATATTGCGATGGTCCGTGTGGACGTGTAGGTCCGTGGCCATGGTGAACAGGGGCTGCATGTCTGATCTGGTGAGTGCACTAAGGATACCATACAGTTCCTTATCATAGGTGCACCAGCGGCGTTGCACATCAGTTAGTCTCTTGGAGAATAACGTGACGGGCTGATGTTGGCCGTCCGCAGCGATCTGGTATAGAATACCGCCGACCGCGTTGTCGGACGCGTCTGTATAGAGATGCCAGGGTAGACCCGGGTCCGGCTGGGTGAGGGTGATGGCCTCCGCTGTGGCCTCCTTGAGGCTCTGGAGGGCCTGTTCTTGTGGATCACCCCACTCCTCGGCCTTGATTGCGTCATAGAGCGGGCCAAGAAGCTCCTGTGCGCGCGGAAGGTGCTCAGCGATGTAATTGAACATGCCAGCGATGCGTCGCATGTCCTTGACAGAGGTGGGAGATGTGATGTCGTTGAGGGCCTTGGCTCTCTCGGGGTCCACGCTGCGACCTTGCTCCGAGATGTCGAAGCCGACGACCTTGACCTTACGGGAGGCGAACTTGCACTTCGCGAGGTTAAGTCTCAAGTCATGGCGATCGAGTAGCACTAAGGTGTGCTCTAGCGTCTGGAGGAATTCCTCCTGTGTCTTTGCGTGGATGAGGATGTCATCAATGTAGACCATAACACCCTTGTGAAGCACGGGTGCGAGGACTCCTTGCATGACTCTTTGGAAGTGAGACGGCGCATTTGCTAGGCCGAATGGCACCCGCACGAACTCGTCATACGCGTCTGGGGTGATCATAGCCGTCTTGCGGACGTCGTCCGGGTGGACTGGGACTTGATGATACCCGGACGTGAGGTCCAGCGCCGCGAAGAAGCGTGAGCCGGATGCTTCCCGTACAAACGACTTCAAGTCGGGGAGGGGGAAGTGGTCCTTGACTGTGATCCTATTGAGAGCTGTATAGTCAATACACAGTCTGATGGCGCCGGATGCCTTGTCTACGACGACAATGGGAGAGGCAAACGGTCCCTGTGAGGCCCGTGTGATACCTGCCGATCGCAGGCGCTGCAGCTCTTCTCTGACTTGCTCACGGCGTCTGGGATTGAGGCGGCGGGGCTTGGCTTGCACGAGGTGCTGTTCGTCCACTAGCGGGATGCGCATGGCGGGCACCTTGGCTCCTCCGGGCGCCAGGCCGTCAAAAACGTGAGGGTGCTGCACCAATATCGCTGTGATCGGTTGCTTAAGCTCCTCGATCTCAATGTTGGGCTGTACGTCGTCGGCCAGCAGTAATTCTTCTGCTGGTCTGAAAGGAATATCGTCCCCTTCGTCTGCTGCGGTTTCTTTCACGAGCTTAACAAAAAGGCCATCGGAAGTGAGGCATCCGAGGCTTCTCAGAATATCGCAGCCTATGAGGATCAGGGGGGTTTTCCCTGGTATGATGTCGAGGTTGGCAGTGAAGCGGGTCTCGTGGCCAGCTAGGGCCACTCGGAGGTCCGCGGAGGTCCGGCCATTAGCGGTGGCCACTGACTGGTCTGCCAGTAAATAATGCCGCGTAGGGCCCGTTGAATGGGGTAGGGCGAGATCCTTTGCTAGTCCCTCCGAAACTCCTGAACGTCTGGCGCATGAATCAATGTGGAACACGTACTCTTGGCAAAGAAAGAAAGAATTTAATGTGTCCTGCTACTCGTCCTGCTGTGTAAGCTGAATGTCACAGTTTGTGTCACCCCTTCGAGGAACGCCTAAGCGTGTTGGTACCTCTACAGAGCACACCTAACACTTCCTAAGAGGGCGTGAACAACGGCCGTCAAGGCCTAGCTGGTACGCTAGAGGGATCCTATACATGGCCACATTAATACCCCCAAAGTTAGGCTAACCCAGGTCTTACTCTTAGGGGCCCTTTGGGTCCCAGGTCTGCCTGGCACCTACAAAGCCTTGCCCTGCACGCTGCTGTCAGGGACCTTCCGTACGTTTCCCCTCTCCCCCGGGTCCCCTAGGGAGGTCCTGGAGTTTCCTCGACCCGCTCGCCATGTTTCAGGCACCCGCCAGGGCGGGGTCGGGTCTAGAGTTCGCCGTACCAGCTGGGCCGGGTTAGGAACCCACCGACGCCGCGTAGGTAGACTTCCACGGACTTGCCGGCTGCGTTCGGGCTCATCTAGCGCTGTCCGATTTCACTCCAGGTTCCCATTATCGGGGGGGAGCTCCCAGGGGCGGTTGCCACGTCTTCCAGTGTTCCTGGCTAGGCGCCGGGCCACATCAGGATGGCCCTGCCTTCCCGGCAGGTTACCGACGGAGTGGGTAGCTTCTTGCGTCATCCAGTACCTCCGCCAGTCTGCCATGCATCATCCTCCTGGTGCGCCCCCACTGTGTGGGGAGGGGGTACCCCCTTGCGCGCCGGAGGGATGCGCCGGACTGCTTGTCCGGACGCTTGCGCCCTACTGGCCCAGCTGTTTTGCCAGGCCTTCCCTATTTCGTGCTTGTTGTATGCGGTTGTCCCTTAGTGGTCCTTTGCAGCCTTCCCTCCGCCTGGCGCTACCGGAACATGTGGTGTTGTCCTCATTGGTTCCAGGCCCGCTGCGCTTGGGGTCGGTGCTCGGGCCACCTTTCCAGGCCGCCCTGTGGGTTGGGCCTGTCCCCTCTTGGTGGTGGGGGAGTTGTTTCAAGTGTGATGCAGGCATCAGAGTGCTCCCTTGCTGCGTGGGTTGGGTTGGGTGTGCGGCCGGGCGCTACCGGAACATGTGGGGGGAAAACACCTCCCGCCGGTTCCAGGAATGTTCCGCCCTGTGCCTTGTCTTCACCCAGGGCTTTCCTCCTAAGGGTCTGGGCCTGTTCTGAGGTTCATGAGGGCCTTTTTCCCGCATAATAGACCCTCCTTCACTGTTTCATCCTCCTGTTGCAGTAGCCAGTGGAGCTCCAATATGGCCCTGGAGTTATACCACTCCCCATCTGGGCCGTGCCGCAGCCTACTTGCCATGGTGTGTGTTGCCGCAGCTTCCCAGCACTGCTCCCACCCACTTGGGCGGCCGACGCCCTGGCACTCCGCTATGATGTGGCTTTGTGTTCCTAGCGGTTGGTCTTCCAGCCACCCGGCTACTGCAACTAGCGCCTGCGCCTGGGGGGGGTATAGTTGGAGGTAGTTGATCAATTCGCGTTCGGCTGCGAGTGTGCATATCGGGCATATTCTTTTGGATACGGTCGCAGAGCATTTCCTGCCCAGGGTACCTCCTGCTTATGATGAGCGCGGCTCCTCGAGTTGTGTGGCTGTTGCTAGCGGAGGGGAGCGTGTTGGAGGCTGTTGCAACTACCCTCTTCAGCTCCCTCCTGAGCATCATCTCCCCTCTGATAATCTTTTGGTTTCTTGGGTGCTCTCCCGCCTGCCATTGTTTGCATTGCCTCCGCAGCTAGCACTTCGGCGGCCGCCTTGGCTGTTCGGCTACCTTTGGTGGCGATGTCTCGTGCTGTCATCTTCCATCCCCCGGCTATTGCTCTGGGTCTGGGTCCGTGAAGGTCGCTAGGGGCCAGATCTAGTACGTTGTCTGCCCACTTGTTCAGCTTTCCGATAACGGACTTGGGGTTCGCTCTTCCCCAGTCGAAGTCCGCTAGGGGCGATGGGCGGTCAGGGTCCCGGGCCGATTCGCGGATTCTAACCGCTCTTACACCCATGTCCGCTTCCCAGCACATCCATCCCATCATCAGGCGGGCGACACCCCCTCCACCGGGTCCGGTTCCCGCCATGAGTCCTCGCCAGTCGTTCCAAAGCCTTCTGCCTCCTGGGACTTGGCCCCAGATTTCGATTCCGAATTCGATCTTTGGCCATAGGAAGGTGCGGAGGATGGACTCGGAGACAGCCGCGGGCGTGGAGCCTTTAGTCCATCCCACTCTCCGGGCGAGGGCGATGTACTTGTTCGACTGTTCTCTTTTCTTTGCGATGCATGCGCTGAGCGGATGAGGGCCACTTGCTATCCAGAGTCCCAAGTATCGGCCTGACTCCGCTGCTCGGGTGGCCTCCCCTTGAATTCGCACTTCCGCATTTGGATTGGTACTTATGACGATGTTCTTTCCTGGGCTGATACACAGCTTGTGTGCCACTATCACTTCCACCATTGCGGCGGTGAGGGACTCCGCATCATTTTTCTTTCTTTGCCGAGATGCTCGTATCGTCTACGAACATTGCTATGATGCCATTCCCGGGTCTGTGGTGGGTGGGGGAAGCTTCGGGTCTGGTATCTCGCCGTACTGTATTCTGAGTGACGCCTGGCTAATCCAGTTGGCCGTAAATAGTATGAATAGGGTGGGGGCGACCACGCAACCTTGCTTGACTCCTAGGTTCGTTTCGGACCATAGGTCGGATCCCCTTACCGCAATGTAGGTCCTCTCCATTGTGCTTTGTACTGCTCTGACTAGGTGGGGGTGTACACCCATATTGATCAGCTTGCTGACTAGGATGTCCCTGGGAACCGTGTCGTACGCCTTTGCAATGTCGAGCAGCACGCTGGTCCGGTCTCCTTCTTGGTGCAGTTGGGTTAGGAGGGCGATGTGGTCTATGACTGTCTTTCCCTTCATGAAGCCGATCTGCTCTCTGGGGGTGTGCCTCTCAACTGTTGGTTTGAGCCTCCATTTGAGTACCTTCCCATATGCTCGGTAGAGGAGGGGGGGTGAGTGAGATGGGTCGGTAGGATCCTGGCAGTAGCTTATCTTTCCCTACTTTGTGTATCGGGGAGATGGAGGCGTACTTCCACGTGGTGGGTAGTTCCCCAGACTCGTATACTTTCTGGAAGAGGCATGTGATTGCCCTGTAGGCCGCCTGGGGGAGGTCTCTCAGACATTCGCCCGTGATACCATCCGGGCCTCCTGCCGATGATTTCTTCAGGGACTTGATGGCGGCCGTGACCTCCTCCTCCGTGGGGGGTTGATCAGTTGTTTGGGCCGCCGGGATCTGGTCCCAACTAGGTGCTATGCCACTACTGACTTGGGCGTATTGCCTCTGCAGCTCCCTAGCTATCTCGTTTTCCCTTGTTAAGATCGACCTCTTTCCTCTGAGCATCGCCGGTAGCCCTGCGTGTTGTTTCTCGTTCCAGAACCTGTGGACCTGGTTTGCTATGACCTTCTTGGTGGTCTTATACCCTGCCCTTGCGCTGTTTTCCACCTGCTGCGTCCACTCCTCCTTGAAGCTTTTCCATGACTTCTGGAGCTCGTTGTTCAGGGTCCGCTTGATTTCCGCGGCCCCCGCTTTGTTCCATCGGGCTAGGATGAGTTGCTTCCATACGTTCTCCGGGATCCTTTTTGCGATCTCCCTGGTCTGACGTTCCTAGCGGAAGTTTGAAATCCCACCGATAAGAGTTCCCGTATTTGGTACTCGATTGTATCTACATGGAGCTCCACATCGGGTTGCGGCCATTCCCTTGCCCTTTCCCCGTTGCGCTCTGGGAGGACATTCCAGGTGGTTGTTCCTGGGATTTCCAGCTTGGGTTTGGCCGGTTGTTTCTTCCAATGCGGTTCGTCCCAGGTTAGCTCCACTGCCCTATGGGGGGAGCCCCAATGCCCCATCTCAGCTTTGTCAATGACTCTAGCTTTGGCCCTCGTGATCCCCCCAGATACAGCTGCATAATCCAGCGTCGAGGTGGTATTCCCACTCATGTATGTGTGAGACGAGGGGAAAACTAGGTCTAGATTGTTTCGCTGTAGTGTGGCGCTGGTGGCATGGCGCAGGCTCCGCGGGTCACGGTTCCAGTCCCCCATGATGATTATCTCGAAGCCGTGGTACTCTCTGACGATGTTTTCCAGCTGTTGGTCGAAGCGGTCTAGCTCCCGCTGCGCTGCGGTCACTTGGAGGGGCGTATATGTTGATGACTGCGATAGCCCTTGAGGTTTCGAGGATGCTAACTTGAACTCGGGGGTTCGTGCCGTCAGATACTCCTACATCCCAGGTTGCCTGTGAATGTGGGCTGATCACCGTGGCTACGCCTAGGTTAATCTTGCCCTTTCGAGCCTTGATGGGTTTGGCGTGCCCTGCACATGCGTATTGTAGGTCCGCCCAACAGGGGACTACGGAGTTACCGTACCTGAATGTTTCCTGCAAGAGGAGGGCGTCCGGGCTCGTGTGCTTGCGAAGCGCTACCGCTATAGATCCGCTGTAGTCTTCATTGCCCGTTAAGTGTCCTTGGCTGTTAAGGGAGACTATTCGCATTCAGGTTGTTACTGCCTTAACCTGCACTCCTTATTCTGCACTACCTGCACACTTTCATCTTGTTGTTGGGGTTTAGCATCTGCATAGTTGCCTTCCCAATGGGTGAGCGCCTATGTCGTCGTTGTTTAGCACGTTGGGTGGGCCGCTTCCCGCCCTGTGGGTTGTTGGTGGGCGGCCCGGGTAGGCGTCTTCTTTGCCCTTGATATTTCTCCAGGACCCAGAAGCATGCGCCATTCACATGGGGTGCTTGGCCAGAACGGCTGCTTCCTCCAGAGTCCCCAGACGTGGCCCAGGTTCCCTCTTGGAGCTGACCTAGGGTGTACCACCCCTTTCACTGGCCGCGCCCTCGCGGTGCTTGTCGGGACTTTCGTGCCAGTCTCTATAGCGCTTCTGGCCTCGCACATTGGCAGCATCGTTACCTAACTACGCATAGGTGGGAGCGACTCCTTTCGGCGCCCCTCCCAAGGCTGGAGTTCCAGCCTGCCGGACAGGCGGGTCCTCGATGGCGTTCCAACTGCCTCTTACCCGCCCCCCGGTCCCTGCGGGGAACAGGGGTTTTAAGAAAAGAAAAGTCACCCGGGCATTGGCGCCAGTACAGCCCTTCTGGCGGGCTCCAACGCTGCACCTATTCCGGCGCCTTCACTTCACCTAGTCCTACACTAACGTGCTATATATACACATCCCTTTAGACTCTGCACTCTTCCCTCCACTGCTTTGGTATGGCTCGTTACTCATGCATCTCTTGATCTGGTTCGTCGCTCTCGTGCTCCATTCCGATGCGTAGGAGCTCTTCTTCCTCGTCGCTTCCGTTGGCGGCGGCAAGCGCCTCCTCAAGCCTGGCCTCGAGGACTCTGTTTGTTTCACGGAGCCTGAGGCTGGCTCTTTTGAAGGCCTCCGATTTCTCGGCGATGCGCTGGAGGCGCTGGCGCTCGCTCGCTCCTCTTGCTAGGGCTTCCCTTTCCTTGGCCAGCTGGCCTTGGAGGTGGGTAACCTCGTTGTTCAGCCGGGGAGACTTCCTCTTCGTAATGGCTCATGATCCGCTGCCGCTCTTCTTCAGCTCTTCGCTCCACCTCCGCTTGGAAGAGGGCTTGGATGTAGGCACCCATCTGATCGACCGTGCCCAGTCTTGGGTTTGGGGGCCTCTTCCCTTCGGGGCCGCCCGGCGGGGGCCGGTGCTCGAAAGCCTGGCTCAGAGGCATCGCCGGGGGGGTTGGCCTCTTTGTGAGGCGTGAGGATCGCCTGTCCCGGGGCCGGGTGGGGGGGGTTCATTCCTCTGGGAGTGGGGTAAGCAGGGCTTACCTGGTGCGCATTAGGGGTGATGATTGCCCTTGGGGTGGGGTGGGCGGGGGTTACCTGGCGCGGGTTGGGGGTGGGGTTTGTTTCCCCTTGGAGCCTGCTGGGGGAGGGGGTGGCGTTCACCTTCCTTTGAGATGGGTTCGGGGTGGGGACCTGTCGGTTCTCGGTGAGCGGGCCCTCAAGCAGCCCTAGGGCCGGCCACTCCATGCCTTGGTGAATCTCGTTGGTGAGCCTCTCCCGGTGCTCTTCGAGGCAGGCTCTAAGCGCGGCCCTTGCCGCGGTCACAGCCTCTTTTTGCTCTCGCTGCGACCTGTGCCCGTCGTTGTTCTGGGTGTACGGGAAGTCCCACAGGCGGATGGGGGGTAGTCTCATCATGGGACTGCATCCCAGGGCCAGGGTGCCGTCGTATTGGGGGTTCGCCCAAGGCGCTCGGGCGGCGTCTTCCAGGCTCCCCTCCTTGTTCTACTGTGCGGATGCCCCAGTCTAGGGGAAGAACCGAGGGGAAGAAGTTGACATAATGCCTGGGCCCTCTATCTTGGCGCCGGAGTTCCGCGCTTACGATGAGTTTCGGGACGCCCGCTGGTGCTCTATCGCCGATGTTCACCAGGCAGTGGGTGAGCCGGTGTCTCAGCTGCTGGGCTGAGCCCCCATGCATCATGTCATGCTTATGGAGCGGGACCAGCGAGGCTGCCTGGGATAGGGTCAGGAGCTCGGGGTGGAGTTTGACCGGGAGTTGCTCCATGACCCTGGGGGTCCAGGGTGGTACGGTTGCCATAGAAGTCTGGCCAGTAGCCCTTCTCCCTTGCTACGCGGCGCCTACCGTTCCACTCGGATAGGAGCTCCACGACCAGGGGTCTCGTGCTTGGGCAGGAGTCCGGGCTGAGAACGGCTACGCCCCTCCTTTCAAGGACCCTTAGGATTCCTTTTCCTGTGCTGAACTCTTGCGCGGTCGTGTTGGCCATGTGGATTTCCTTCGGACGCGGCTTGGTGGTAAAGATCACGTGCTGTAGTTGCCCCCAGGGGTGTGATGACCTCTCGCCCTCTATGGCGGTTGATCTCTACAGCCAGGTCTGGGACCCCGTGTCCTACTCTAATGATGGGGCTTTGTGCCCCCGTCACTTTCCCTCCTCGTGCGATTAGTTCCGCTCCCACATCAGCCCAGGTCCACGGGTTATACAGCATGTGGATGGCCAGGGAGAGTCTTGTGTAGAAGAGCGATACATCCGCAAGCGCACAGTGACAGTAGGCTGGTGCGTTTCTGTGATAGGGGCACAGCCCCTTGGGTTCCCTTCTCCTTTGCTGGTCGCGGGTCCAGACCTTGGCCTGCTCGGCTGCCTTCTGGTCCTCCTGTGGGAGGGTCTCTCGGACCGGGCGGTCCTCCTGGGAGGGGGGGTAGAAGAGGGTGAGGGTGCTATTGAGACGGGGGTACACCGCATCTAGGCCGGCTTCATCGATTAGGTGGGTGGCTACCCATGCCCTGGCCGTGGAATCCGGTACGTATTTGGCGCTCGTGAGGACACTTCGTTCAGCTTCCACCCCTTTGGCAGTCAGGTGGATGAACGCGTTATGGTGTCCTTCGAGACGCCGGAGGGCATCGATCATTTCCGCGCACCATGTGGTGCTGTTTGGGAATGTGCTTTCGAATCCCTGGGGGGCCTGCCCAGTGGTGATGTCGACGAAGGTGGCTGGGGGCAACCGTGGAGAATTCTTGAGCTCATCAGAGCCTGGTCGAGGTCGGCCACCCGAATATCTTCGCCTAACATCCCGTGCAGACTGGCGACGATATTCCCGTTGGCGGGGTCAAAGACTATGACCGCCCCTTCGCATATGACGGCCTCATCCCCCGCCTTGGATGCGGGTTTGGACGCTTCGAAGTCAATGCACCCGATCAGCATCCTCTTGCCCTGCGGGTTGGTGAGCGGGCAGGACGGGGGGAGTCTGCTGTTGGCTGACAGTTCTCTACCCCTTGGCGGGTTGACGTCACTATCACTGCCAGGGACTCTTCTGGCCGAGTCGTCGGCGTTGGGCCGGGGGCCATCTTGGGTACCCCCGGTCTCCGAGCCCGCACTTTCGCCGCTGGGCATGGTGGCGGGGTTCCCCCGCTAGTTGGGTTCCAACCTGCTTCGCCCCCCAATGAACGAGGGGGCGACTGGATCGCCCATGTTGGGTTGGCCAGTGGTCGGGTCGCCGCCGTTGTGCGGGGCAACGCCCAGGTTGCCCCTGGTGGGTGGGTCCGTCCTTGGGCCGCCGTTGGGCGGGCTATCACCTGCACTTGCTCTGCCATTATTCGGTGGGGGGGTGACCGGGTTGCCCTCGTGGGGTGGGTTGTCGGTTTGCTCGTTGCCCTTGGGCGGGCCGTCCCCTGTGGATTCGGTGGCGAGCAGCTTGGTACCCTGGTCCGCCATCCAGATGTTTGCGATCCTGCTAACGAGGGTGGAAGCGTCGCAGAGGTCCGGGTGGATGAACTCAGGGGCCGGCATTGGCCGGGTAGTAGTATCCCATGCGGCCCACAGCTCTTTGAAGCCCGGAACCGTCCAGCGAAGCACTAAGTCTTCGGCCTCACTGCGCGCTAGCTCGTCGCCGGCAATGCTGAGGGCTGAATCCGTGGGTGTCCTGCTAACCAACACAGGTCTGGTCACCCCATCGGTCCTGCTGTAGACAGCTATCGCGGAGAACATGCCACCTTCCCAGGGCTTGACGGCCTGTCCGTCAAGGGGGGGGAAGCCTCCTGCTGGGGGTCTGGGGCTAAGGGGGACGGGGGCATCCTCCCAGGCCCGACCTAGGGCCGCCCACTTGTTGTTGACGTTGTTGTGGGCTCTGTCCGCACCTGGCGCTTTCGCTGAGCCGGCTGTGGCTTGGCCGCCTGCCTTGAGGAGCCAGGCGGCGCTCTGCTGGCCGAACCTTGTCCTGATCCCAGGCCCTGTGAGGCTTTGGTGACCTGCGGCCTTGAGAGTGCTGGCAACTAGCTCGAACAGCAAGGATCTAGCCGGTGGCGGGCTTGATACCTTGAAGTTGGCGGCGTTATCCCTCGAGAAGATCACTGTGGTGTTGTTGCACTTGGCGAGGATGGAATCGGCTGCTCTTCGGACTTTTTGCCACTCTTCGGTCGTAGCTAAGCGTTTTCCAAGCTTGGTGAGCTCTGTTCCAGCTTCGTCTACATCATTCCCCCGGCCCATGGCTTGTTGGGGGAACTTTGTGTTTGTGGCCGAAATTGGTCTCGAAAAGTCGGAGGGGGAAAGTCGGCATGAATCCCCCGGGGGGGAGCCCTCCCTGCCCGCCTCGCCTGTAGGCGCCGTTGCCGGCGCTCGTAGGCTGGGAAACCCGGGGTCAGGGAGTAATCGGCCTTGGAGGTGAACATCACGAAGGCCGGCCCGCATCGGGGCAGTGGCCGGCGCTGTTGGTCCTCGCGGTGGATTTTCCAGGCCGCCTGGCTTACCCACCATGGCCTTCCGGTTATCAGGGCGTAGTGGTATAGCAGGATGTCATTTTCTAGCATTTGGGTAGCCGTTATTTCCCTTTCTCGGCTGGGATTCTGCCACCACTGTAGCTGGTGATCCACTCCTGGGGGGAAGGGATCCTTTATCTTGCTATACCCTTTTAGGTCGCCGTACATCCGGATCAAGTCGGCGATTTTCTCGGTTCTCGTGCGCTCCTTGCGTAGAGGAGGCCCTATGGGATGCTCGGGGAGGAGATCTTCTGCTCGGGCAACGTACCCGCCCTGTGGGTTCCTGGGAAACGCGTCCATTGCCGGCCGGTGGCTCGGATGAGGAGTGTGCATTTTAGTGCTCCATCACCTGATCACACCATAGCCTTGTGGCGTTGCACGTTGGCCTTTCCGAGCAGGGGCGGGGAGGTGTGGCCTATTGCCTGAGATGCGGGGTCGGTTGCGAACCTTGTAGCCATAATATGAGTTCACCACATTTGGTTCCTGTTACACCCATTAGCCCGCCTGGCGACTACCACCAAGGCCCAGGCATTGCCGCGGCGGAGCCCCAGACCCCTAGAGAGGGCTGGGGGTCGGATTCTTCCACCACATCGTCCTCTGTGGAGGAGCTGCCCCCCGGGTCATTGGCATTGCCTTCCTCCCGCAGCGCCCGCGCCTCTGCTCCCAACCTGGTGGGATGGGGCCTCAGGAGTCCTCAACGCCGACTCTTCCGCTCCTTCCAGGGGAAGGCCGTCCCCCGCCGCCTCCAGCTGGCCCGGTCCCCTGCTTCCCCCGGTCCTCACAACGGCGAGGGCGCTGCCCCGTTTGTCACGCCATTGGCTTCCTCCCCAGCTGGGGCTCGCACCGTTCGTCAGCCTGTGGCTCCACTTGCGTCAGCCCTCGACGCTCTCAGCACTTTGGATCGCATCGCCATGGACTGGCACTCGTGTGCCTATGCCTTCGTGGACATGCTCCATGAGGGGACCGACGAGGATCAGCCTGTCGAGAACCTACAGGCCATTTTGGCATTCCAGCGCACTTCTCAGTCCCAGATGGTTATGTATCGCAGCAGCAGGGGCGCTCTTGAGCGGGCCCTTAGGCAGTATGTCCCTTCGGTTTCCCATTTCCTTGCCGACGGAAGCCCCTCAGTGGAGTTCCTGGGCGCCGGGACTCCTCAGTAAACACCCAGGGTTGAATGGGGGGTTGAGACCATGTTGCTGCTGTTCCTTGCGGTATCTGCCTACCACTCGGGTTGCTGGGCCCCGGCATTCTCCCCCTTCTCCCAGCGGGGAGCGCGGCCACAGGGCGCCATTTGGGTTTCCCTCCAGTTGCGCGTCATTCCTACTAAATTCATGAGTTCATACCTTGGTTTCGGCTTGGTTGCAGTGGTGAGGGCCCTTGGCATGTTGCTGGGGGCTCCTCTGGACGTTCTTTGCCCTGTGGGTTGAGGAACGTCCGGGCGGTAAGCTTCCCTTGGTCTTTTGGATGGTAATATCCCATCAGACCGCTCACCGGGGGCTCCATGCCCATACGGGTTTCGTTGCCCCAGAGGGTGCACTTTAGGGAGCACAGAGAACCAACCCAAGCACAGCGCCCGTCCGCTAGCGGGTTATACAAGGCAGGCAGGGTGGTTTCAGGGGCGACGGCTCGTGCCTCCGGCGCTCGCATCTTCCAGTTTTCTGCCACCGGCCCGTTTCGCTTCCGTTTGACTTGGTCTCAGGCGATCTCATCGAGGAGGCTAGAGAGAGGCCTCGTGCGCCCTATGGGTAGAAGTGGTAAAGAGTTATGCTGTTCCTGCTGGTATTCCCCGAGCAGGAGAACTCCCGATGCTGAATTGACCAAAATGTGGCATTCCGCGCTATAGGTCACCGCCGCTCTGTTTTGAGCTCTATAAACCTCGAAAGAATCGCCAATGGCTATCATTCCTCGGCGCTTGGCTTTGTTCCGGTTGGTGATTCCAACTTTCCATACCGGACATTTTTTGACACGTACTCTTGGCCATTTATATGGCCCGTAGTCTTGAGCACGTCGTCCTCGGTGTCGATCTCGGCATCGTCAAGGATCATGGCCTCGAACGGGGTCTTGGCCTTGAGCTCAGATTTGGCTCTGAGGCCGCCGCCCGACTCCCTGGAGCGTGTCTTCTCTGAACGGGGACACTCGTTCCGCCAGTGATTGCCCTGGCAGATGGGGCAAGGGGTCTTCGGGGGCCTGTTGGTCGGATGGATGTCGTTCGGACGCGGCTTGGAGGTGGGAGCCGCTTCCTTGGCCTTGATGGGGAGGGCCTGCTTGGTGCTGGAGGATTCGTCAGTGTCGGGGTCGCTGTTAGCCTTGGTTCTGGCCTTCTTGGTGCGCACTAGATCGTAGCCGTAGCGCGTCATGTCCAAGCGAAGCTGGTCTTCAACCCGGGCGGCCTCGGTGAGTTTGTACACGTCCTCGAGCTTGGTTGGCTTTCGGAGGTCATACTCCGTGCGGACGACACGTTGGAAAGCGTCAGGTGCCAGATGGGAGAGGCACAGCTTGGTGGCTTTTTCGATGACGGTATCGTCGTCGCGGGAGAGGTTCTCCTCTTCGGAGAATGTGCCCTTTGTGTAGAGCTGGAAGATGTCCTGGAATGCGTTGATGTACTTGCGCACAAGGACGGTGCGGGTGTTGAGGTCGGTGATAGTGGATTCACAGCGGACCTTGCTCAGCTCGGCGAGCCATTGGCGGGATGTCTGAGGGCCGACGAGCTTGTCGAGGTGCTTGAAGAGCTCCTCTTCGGTGATGGTTTCAGCGTTGAGGTCGAACTGTCGCTGAATGAGATCCGACAAGGCGTCGGTGAGGAAAAGGGAGGCTTTCGCGTCAGGTGCGAACACCTTGAGGCGTTGGACTTGCCTCTTGAAGGAGCGGACGCTCTCTCGGTCGAGGTTAATAGCGTCGAGCTCTGGAATTGTCATTTGGGTTTTGGCAAACATGAGTCTGTACTAGAAT
Source organism: Carpediemonas membranifera (assembly GCA_019828565.1). NCBI lineage: Eukaryota > Fornicata > Carpediemonas > Carpediemonas membranifera. Next base: position 136,410 of record JAHDYR010000011.1, read on the forward strand.
CGATTCTGTGGCGACAACAGTATTTACACATAACCTGCGAAGCAGGGGTGAGTGTGCCCGTAGTTATAAATAGCAATAATAATAACTGAGGCACTGACACCGGAGAATTCCAGCCGCCGGGGCAGCGCGCTGGGAGGAGTCGTTCAGGGCCTGAGTGGCCGCATTGCGGTCCAAGTTGAAGTCAGACGGCGTTGATGGGCGGTGCTGGACTGTCCAGGCGTCTCTATGGTACTTTGTGAGTTGTTTCTGAGGCTTTTTGGCCTCCATCTCATAGAGTTCGTCCTTGGTCCTAGGCCACTCTTCGGCGCCTTCAACGGTAAACAGGGCCTCGTCTAGGTGCACAGACCGGTCCGGAAGCAGCTGGTGCAGCTGGTGTTCCGTGCCCAAAAATGCGCATTTCCAGACGAGTGATGGGATTGGCATGCGGAGCCCGTAATCTCCATAATCGAGAGCCATTCTACGAGTTTTGTCTTCCAGACCATCTCTTAGTTGCAGAATGTGCTCTACGCTGCGGCTAAGCATCTGCTCGAAGCGGGATGTCCTGCTTTCGTGCCTAATCGGCGACACAGCTCTGTAGATTGCGGATGGCATCGCAAGAATGCATGAACGAATCATATTCAGCGCAACGCTGGCCGCAGAAGGCCCTACAGTCTCCACCATTTCCACGACGCGAGCAGTCGCCATCTCCATCTCCGAGAAGACATCATCGACAGCTCTTGCCTCACCATGAGCGTCACCAACAGGGATTCCAACGGCTCTACCGTTGACTACCCGCTGAATGGCACCCGGGGAGCCAGCAGCGCTGATCACCATACACTTAGCCGTGTTCACGCGCATGCCGATGCGGCCACAAACCTCAGCCATCCGGTCGTAGAACCGATCAACTCGTGAGGCCGGCATGGACGCTGGCGCGATCAAGTAAGCATCGTCCTGATAGGGAGACCATCCTGCACTCCTGGAACTCACCTCTGATCTGGTCCAGGACCGGCTTCATCGCCAGGGTGAACAGCAGCGGAGATATGGGGTCCCCTTGCTGGATGCCCTCCCGGGACGGGATGACAAGGCCTGTTGGTGTGATCATCTTGCCCCCGGCATACATCGTGTGCAGGTACGGTAGCAAGACCGGGGCCCACGCCTGTGCGACCTCAGACAGATGCTGCCGACTGACGGTTCCGTACGCATTGGACATGTCAACGGCGCACAGCTGCGCACCGCCGGCGTACGCTGTCTTCAGAATGTCACCCATGCAGTCCAGGCCGCAGCTCTCGCCCAGTCCGAACTGCCCCTCGCACACACCATCGCCAATAATCCTCAGCCCGACATCGTGGGCTAGGACCTTGCCTGCGAGGCGTCTCAGGCTCTCGCCCATTGCAATGGGCCGGACCTTGGAGTCTCCCTTAGGCAGGGCAACGAGCCTCGAAAGGCGGATGTCAAAAGTCAGCACCGCATCAACCGACAACTAGGCATAGCAGGCAATGACGAACCTGCGCCAAGATGGAAGGGAACAAGGGAAGGCATCGGCACGATAGTGAGCCCACACGCAACTGCAAAGTGGGACATCGGCATATCGGACAGCCTATCGGGAAGAGTGCAAGCCAGCATAATGAGAACCGGCAGGGACATACTAGTCATCAACGTGTATGGCCCCCCATCCGGCCACAGCAAGCAGGAGAAGGATGGATTCAGGGACACTATACAGAAGATCATGGACATGAAAGGGAGCATGGAGGCCATAATTATGGGAGACTGGAACATCGACCCAGGCCAGATGGAAAGATCCACCCGGTGGAAGGATATGATGGAGAAGCACAGGCTCAAAGCCATCATACCCAAGTCTGGGACGCTCACATCAGGAACATCAACCCCGGACTTTGCAGTGACAACACCAGGAATCCAGGGGGCGGAGATTGAGGTGGTAGAGTCTCAGAAGGTCGGGGTATGGGGCTCAGCACACAATGGAATCACACTAGCATGGAAGGAACAACGGTACTATGGCAGAAGTGAGCGAGACGTGGCTCTGGCCATACCCGAGGTGCACACCTGGCCCATGAAAAAGAAGGAGGGGCCAGTCACAGTCTCAAAGCTGAACAGGATCAAGAGCTCGGACCAATGGGAAGAGACTATAAGAGCATGCATGGGCGACCCAGTGAACAACAGGGGAGCAAAGGCAAGGGACAAAGTGTTCGGGAACGGAGTGTGGAGCGAACTCCAGCGAACCCCATGGACCGAAATAGGCAACAGGACCAGGAAGGAAAGGATGAAAGAGGAGCTGGAGAAATACTGGGGAGAGCGCAGGGCCAAATGGGTGGCCGACCTCAGCAGAAGTGCAAAGGGGGGTATAGGGCCTCAAGGGCCTCAGTGGAAGCTGCCATCAGAAGGTGGTGGTGTGATAACCAATACAAGGGAATGCCGGAGAGCCTCCTCAAGGACGGAGTGATAACCACGGACAAGGCGGCCATCAGCGAGATCCTCTTGCAACAGTATGCTAGAGTCAGCAGAGGCAGGGAACCCACCTGGAAGACATGGAGGGGCAGGGACGGAAATGAGTTCAAGGAAAGCGAGGTCAAAGCCGCAATCAAAAAGGATCAGGAGGGACACCGCACCAGGGCCTGACCTCACATCTGGAGACATGCTGAGAGAGCTGGATGAGAAAGGCCTTAGGGAAGTGACGAGGCTCATCAACAGGGTCTACAGGGAGGGCGACGTACCCAAAGCATGGAAGTATGCCACAGTGTCGGCCATACACAAGACAGGGAAGCCAAGGGTCAAGCCGGAATCATATAGACCAATATCCTTGACACCACTGCTGTACAGGGTCTATGGTAGATTGCTCAAGATACGTCTGGAAGCAGCAACGAAAAGGTTCATACCAAGAGAACAGGCTGGTTTCCAGTCAGACAGGGACGTCATCCAGCAGATACAGTACATTGTGCAGCGGCACCAGGAGGGGGTGAGACCACGTCAATCTTTCTGGACATCGAGAAGGCATATGACACGGTACCAAGGGACATTCTCATGGATAAGCTACAGGGTATGGGGGTGGAGGAGCACTTGATCAGGGCAATTCAAGGCACAATAAAGGAAACCTGGATATCAGTCAAGGGGGCAAAGGCATGGGAAAGAACCAACAGGGGAGTTAAGCAGGGGTGCGTCCTGGCACCGACACTGTTTGTGCTGTTCATGGCTAACTGGCCCCACCTGGCCAGAAAGAAAATCAAGGGAGAACGGTACGACATCAGAGAACCGCCAAGGACCACGAGCCACCTCAGCGACCGACTACCGGCAGCACTTACCATGTTTGTGGATGACACTGCGGTCACAGGGAGCAAACCGGAGCATAGCCAGATGGTCGCCAACATAATGGTGGACATAATCAGAGAGCATGAAATGAGGGTGAACGCCCAGAAGAATGTAATGATTAGCGTGGACAGAACAGCCCTAGTCAGGATCGAGGGGGTAACACTACTGCCAGAGAAGGAGGCGAGATACCTGGGATTATGGATCGCAAGTGGGAAGGACCCTATGTCGGCCTGCATAAGGCGGAAACAGGAGCAGAGCGAAAGGTACAAGAGACTGGTGAGATGGGCAGGGTGGACCAGGGCAAACATGCCAGCACTAGCAAGCAGGCTACTACTGGAAATATATATATGGCCCAGGATCCTCTTCGGAGTCGAGGTGTGGGGGAACGCACCGGGAGGTAGAAGGATCTGGAATGACTGGCAGGGAATCATGGCAGGAACAGGACCGGGAGGGGGCGCAGCCATGAGGCTGATGAATGGATGGGTGGACCTCCAGGCACACATGGAATGGCTGGCAGTCAAAAGGATAGTCAACTACAGGGACCAGGATATACCAGTCAGAAACAGAGAATGGGGGCGGGGCACGGTTATGTGGGAAGCTAGGGAGAGAGTGCAGCATCTACTGGAGGGCACCAGAGAGGGAGCCCCTAAACCAGCGCTACTGGATTATGGCATGGAAACGATCAGGAGGGGGTGGATGAAGCGGTGCAAAAGCCGTACGGCACTAGGACTAATGGAAATCATGGGGACAAGGAAATTATGCAAGTGTCTGCAAGGTAAGCCTACGGTAGACCGAAAGGCTGGGAAGGGGCAAAGCAGGGCGGAATGGAAGAGAATTGTATCCATTGCAGCCAATGTCAGCCCATCCCCATCGTCGGCAGAGAGAGGGGAGGGCCCTATGAGAGCCATCACAGAGCTGGCCCAAGGCGCTGACCTGAAGAGAGAAATTAGCAGACTATGCCCCCTATGCTCGGAGGAGTCGGAGGTGAGCCTGTTCTACAGGATCATTAGGGAAAAGCCAGGACCAGCAAGGAAGCAGGAAATGATCAGGGGAGTGGGCAGAGGGCCAGAGGCTAGGATCGGCAGCGCACATAATCTGTGAATGCCCGGCAGTAGACAGGGGAGAAGCTTGGACAAAGCTGTGGACAGCAGCAAAGCACAAAACTAAGGACTTGGAAGTAAGGCAGGGCCCCCAGGGCGAATGGTACCAGGAAAGACCCATCCTAGAATTACAGCAACTAATAATATGGGGCTCGGAGGACATTTGGGAAGGCCTCACGGCAGGACTACGGGAACTGGCAAAGGTTTACAACAGCTTCAAGGTGGAATAGAAGCATGTCATGAACCCCTGACTCCAGGACCGGGAAGGGATGGACAAGGAATCAGCCATGGACCACCCTCGCTGGTGCTAAGCTCCTGGGATCAGTGAGGAAAGGCCCCACGTATCCCGGTAGCCAGGAACCAAAGCAAGGGAAGGAACGACTGCAAGGAAAGAACAGGAAGGACAGACCAGAAATAAGAAAGAAAGGACATGCGACAAGGACAGAGCAAGGATAAGGTCAAGGAAATCCATATTCATATGGTTGCACCACTCGTTGGGACCCCAAGGAAACTGCAGGGACTGGCCACGGGGGTCGGAGGGGCACAGGTGCCCCTGCCGCCCTTGTTAACGACATGGGAAACCAAGGACATGTAGTGCAAGCGAAATGTTGTAAGGGGAAACAGGACAACCAGGCCTAGTGCCTGGGGGTACACCACCATGCCCTGACCCACGCCACCTAACCGGGGTAGACAGCATGGACTTAGTCACTTTCCCCGCCTTCGGGTAGGCTTCCTAACAGAGTCGAGGGGGCATGGAATTGGGGAACCGGACAGACGAGAGGGTGCCGTGGCTGAACGGCTCTACAAGGACTGCAGGGAAGCAAGGAGTGTCATAGTCAAGGTTCTGCAGGACGATCCTGCCTGTCAATGCCCCGAGGACAGACCCCCAGGCTCCCCGGATAGTTGCCGGACTTTCAGGGAGACAGGAAAGCATATTTGCACGGAGATGGCCGCAGGGCCTCTGGGGCGATTGGAATCGGCTTTCCGCGGAGACAGTAGCACCGAAAGCCCAAGGCAAACGCTGCTGACCAGTTTGCCACGGGAAATAGGCAGTACCCCGGGGCACTCAGTTCCAAGACAACGGGAAACAAGCTCAGTCCGGGGTCAGAATCCAAGCACCATAAATTTCTTTCTTTCGTACCAGTCGGGCCTTGACGACTCTGGTTAACGCCCTCTTAGGAAGTTTCAGGTGAGCTCAATGGGGGAGCCAACATGCTGAGGCATTCTCCTGTGGGGTGGCACAAACTGTGAGGTTCAGTTTACACAGGAAGTTCTGGGTCCGCTGGATACTGAATGGTCACGGTAAATTTCTTTCTTTCTTTCTTTTACAGGCATCGTGCCCGGTCTCTGACTCTTCTCTGTCCCAAGATAACCAAGGTAGCATCTCAGACGGGTGAGTGGCTGGGCTCAAATCTGTCATTTTCATATCTCAATCATTTGATTCATTTAGGGGGATTCCGCGCCTGCGCATATACTCCACATAGAGCCCGAGCGATTCAGCGAGACCCTTGTCCAAGGCATGCCAACTCGTGTTTTGTATGCGCGACCAACTTCGAAAATGGTCGCGACCCAGCGCAACGAGTTGGAATGGGATCATCGGGAGATTGGCTTAATCGCGAGGGCTAGCTGAGTGCTGGTGATCAAGGGGGTGTGCCGCTGGTAGCATCTCAGACGGGTGAGAACCGATGCCTCCGGTGGCTACGACCTGTGTTTCCGTGATCTCCTCCTTTGCGATGTAGAAGTCGACAATCGCTGAGAACTTGTACCGATCTTGACGCCGGATGTCAAGCTTGGCGAGCTCGCTTTTGGCAAAGATCTTCTTACGACCGCGGATATCCCACGCCTGCAGCCGCTTGACGGACAACCCGCACCCAATGGTTGTGAGGGCAAACAGCGCGAGTTGAATGCAGAAGATTCCGGTCAGGAACGAGACGACAACGGCCGTGGTGAAGATGACGAACAACACAAGAAGGACGACCGCCATGCCAGTGTGATCTGGGACGACTGGGAACAGGGCGAACAGCCCCGTGGGGTTGGCCGTGCTGTTGAGCAAGAGCTCATCAGAGACAGACATGTCGATGATGATCTGGCCGTACTCAAGTGATACGTCGATCACGGAGGGGGTGAACTGCGATGACCTGGGCTTTGGGTCGAAGCGTCGGATGCGCCCGGTCGAGCCGTTGTACCCGTCTGCGATGAGAACCGAGGACTCCTGGTACCGCGCATGCACAGCCGAGTTGGAGCAGAGCTCCTGTCGCCCAGTGCTCTTAGGTGCATGAAGCACGGCTGAGTAGACCCAGCCATTGTCTGTGCGCTCAAAGACGGAGCCAAAAGTGTACCCCGAGCCCGTGGAGCTGACGTCAGACGTGGCGATCTTCGTCCCGTCACCCCTGATGCTCACGTAGTAGCCGAACTGGATGTTGTCTGGCGATGGACTGGCGATGGTGACCATGTTGGTCATCTTCCACTTCTCGTCCATCGTGGCCACGTAGAACAGGGAGTTCCGGGATCCGATCACGAAGAGATGGTCGTGGATGGCGATGTCCGTCCCGAAGTAGAAGGCGTCGCTGGGTGCGGGTGCCGGCATGAGGCTGAAGGCATTGGTGTCGCCGTGCGGCAAATACCCGTTCTCGATGGGGTAGACGTACAGCACATTGTTCTCGGTCCCCGCAACGAGGAAGCCGCTCGCGGTGTCGTCAACGTAGAGCTCAAGGATGTTGCTGCCGAACCTGACGATGCTTTCGCCCGGCGGCCAAACCATGAGCTGACCGTTGTCTTTCCACGGGATCGGCTCGAAGTACGACGATTGGTTCTGGAAGAAGAAGACACCACCCATGCCTTCTGATGCTCCAGGGGCGCCGATGGCCATCGTATCGCGGCTGATGGTGACCCTGGACCCGAACTCCGAGGAGAACGTCTTCTGCATGGGATCGACCCTCTGGAGTGTGTCGATCGCGAGCTCTGCCGGGGCACTGCCCTTGAGCCGGTTGAACGTGCGCCTGAAAAAGCTAGTCTCGACCTCCTGGACCTGCATGAGCTCGGTGACCCCGAACACCCTCGTCTGCGGGTTCCCAGGGAGCCCGACGGCGGCGTATGCCCCATCTGCCCTGATGAAGCCGTCAGAGATGCCGGCGATGGCCTCGCTTGTGATGAACACAACTGGCTGGAACTTGCCCGACCGCTCGATCTGCTGATAAACGACAATATTGCTCGTGTCGGCTTGAGTGGTCTCGAATGTCTGGACGAGCAAATCGTCGAACATGGCAGCATTCTGAGGCCTGTCGGGCATGAGAGTGTTGAGCGAGTTGAAGGCTAGATTCCATCCGGAGTCATCCTTGACGAGCTGGAGCACAGTTGGTGCCATTGGCAGTGAGCATACCGAAGAAGCGGCCGTCAGCGAAGACGGTGTCGAGCGCTGCGTCGGTCGAGACTGTCGTGTTGGTGTCAATGAGAAGTTGCGGGTGGTTCGCAGCGTCAATAGTGTATATATGAACAGGCTGCGGACTACTGTCGCACATAACGAGGACGCGTTCGCCGCTGTCAATGAAGGCCTTATGCCAGGTGCAATTGTCGAGGGCAATGGAGTTGATCCAAAAGCCAGTGGCATGGGTGTTGGAAGAGAAGCGGACCTTGTCAGTGGAGACAGAGACATAATCGCGACTCAGCGACAGATGCGGCGATTTGAGGTGAGATTCTCTGATCCGGAAGGAATGGTGAAGTCTGAAAGAGGGAGATAGGTATTGCCGAACATCTCATACACAACGAGAAAGGCATCGCGGTAATCGTTGCCCTGCATGAATGGGAGCGAAGCAATGGCGAGATAGGCCTCGTTCATCACAAGACTGGTGCCGAAGGAAGAGAAGTCCACTTGAGAAGGAAGCACGGCGTGTGGAATGGGCAAAAACTGCGTTATACAGCAGCAAACTGCTATAACGGCGAAGATAACGAGTTTCATGTCGCTGTTGGTGAGTAACGTCACATTGGAAACTGGACACAAGAGTGTCGAATGTCACCATGGAAGTGCCCGTGAAGGCATGGAAGATGATGTGCATGGCCTCTAGATTGCCACTCGCACCTTCTACATGCCCAGAAAACGAGTATTCAGGATGGTCCATCGTGACCTTACCTTAAACTGCGCATCGACTCAGAGCGCTGGAGTCCAAGTCACCCGTTGTAGTAGTCACCAGAGGAGGTCGTCTTCAACCGCGCTGTACCGAGCCGTAGCCCAGGACACGGCGAGCAGATCGCCGCAGCAGACTATTACCACAACCGAGTGCCCAACAAGTGTTGATGCCACTGCAAATGCAAGCATGACCGTCAGCAACGGATGCCTCTCATTCCACTGTAGAATCTGGAGCCATAGCGGTGAGTGCGTTGTATGTAAGTCGACCAAGAAAACGGCGGGAGCCATAGCAGTTGTTGGCCAGCATCCGCAAGCAAATATGTCGCCATCCATGCAAAGTTCCACCCCGAAAGAGGCCGAGGAGTACGTCGCATTCGGCACGTTGACAATGCCGACCCAGTCCTTGAGATTGGTCACAAGTACGTCATACGAGAGGGAACCGACCACCGCGAGCCCGGTCGACCCGATTGCAAGGTCATTCCCCAACAGAGCCCGCTGTAGTCCTGTGGGCGGGGTGACCATCGTCTTGACAGTCCACCGGCCAGTCGAGTCCAGCCTGTACTGCAGCAGAGGTGAGTCCGATTGGGTAAAAATGACGAGGTCGTCCCCAGCCGCTGCCACCGTTGCCACAAGGTCGGCGATTGTGTCAGTGTGGATGAAATACCCGTGGTCGTGGTCCCACTGGAACACATTGAGAGCATTAAACTGCGGTAAGTCGTGGTTGTCTTGCTGGACGAAGAGAGTCGGATGGCCACAGTCGGTGCCCCAGAAAACAACGTTGGCTCCAAACAATCCGTTGGGAATGCTGCCGCGGATCAGCTGAATCGACTCCCACTGGATGCTGTCTGAGTTGTATCTATAGATATGGACCTGACCAACCATGTATTGACCGATATAGTTGGCAGGCTCTGCGACCGCCAGATAGTCATCACGAGCAGTAATTCTGACGCTAGAAATTGTTGGGACAGTAAATACAGGAGACAGCGCATGGCAGTGGGTTGGGACCTCGCCCGCCAGGTCATAAACATGGATCATGATCTTCGTATAAGAGAGAGACTCCGTCGCAAAGAGGAAATGATCTGTGGCGGCGATGATGAAGCCAAAGTTGCCGTTCTCCATCGGGGAGGGGGAGTAGAGCATGTAGGGCTCGGTGGCGACCATGTGGCCGTCAGCGTTCTTCTCGCGGCGATGGCAGTAGATGGTACCGGCCGATGAGACACTTGCCGCGTCGGAAACATAGGGCTCTTGGTATGAATTGATGAGTACATAGCCATAGGTGAGTTGTATCGATGTGCCGTAGCCGTTGAAGAGCAAGCTGGAAGAGGCGGTGAAGTTCTTTGGATTAAACTGGATCCACTCGGGATGCAAGCGCGGAATACCATCTATTGTGACGCATATTATTGGTAGAATACATAGTAGTAGACAAATGGGCCATTGATGCTGCCAAATCATCAACGAGGCATCATCGCGCAGTTTATGTCAGGTCACGTGTGGTATGCAACGAGGCATCGTCGGCTCGTATATGTCATCTTCATCTATGATCAGCTGCAACAAGATGGAGATATATACGATCAAAGCCTCCATCAAGCAAGCTTTCAGACAGAACTACACCGAAGAACGGAGAGTGGGGGATTACGCCGCAGCAAAACATCTCTACTCATGCCTGCTGGCCCGGCTCGCGGTTGAATGCTATGCGCAGCGCCGGCAACTCCCCCTACATGACGCCGACTTCCACAAAGGACTGCTCACTCATCTACGCGGCGGTCATCCGGGTCAGGCCTACGCGGCCATCGTGCAGTCGCTCGACACTCTGCCGATGTGGCGGGAGACTACCACGCGGGATCTGGTCGCGGTGTTTACTGGGGGTTCATGTGAAGAAGGCTTAGACAGGTCAAGTATTCTTTCCTTACCTTACAGACAAGTATTCTTATCCTGCGCGGCACATCATGTATTCAAGGGCGAGATCATGGTGCTGGGATAATGATGACTGGTGTGTCAGGGCCCATTTTGCCATTTCTTCCCCTCGTCGTGTCAAGCTGGAGCGATCAATGCACAGGGATGACACAGAGACTGGCACAACTCGACAGAGTCGGCCCGAGTGCTTTTATCTGCCGTCAACTGTGGAACTTTCTGATTCTATCGCTGAATCCCACAAGTATGATGACCAGCAGGCTTTTTCGACCGCTTGGTAACAAGCCACCAATGAGCTTTGGGTTGGAGAGAACAACACATGGAGTTGGTTCTGGTCGTTCTGAAATGCTGATTCCAGCAACAAGCGCATCGAATTCGGGATTTGTCAACCGTTCAATGGCAGATCCCAGAGATTTCCCCCTTATCATGGCCGCTCTGGTAATTATAGACAAACACCGCGTAAGCCACTCGAAAGTAGCGGTTATTAAGCGAATAAGCGATCCATCATTCCGAAGTGAACTTCTTCGATGCTGGTTTCACACCCCAGGTTCGTCCGAAGCAGCCTATACCTCACACAGCAGAGTGGATCACCGCGGAGGAGGCCCAGGCGGCCTGTAATGTGCGGTATGGCCGGCACTCCGAGAATTCGTTCCGCTACATCTACTTGCCTCAAGTGATCGAGAACCTGCACAAGCTGATCGAGCAGGAGCCGGACGATGAGGAGAAGGCCATCATGGCCACGCTGCAGAGCATTCGTGAGTCGACGCCGTCCTCTGGGAGTGAACTGCTGCCACGGGTCGTCACACCGAAACCCAAGACGAAGACGACGAAGAAATGGGACATGCTCATCCCATCAGTCGACAGGTCACCACGCAGCGCCGCGCTGCCAGTTGTCCGAGAGATCGATGAGGAGGAGAACATCGAGTCGACCAGAAACCCAGCGGATCCGGGCCAGGCCAGGCTGCTGGTTCCACCGCAGAAAGCACCGACCAGGGTGGCGATGGAGCCTACCTCGCAGGGCCAGTGCCTTGCCGGGACATGCGTCCTCTCACTGTAAAGCATCACTTCTCACGACCGCGTGGAATTGTGCGAGGTTTCGACGGACGTCGACGAGGCCACGGCTGTGCTCCCCCGCCGCGACGACTCCCACCGTGAGCGTGCACCCGTCTCTCGACCCCGGTCACAAGGAGGTCCTTTCGCCGCCTGGGCAGACTAGCTTCGAAAGCAGCAACAGTCTCCGGCAGCTGGATCCTCCTCGGCTTCGCCGCCTCGACTTCTCTGACCCGACCCGACTGAAACCCGAGCTGAGAGATGCCGGAACCCTGATTGTACTCAAGGCCGAACAGCCCGCCCGAGGTCACAATGACGATGGAGGAACCGTTGTGAGTGTACATGCTGACAACTGGTGGGATGTCAAGTCTGGTGTACCGTGGGTGGACCCTGTATCGTGACCACGCGAGCTCGAACAGTCGACCGGCGGTGTCGGTAGTGCTCGTTGAGGAGGCCTGTGCCATTGTACACGTGATATACACCGTCATGCTCTGCTCTAGTGTGAGCGAATAGTGTCTTCTTGCACAAGAACCAGACTGCCTTATCCCTCGCCGACTACAGCTCTGGCACAGGCTTGAGGTAGGCTGGGGCCTGACTCAGCCCCTTGTCCCAAAGCCTGGTATCTTCCAGGTCTGGGTCGGCCCCAGCTGCCATGAGCACTGCCCAGAGAGTGCCCTGGAGCAGGGTGTGCAGGGCGGCTGGGAGCTCTTGGCCGTCAGCCAGCTCGACGTTCATGGACAGCGGGGGACCGCTGGCGAGAATAGAGACGGCATGATCGATGTGCGCCTGCGCTTCGAGCCCCATGGGCGGGAGGTTGCCGAGCATGGCGAGAAGCTCGTCGGGGCAATCGCTCGGCGCTTCGGGCTCGGGCGTAATCCTGCCACGCCTCTTCTGCTTGGCTTTGCGGCCTGCGTTCTTGCGCGCTGAAGACGCATTGGTCGCTATCCTCCGCCCAAACTCGGCCTGGAAGGCGGCAGCGATCAGAGACGGTACATCGCCGGGGATATCTGCTGTATCCAGGCAAGACTGACGATACGCTGCCATAAGCGCGGATTTCAGATGCTGCTGATCCGAACATGGCTTCGTACGTGGTTCTGCGGCCATTTCGATCCCATCTTCCCTCAGAGTCACGATCAAGGTCAAGTCATGACTGCCGGCGGGAGAGCCCAGAGCATTCGAAACATCTCGGGCTCAGCCACACTGCTGTGTTGTCCACGGTCGGCCTCCAGGTCTGCCGCGTGTCGATTGTCGTTAAACTGCTCTTGTTGTTTATGAATGTCGCAGACCCAAGTTTGAGGGTCGGTCACTTGTCCGTGTAGCAGTGTTGCACAGAGAATACTGCCGGCCATGTCAGACTGACTTTGATGACTCAACACATTCCTGGCCCAGCATCACACACGATCATGATGAGGGTGAGTCGAGGTTCACTTGCTAGACTTCAAATCCAGGATGTTTACTCCATTGGGCCATGAATCGGTACCATCTCACAAATAGTAGCAGCCGGCCGCTGGCATCTCGTGAACCGCGGCACCTTGTTCCTTACCCGACTGAAACGGAACCATTGCCCATCGTTGTCAGCAACGCAGTCAGGCTCACTGAAGGCCGAAACCTCAAACGGGATATCGAAGCTGGCATGCCGCGACCAAAAGAAGCTACGACCGTCAGCCACCCACGTAAGATACTCAGCGGTCCCTTGTGAAAAACACAAAGCCTTTGGCCAGCTGGGGAATTGAAGCTGGGTCGGCGTTGTCGGATCCTCTCCTTCGAACCCTGGTAAAAGACCCGATTTCACGAAGGACCGTGGCACCTCGCCAACGATTATTAGCTGGCCATTGCTGAGGAATATGTTGAAACTGCTGTCGTTCATGATGACCCGGTCGACCCTGTATGGAAGCCGCACGAAGCTCTCGGCAGGGTTGATGTGGCCGAGTCCCAGCTGGCCGAGTCCGTTTGATCCAGCAATCATCTGCCGATCGCCCATGCTCAGGATAGCGAGGTAATTGACAACAATCATTGAATCTGGGACAAATCCAGCGGGCAGAGCGACTTCCATAAACCCGTCACGGCCATCGTCTGCGCTGCTATTCCACAGTGACGTCTCGCCCGACACAACAAGCCCTGCCGCTGTACTGATCAGGATATAATCCCTCGCAACACCGGCCGCCAGCACGAGCTTGTCCTTGCACCACATGGGCAGACTGGCCTCGAACTCAGCGACTCTCGGGCAAGTCTTGAATGTGAATCGAGTGGGCCGAGGTACGAAGCTCTCATGATCTACCTGACCCAATTGGTTGGTCAGATTGGCGCCCCAGCCGAAAACGCCCCTTGGTGTGATTGCCAGGAATGTACCGTGGCTCTGGTAGGCCTGGAGGACGCCTGGCAGAGGGATGTGGTGGTACTTTGTGCGTCGGTCACTGACGAGCAAGCGGCCGGCATACCAACGACTTAGGCATTCGGCGGAAGAATACCTGGCGCCGTGACTCTCAGCTACTTGATGGGCGAAATAGAACTTCCTGCAGAGGAACCAGATAGTCTTGTCGACGGGGAGGTAGACGGTCTCAGAGAGATCGTCTGCCTCCTTATCTTCATCGAATAGATCTGGGTCGGCCCCAGCTGCCATGAGCACTGCCCAGAGAGTGCCCTGGAGCAGGGTGTGCAGGGCGGCTGGGAGCTCTTGGCCGTCAGCCAGCTCGACGTTCATGGACAGCGGGGGACCGCTGGCGAGAATAGAGACGGCATGATCGATGTGCGCCTGCGCTTCGAGCCCCATGGGCGGGAGGTTGCCGAGCATGGCGAGAAGCTCGTCGGGGCAATCGCTCGGCGCTTCGGGCTCGGGCGTAATCCTGCCACGCCTCTTCTGCTTGGCTTTGCGGCCTGCGTTCTTGCGCGCTGAAGACGCATTGGTCGCTATCCTCCGCCCAAACTCGGCCTGGAAGGCGGCAGCGATCAGAGACGGTACATCGCCGGGGATATCTGCTGTATCCAGGCAAGACTGACGATACGCTGCCATAAGCGCGGATTTCAGATGCTGCTGATCCGAAAACGACTGTAGATCATCCATTCGCTGCACTTTGCTTTGAGCAGCCGTTGCAACTCGAAGTCGACTCTGCCTCGACAGTGATGGTATCAAGGTTCTCTGCCTCGACATGGTTCACAACACGACTCGGCCAGCAGTACACAGTGTTCAGTGGGGAATACACCACCGTTTCACCTGCCATCACGGCCGAGTCGATGCGAAGTCAGCCACGCCTGTTGTCCCAAGGCTTGGTGACTATGGGGCACAGCTGACAGTGGCACATGTTATGACCACTGCGGTCCACAAGAACAAGTGCCAATCTCTTTATATCGATCAAATCTAATAACAAACGAGGGACCACAGTACTAGTCAAGTCCTAGTCAGCGATGAGGCCGTTCGTCATGGCGAGCTGGGCCAATCGCCGCACAAGCAGCTCCACTGCCGAGTTGTCTGACGTGGTACGCCCAAGCGCCCCCACAAACATCGCGAACACCTCACACAAGTCGTACTTCCCGTCCTGAGCGGCAGCGATACTCTGATAATACTCAACCGATCCGATACGCCGGCCATCATCGTGCTCGGCTTCACTAGTGTGCTGCCGCATCCCCCGCCGGACAACACTGGAGAGCATGGCGGGGTTGACAGTGAGGTTGTATAGGTCGGCCATGGGGGTCTGGGCCTGCTGGCTGGTACTAGACGACCGAGCTAGCTTGAAAGTTCGCTTCGTCTTCACCTCTTGGCGCTCGACAGCTTTGTTGCACTCCTCACGGTCGACCAGGAACAATCTATGGTAGAGCATGACACTTCCGCAATGATGTGTGGTCAACGTGCATCCGTAAGTCAGGCCGCGGGTGCCGATATCAAAAACTTGCCACAGATTCTTCCGGATAGCGTCGACGATCAGTTTGTCACTGGGTCGACGGTCTTGGGTCACAATCGTGGGAACCAGCGGCATGATCTGGATCACACCGTCTTCACCGGTGCCGTGGAGCGATGATGTAAAATCTGGAGCAATTACATGGCCGGTGCTACGGTTAACGTAAACAAAGTGAATCAGGCCAGGGAGCTTGGCGAGGAGCTCCTTGAAGCGTTCTCGGGCGGTCAGGAGGTGGTTGTTGCAGATATCAACAGAGGGTGACATCTCCTTACATATCGCCCGGCTGATATCGTGCATCTCCTTGGCGAACTCGTTGATCATGACGTCGTCGAGCGAAGTCTTCAAATCGAAGTCAGCCAGCCACGCCACGGTGATAGGAGCAATGGTCGGGCCAGCAGGAATGCTGTAGACGAACAGGAGCCTGCTATCAGTGCCGTCGTTAATCCATACAATGTGCTTGAATGTCGCTGGCCTCCTATCCCTTTCAGGATCACCCTCGGGTCCTCCCCTGCTGATGCCGGCGAACGCACCGAGCGCCAGGACGTCCTTGATGCACAGTGGAACGCCAACTTCGGCTAGAACATCTGATCCGATGAACGCGATGCCTGACTCGACGGTAAACTGCACGGCCTGACCCTGTTTTGTCTTCGTGGCGCCAGTCTTTAGGCCCTTGGCCATCGCATGGTCCAGAGCCTGCTGGAACTGGTCACGATGCTTCGGTTGGACCATATCTTGGACGTATCTCACAGATTGAGTCCGATATGCCTCAGATTCGAGGACACGGTTAGTCAGCTCAGCAATGACCGGAATCATGTCATACATCAAGTCGGGGAATGCCAGCTTCATCAGGTAGGGCCCTAGTGGGCTAGAAGGGTGGGTCTCACCCCAAGCTTTGACAATGTGGGAGGGAAGCAGCAGGAGCTGCCACAGATGGAGGTTCAGCTCTGCAAGAACCGAGGCAGTCTCTGCGCTGGCTACTGTGCGGGGGATCTGGACTGTTATGGATGTGAAATAACCCCATGAAGAGTCGTCCTTGGACAAGAGCTCGGCTCCGATGTCAGACTGAGGGGACGGTGACTGGATAAGAGCGGATGGGGCGACAAACGATGGACACGGCATGGTAGTTCTTCTTGGTCGTCACTACGTTGATGTCCGTCTTCACGGGCGCTCTCACCTGGCTGTGGAGAATCACACCGAGCTTGCGGCCAGAGCCTGTCGCTTGGACATCAAGAAGCTGTTGGTTGGCAAGGCCAATGCGGGGAACTATCACCTTCCCGGTTTTAGTGTTCTGAGACACAAGAATGACGTCGTATTTGTCGCTTGTGTTCATTCTAAAGAAGTTGTTGCCTTTCTGGCTAGATAAGAACACATAGCCATTAATAACAATTCCAGGAGGCAGTTGAACGCGCTGGGGCACGACTGCATCCAAATTGCGCTGGATCTCCTCGGGTAACATTTTGCCAGATCTGCGTACTGTGCATTTTTAGGCAGTTTCAATTTCGACATTATTGGGCTGGTGGAAGTAGCAGTCAAGTGCTTAACACTGCCCAAATCCCTCACTTCCAGACCTCTCGAATGAAATTTACACACCGATATTAGTATCCGAGGATGAAGCAGATGGGGACGCCGATGAGGAAGATGACGACGTACGCCAGCGGTCCTGTCACCGAGCCGGCAAAGAGAAGGTTCTTTGGCTTGAGGAATGGCTTATCCTTCTCCGCGTCCTCGACGCTGAGCGTAGAAATATTGGGGAAAGACGAAACAGGAAGCATCATGGCGC
This sequence comes from Carpediemonas membranifera, assembly GCA_019828565.1. Lineage (NCBI taxonomy): Eukaryota > Fornicata > Carpediemonas > Carpediemonas membranifera. The sequence continues at coordinate 153,567 of JAHDYR010000011.1, forward strand.
TCGAGTCAATCAGACCGCAGAGCAACACTGCCATGGCAGGGTGGTAGGACTTGTTGAGCTCATATACGAAGGGCAGGATGATAAGAGCCGCAACCGTATGAGAAACAAGGTTGCCGACCACGAGCATGAGGGCGCCGCATAGGAAAATAACAACAATGCCGGGAAGGTCGTTGAGGACGGGCTCGATGGGGTCAATGAGGATGGAGAGAAGGTCCGTCTTCTTGATAGCAGCTCCGAGCACAGAGCCGCCAGCGAGCAGGGCGACCACGTCCCAGGGCAGGTTGATGAAATCTTGCTTGCTGACGAGACCGAGGCCGAAGAGGATGAATATGGGCACGAGAGAGACTAGGCCGACCTTGCCGATGTACTGGGCAGTGAATGGGGCGCTTACCCATAATAATACGGCGATAAGGAAAGTGATAACAGTGCCAGCAGCGCCAATGATGGAGGTCTTTGCCTTCGGACCGCCGTCTTCGACGTCGATAGCCTTGGGCATAGTCTTGATGTCGGGCCTGAACCAAATAAGAACGTAAGCATAAGCTGCGATGGTCAGGATTACACAGATGGGGAAAGAGACGATCATGAAGCCTGGGAACGAGAGGGAAGTGCTGCTGGCAGTCTCAAGAGCCACAGCAGACTGGGGCGAGGCGATAGGAGAGCCCATGCCGCCGATGTTAGCGCTGAGACAGATTGCCATGAGAATAGCCTTGCCAAACTTCGACTTATCTGGGAGCGAGCGGATTGTCGGGAGGACGAGGGAGATCACGAGCATAGGAGCCGCTACGTTGCTGAGCCAGGTGGACAGGAAGAGCGTGAGTGTCATGAGGACAGCGAGGTAGAGCCATGGTTTTCCCAGGGAGCAGGCAGTAAGGGCGCGAGAGATGGGCTCGTCCACGTGGTGGCGGCGGAGGGATGCGTTGAGGGCGAAGCCGATGATGACGAGGATGGTGTTGTCGCTGACCATGTCCTGGTAAACCACCTTGGAAGCAGCCTCGGCGTCACCCCCGAATATGCCGAGGAAGACGGCCATCATAATGAGAAGGATGGCAGTGGCGTACAAAGGAATGGCGCTTGTCGCCCAGAGGATGAGGGAGAGCACGAGTAGGGCCAGGGCACGCTGGGCGTCCTGCTGGTCGTCGTCGAAAGGGAGGGGGAGGAAGGGAATGACGATTGAGATAATCAGCGCGAGTGGCAGGATAACCATGCCCTTCTTGGTCAGGCCGATCTTCTCGGCGGGCATCACGGCGCGGGCCCTGTCAAGATATGCCTTGAGGCCGGCGTCAAAGGGGTTGTGACGGTATGCTTGGTGTTTGGCGACTTCTTCAAGGAAGAAGGCCTTGATGCTCTCGACCTCCTCCTCGTTCTCAGAGAAGACATGGGCGTAGAGGTTGGCCGTCTCGTCCAGGATGGTCTTGCCCTCCTCCTTAAGAACGAACGGTTCGTTCAAAATGACGGCCTCGTAAATGCTCTCGAGGGCAGAAGGCATCTCAACCTGGTACTTCTCCCGTGCCGTCTTGACGACGTTCTTGTCGAACTTCTTGCAAATCTTGCGGAAGCCTTCGCGGTTGAGCTCGCTAAACTCAATGTGAAGGTCGATAGAGCATGCAAACTTGAACAGCGTGGTGCGGAAGAGTGTCTGCTCGACCTCCACGAGCTTCTCGTTGTTCATCTCCTTGGCCTGGGCCTGGTATTGCTCAAGTGTGTCGCGGAGTCGTTTGCAAAGAACCTCATATTGCTCGGAAACCTTGGCGCGCTCATCCTCGACGTTGTTCGCGAATGTCTCGTAGATTCCCTGCGCAATGACCTCCTTGGGCGGCGTCGTCGTGCTCACCATGGGGATGGAGGAGTCGCCGACCGGGTTCACAGGCGTGAAGATGCGTTCATCCGTGCTGGTGGAGACCTCATCGTCTTTCACTTCGACGTACTGACTCAGGGCACCGTCGAGAGCCTTTTGGGACCGGCTGATTGACTTCTTGAGGATTCGGTAGTCCACGTACTGGAAATACTTCTCGCCAGCAGCTTCTCTTAAAGACTTGGAAAACTTCATGGTGGATAAATCGTCACTGGACCTTGTTAAGCGATTGCATGGGGAAACGAACGTCTCTCAAGAGCGGTGCAAACTCGTCGACTTGGTCATGAACTTTCAAAGCAAAGCGAGATCTTCAGACAATCGCGAAAGGAACCAGCCTGAACAATGGAGAAGACCGGATATGGGGGTAATATGTGCAGCTTGGAATGCGAAGGGCGACTGGAACTGTAAGTGGGTCTTCCGTGAATGCAGCAGAAAATGGTTCACGAATCAATCATGAAAGAAGCAATATCGTGCGTTCACAGTGTAGACCTGAGCTAGATCTCAGACAACGGCCGACCCCGGGCTGACCGCCATGTGTGTCTTTTCAAAACTGCTTCTCGTGTCTTTTCAGCCCACTCAAGCCTCGCCCAGCGTGAACATCCGATGCACATTTCTTTCTTGCACTCACGTGGCCATCAATTGTTGCCCACCCTCGTCACGATAATTTCATCCGTGCTCGTTCACCCAGCCAAGTGTTCCAGCTGCCAGTCGAGATCCAAAACACGGAAGAATATCAGTCACATCGACGGCATGCGATCTGACGCGAGATCGACTCGGCGATCTCAGGCGGGACAAATCACCTGCACTCTTCACTTTTGCAGATGGAGGTTGTCGAAGAGAAAGTGGACACTAATACGGCCAAACAACTCAAAGACGAAGGAAATGACCATTTTAAGCGGCAAGACTATGTTTCCGCGGTTAGTTGCTACACGGAGGCCCTAGAACATGCAGAGGACGATGAAATGAGAGTGATACTGCACAGCAACTGCTCTCTTGCCCATCTTAAGCAGGAGGACTACGAATTAGCAATCAAGTCGGCGGGGGAAGCGCTAAAGATCGATAAGACACACTGCAAGTCCCGCTTGCGCCGTGCCACCGCATATGAGGCGAAAGGGAACCTCTTTCTCGCGCTTGAGGACTATAAGGCAGTAGCAGAGGTCGCGCTAGACGCCCATCCATGGCTGACTCGGAAGATTCGGGAAATTGAGCCAGAGGCCGAGCGCCAGAAGCAGACGGAGATGAAAGAAGCCCTGGGTCAATTGAGAGGCCTCGGAGACAGCCTCCTCAAGCCATTCGGCCTTAGTACTAACAACTTCGCAGTGAAGAAAGACGAAGGAACGGGCCAGTTCTCTATCAGCATGAAGAAATGATGACCCACGACAGCGCCTCCCCCGTCATTCAATAAAGCACCTTAGCCGATATGTTTACTGGTTGTCCTCCTTGATGAAGCGGTCCTTCAGTGCCCGCCGCCTCCTCTTCTCCATGACCGCCGCCTTTGTCTCGTACTCCTTGAGATCCCGTATTCTGCTCCTGTTGCGAGGATCAGTCCAAACCCGGTCGACACAGATCTGGACGAAGTGGTAACGCTGGGGGTCGCGGGCTCTTAGCTCTGAGGCGGCGTCCTTGCAATCCATCACAGCTTGGGCGGCCTCGATGCGGTACTGGCGGCCGTTCTTGCTCGTACGGATGGACGATCCGTTGATGATGGAAGCGAGGAGGAAGGCAGCCTTCGATGTCACGAACTGACGGACAAGGTCTCCGTCGACGATCTTTCGTAGTGGCGAGTCGGCGGCGTCAGCGTCGGCCTGGTTGAAGAACTGCTCAAACTGAGTAGCAACGGGGTCAGAACGGACGGCAAGCCAGTCCTGTGCATCCATGAACGACAGGTGCGTGTACAGCTTGTTGTACAGCTTCTGTGTGGTGAATCCAGCCTGCAGCAGCACCCCAGTGAGCTTAATCCGCATGCTCATGTCCTCTAAAGTGCATAGACCGCGATAGAAGCAACCCAACCCCTTCTCTGAGCGGCGAGGGTCGCTACCACCGGTGAATTTGAGGACTTCAGCGATAGTACTTACGAATAGGTCGCGATACTGCTTCGTGTAGAGCTTGTCCGTGCGAGAGAGAGCAGCAACGGCGAACTCAACGTGGCCTCGGGTGACTGGCTTTGCGGCGAGTCCGCTGCGTTCGTTCATCATTTCCACGAAGACCCTGTTCGCGAGAGCGAGGAAGCGGCGACCGTGATCCGCCGGGACGAACGTGTTGTGGCCCGCGAGAGCAGAGAGGATCAGGGAAGCGGGCTCGTCGGCCAGGGCGGTGAAGAGATCTTCAGCCTTCTTACCAGCGGGGACGGCGCTCGTATAGCACTTGGCCAGAAGCTCGCCTGATCCATGGGTGATAAATGAAACCGTCAGATGGCTGCGGTATAACCTGGCGTCGCCTGTGACGCTCTTATGCAGAGGCCACCGCTTGATGAAGGTATCCTTCATGTCTACAGGATCGCCATTCTCATCGAGGCCGACGTCTAAAATGCACCGGGCAAGGTGTTCGATGGAAGTGGCCGCCTCAGGCTGGTCTTTGGCAAATATCGCACAGCAGTTGACAACTTCCTGCAGAGCAACGGATCCCGAGGGGGTTTCGGTCATTACTCTGAGGAAATTGATGGCCTCAGGATCAGCTGAGATCTGAGACACCAGCGGGGCGAGAATATCAGTCCATGTCCAGTCAAACGGCGTGCCAGTAGCCTTATGCTCGGTGGGGAGCACCATGTGACGTCTGGCAGCAATGCGATTGTCATCGATTGCAGGCAGGCCACAAGCCACGCGAAGAGAGGCACGGAGTACGTGAGAACCGCAGTCACCGGGCTCGTCAGCGATGAAGTTACCATCGCACGTCCACTTGACGATGGACTTCACCATGTGGTCTAGGCTGAGTCCGGGAGTGGGCGTCAGCTCCTCCATGGCAAGAGCCCGGGGCAGCAGGGCGATGAGGGTCTGAATGGCGTTGGAGGCATGCTGATGGTTGACGAAACGGGCGAATTTGCGCTCATCTGCGGCGTCGAGGTAGGTGAATAGCTCGGAGAAGAAGCCCATGAACTGCTTGTGGGTGCTGTAGCACAGCCCACGCTCGACCATACGGGCACCAAAGACGTCCTTGCAGAAGATGTTGGCTCGGCCCTGCATGGTGCTGAAGAGAAGGTCGATGATCACAGCGCTTTCCTCCACCATCGCAACAGAGCCGTTGCGGCCTGAAGGGCGGATAATGTTCTCTACACGGTGCAGCAGAGAGTAATCCTCCTTGTTCAAGCGGGTGTTAGGCTGGCGTTCACGTGTATCGTCGTGATGATCGTCATCACGACGAGGGCGAGAGTCACGGGATGAATGATCGCGGCGACGATCATTATCATGCCGCTGGCGATGATTAGAGTGGCGAGAAGACTTGTAAGGCTCCTCACGGCGCCTGTTATCCCTCGATTTCATGCTCTGCGAGCTTCTTGTTCGAAAAAATGTAACAGTCGATTAGAAGACGCGCTGGGTCAGCTTGAGTAGCCTGGTAGGCATTTCATGTGTTCACATACCTCATCCTCTTTCAACGGAGGTTTTTAGCACCGCTAGGTAGGTCGGGTCATGCATGCCTTCGATGGCCATCCTTCAACGTCACTCAACGTCGAATATAGTATGATCTTCCCTATGGCATCGTATTGCACAGCGATCCTCTCCTTTCCACCGCATTCTGGCCAAACACGCAGTCTATGCCAGCGACGCGGTGAATGGCCTGGACGATACAGCCTGAACAGCTGCACGCTGCTACACCAACTTCAAGGACTGCAACGCTTGCTCGAAATCAACCTGCGTATAATGCAGCGATGCAAGCTCTTTCTGCGTTTGCCTTGAGTCATAATCAGCGCGATCGCGATCAGTTCTTGAGAATGCTCTCCGAGCAAAGCTATGTAAGGACTCTAACCTCGAGGAACCTCATTATGCTTGTTAATTGCCTCATTGTTCTTGTACGCGGCGTCTATCGAGTCAAGCTGAGATACACCGCCAGCCAGTTGGCTACGAAAGCCCCCAGAGTCACCGCAGTATGCTGGTTGGCACGGTTATTCATGCGTGAAGATGCCACTCTTCTCGACCAGCTCCCTGATAGCTTCATTTATGACAGAACACCGTTACCTGCCTATGTAGTTGGGGTCGACGACATTAACTCCAGAATAGCGGGAACTAGCGTCAACATGGACGATATCCTATTCACTCGGAACAGATCTTTCGTGCCTGCCGCAACGCGTGCTGCCAAGAAGAAGAAAACCGTAACCGCCGAACAAGTTCTTTCAAATCCAAGGCTTGCCGAAGGTAGACCGGCGATGATGATGGCTACACGTGTTCTCACTGTTGCTCGGTGCGACGTGGGTGCATTATCCAACGCCGGGCAAAGCATGAGTGTTGTTCTCTCTCTGCCAGAGGACATCCGCCGCCAGATCTTGCAACGAAAGTACCAGAAACAACATCCCACAGCAACGTTCACGCCTAAAACTGCACGGCAGTCGACCGACTCCGACTCTGACTCCGACCTGTCCGACGAGGAGGAGGAGCCCTGGGCGGGACCCGCGGGCAAGAGTGTCATTGTCAGGCTGTTCCAGCCGCTCTCAGCCAAATTCGACCCATCTTTGTTCAAGTCTGATGGTATAACACTTTCAGTTGCCATTGGTGACCAGACCATCTCCAAACTAGTGGTAATCAACGAGAATCATCAGCCATATGCCGACATCACGGATGCCTTAGAGCATATCATTCAATCCATCACAGTTGTTGACAACCACGAAAAGATCGGCGAGATTCAGCTTAATATTCGTCCCTGGGCCGCTCCCCCGCGATGTGCCAAGGCTGCTTACATGGCTAATACTCAGCTATTGGTCGAGTACGGCGAGATGGGGAGCCCCAAGGACGTCGCCAAGTGGATCGAGCGGAACATTCCCACGGTCGACGCTGACCCAAGCAAGCTGGATAATGAGGATGACGACGAGCTGGAGGAGGTGGTGACGCGGTTCAGCTTGACTGACCCGCTGACCTTCTGCCGCATGACACTCCCAGCTCGTGGCGAGCACTGCGTGCACACACAGTGCTTCGACTTGCAAACTTTCATCCAGTTCGGCTTCCAGTCGAAGAAGTGGGAGTGCCCCATCTGCAGCAAGCCCCTGACCATCCAGGGCTGCAGGGTCGACTCGTTCGTGCGGACGCTCCTGTCGACCTCGGGCGAGGACGACGAAGCCATCGACGTCGAGACCCACACAGGCCGCATTTTAAGGGAAGGAAACTCGGAAGAGGAAATCCCCGACGAACCATCCCAACTGACTCGACCCACACCGCAGGCTGACGAGGACGTCGATGACATTCACTTTGATGATGACGATTCTGTTTTTAGAACGCCCGACAATGTCTTCGACCTTTCGGACGAGGACTGGGATTTCCTGCCCGTGAGAACTGTGCCCCGAGAGGAGCTCGGGCTGCGTGGGACAGGTTCACCGGCCAATCCTATCGAGTTATAGGCTTGTTGGACCGAGATTTAATTATAGGGCTTCGCGATTATTTTGTTAAAATTATGTTATGCCAGTGAGTGCTGTTGGTTACTCTGGTGGTTTTAAGGTGCGACATCGAGTGGCTAGTCGAGGGTGTCGCCATAGGTCGTCATCCCAAGCATCTCACTGCAGCGAGCAAGGGTCGGGCAATTCTGTCGGGTTCTGGTCAACTATCACTGCAAAGAGCGCCGGGTGACCCAACTTTGAAAAGACTAGCACCCCGCCACTTTTTCATTGTTGTCGAACTGAGTAAAATTTTGGAATACCTGAATCCGAAGGTCCAGTAGTGGAAACAGCGCACTGGCGGCCAGCATTTCCTCCCCCTGACAAACTCTCATGGTCCTCGAATACCATCATTCAGGCGTCGATCATCAGCGGTAAACCTGCATTTCTGGGATTTGCCGTTAACACTAATGGGAGAGATTGACGCTTCCACGCTTATTACCAGCAACGCTGATCCGACATCGCTCTTCCAGCTGCTCGATCAGATCGGCGAAGGCTCATATGGAGCCGTATTCAAGGCTATATCAAAGCAAACGAATGAAACTGTGGCCGTCAAGCTTATTGCGATCGACGGAGACTGGGATGAAGTGAACAAGGAGATCCAGATCCTGAAAACTCTGGACAGTGCCCAGATTATCAAGTACCACGGCTCTTACTGGGACGGAAGCGACCTCTGGATCGTCATGGAACTTTGCCAGGACAGTATGTCCGGCCTGGTTGAGACACTCGGCCACGGGCTCGACGAGAGGCAGATTGCGTATGTCATGAAGGAGACGCTCGTTGGTTTGACATATCTTCACAGTAACAAGAAGATTCACCGCGACATCAAGTCTGGCAACATTCTCTTCAAGGACGACGGTTCTATCAAGCTAGCCGACTTCGGTGTCTCCGCCCAGCTTGCCAACACCATTTCCAAGCGCAAGACGATGATTGGGAGTCCATTTTGGATGGCCCCCGAGGTCGTTCAGGGCGAGGAGTACGGGACCGTAGCGGACGTCTGGTCCGTCGGAATCACTGCCATCGAGCTTGCCGACACGCTCCCGCCCCGCTCGGACGTCCACCCGATGCGTCTCATCTTCCAGATCCCCGTCTTGCCCTCGCCGACCCTCGCCCAGCCCGAGGACTGGTCTGACGAGTTCAACGACTTCATTGCCAAGTGCCTTGCTAAGGACCCTGAGGCACGGTGGTCGTGCGCCATGCTGCTTCAGCATCCCTTCATCAAGGCCGCGCCCAGGAAGGACGTCATGGTCGACGCTGTCGAAGAGCTGATCGCCGTCAAGGCATCCACCCGCGACAACAACGAAGAGAGCGGGTTCTTCACTGCGACTGACGCCAGCAGCACGATGGCCGGTACCATGGTTCCAACTCCAGGCCCAACCCAGCCGTTCGACGCTGGTACAGTCGTCCCTGGATTCGATGACACCGATGGCTTTGGGACGGTCATGATTCCGTCAGGAACGGTACCGGCAAACAACAATGAGGAAAGCAAGCCGGCGTTCCTTCGGCACATGGAGGCGGAGGAGACGAAGGACAAGGGCAAGGCTGACGTTGATGTGCTGATGCGGAAACTTGATGATATCCGCAGCAACATCGCGATGCTCCAGAAAGAGGAACAGGCCGTGCTGAAGGAGATCAGCGCACGCAACAACGCGTAGACTTTTGTATGATCATAAAATGGACAGATTTGATTTACCAAAAACCGTTTATATATAACCAGGAGCCCAGTGCTCATTTTCTCTCTATCTTCAGATTAGTATTGATACAGTCAGAAATGAGTCACTCAACTTTCCGTGGAGACTTCACCCATGGTCTGGGCGACAATCTGCATGACAAGATGAGGCCATTCGCCCAGGTAAACATCCTGCTTTGTTGCCCGCTGGACTGCGGCGTCAAGGATCTTCTCGCCATTCAAACCGGGTCTCGTGAACTTGCCTGGCGGTTCAGTTCTCCTGCCCCTCGCAGAGTGCTTCCCGCTGCTGGCTTTTGACCCAGAAGCAGCAGCGATGAACGGAGCCAAGGCCGCTGCCTGTGGCGTGGGCGGCATGTGTGCAATAGTGTAGTTGCTCAGCCCGTTCGTGATTCCAGCGAACAGCGAGGCCGCGTGGTGTCTGTCTGCAGTCAGCACAGGCTTCTCGTTGAACATGTTCAGTCGGGGAAAGACGAATGAAACGTAGGGGAAGAGGAGCGCTGATGTGGTGATCGGGCAGTTCCGCACCTCCAACGAAGTTAGCCGGGTTAGAGTCGTGAACGGATTCAAATCAGCCAAGTCGTGTATCGGGCAGTCGCTGAGTTTCAAAGCCAACACGCGATGCATGAGCTTGCTGTCGGTGACGTCGCCGGGAATCGGGCAGTTTCTCAGCACCACCGTGCTTACACCCTCGAACCCGACCGGCATCTTGCCCATGAGAGCTGAAACACCTGCTCCACGACAGACTAGCGTCTTACTATCGTCCTGGAGCGCATACCCGTTGGCCTTCTCAGTCTGCTTAATCGTGGGTGAGGCTGTGGCCTTCGCCTCCCGTCCTGGGGTGGGCGGGGCGTCCTCCCCCTGTGCGGCCGACCTTGTCTTGGGCCGTCTGTCCTCGTGCTCGGAAACCACTGACCGACTCGGCTTCTGGACTAGTTTCTGGGCCCGCACGTCCATCCTGACCTTCGCGGTGATCTTGATTTGATCCAACTGCTTCAGCTTTGGTGCTCTCGACAGTACAGTACCCACATAGTCGGGAAGCTCCGTGACAGTGTTGCCATCAACGGTCAGCTCGAGCAGCTGGGGCGCCTCACACACGGCAGGCAGGGTGTCTAGGGTGTCTAGCGAGTTATTGGAAAGATATAGACGCTGGAGGGCACGGAGCTGGCCGAAACCATGGACAACACGGATGCTGTTCCTGCGGAGGTTTAGCTCGGTCAGCTCGAGATTTTCACCGAGGAGATCTTGTTATCTGCTTGATTGAGCACCCGCAAGTGTCTGAGATGTGATATGCCGTCGATCTCCTCGATAGCGTTCGAGTGAAGGTCGAGGACGTCTAGATCGTTCAGTGCCTCGAGCCCGCTGATTTTAGTCAGCTGATTGCGTCCAAGCATGAGGATCCGTAGACCAGGAACAGATTCGAGGCCGGATATTTGCTCGATCTTGTTGCCATAAAGATCGAGGAAAATAAGAGAGGTCAGGAGGTGGAGATTGGATATAACACGGATCTGGTTGTTCTGGAGGTTGAGTAGGCGCAGCGGGCGTTCGCCCTGGAAGATGGGCACGTTTGTGAGGCCCTGTTTGTCGAGGTTGACCTTATCGGGCGAAATGTTCCGCTGGACAGAGGTACCTTTGAGAACGAGCGTGTTATCATCCACAGTACCGACGTGGGAGATGTACTTCTCCGCCATTGATGTCAGGCGCGACTTCTTCACAACCTCTGTGCGCTCAAGCTCAAGTGGGTGCTGTACCTGCGTTACTGCAGAGCCCTGGATGCTCATGGACTTTGGAACGCGTGATAGAAGCAGGCTGGACTGTGGACGTCCGCTCCGGGGGCGCATATCCGTTCTTCTTGAGCCTCGCATCTCTTCGAGCCGCAATAGTTCATTACTCCGGGACTTTCGCAAACCATGCGTCGCCTGTGGGTTCAACTTAGCTCCAAGCTCTAGATTCGCTCAACCAACTGGCTTCATTGCTTCTATAGGCTGCTAAACGATCAAGTTTTGTTCTCAAACTGCGTTTACTTTTTTCGAACGATAACAGCAGTAAATCGCTCAATTCGCCATCCGTTCCCATTCGGTCTCCATAACCTGCTCCCAGCCCTCCTCCTCGGCCGTGAACACCCGCCAGGCCTCTTTTCTGTCGGCCATTGCAGTGAGGGCTGAGCTCATTTCAACGTCACAGGCTTCATGCACCCCAGCACGATGGACGTTTGATTTCGTCAAATACCCTGCCCTGATGAAGAACTGGATCGCCTCGAGCCAGTATCCCTCGACCGTACGATCTGGGGGCATACCACTGGGACGAACGATGCTGAGCTGGGTTACAAGGGAGTCGCAGGCGACAGACGGGCCTACGCGCTCCATGGCTATGTACAGCATCACTAGAGCGCCTTCCATGTGTCTGATCGTGGGGAACAGGGCGATCTTGTTGGGCTTGAGACGATCAGTGTTGTCCTCGGCGACGACTGCCTTGTTCCGCAAGTCCATCCGCTTCTTAAACATCTGGTACTGGCCTTGGGGGTCATCGACAAGGATCAGTGTCTCTTGGCCCTTCACGGTGCCAGTCTTAAGCTCCATTTCAAGCTCGCTGGCTTTGGTCTTGACCGTTTCAAATACTTGTTGCGTCAACGCCGTCTTTTGTGATGCCTTGAGTGCTTGTATCGCCGGATCAGTGGCTAGGACTGCATAAAAGAGCTGAATCATGCAAACCCTTGCTCAGGGCTTTCGATTTGACCATGTGCGGATGTGGCGACGCTGTGTAAGCATTTCATAGTGGTAACAAGATTAGTAAGAGATTGATAAAGTATTCTGCCAACTTTTCGCCATTAAAACGGCGCTCTAACGACTCTTCGTCGCCCGACATTCGTTCGCTCCGGACCCCGACTTCAGGCCGAGTCGAGCCCGCCATCACCCTCGAGAAGTCGGGTGTCGACGGACATGGCAGCATGGGAGGCATCTGACGGTCTTCAGGTGGAATTACAGCCCCACGCCAGCAGCATGTCATCATTCGCGCCCCATCAAGTTCCGTCAAGGTCACCTCCAGCGCTCATGACCGGCTGGGCACTCAGACAGACATGGCCCAGTGTCACCAGTACATACCCATCCATTAAACAACATCCAAAGGAATTTATTATATTCTTACAAATAGCCCGGCGTGCGGCTGCCGAGGGCGGGTGATAGGTCCCTGCTCGTCATGCGGCTGTGGCTCACGGCCGAGCGGGTCAACCCACTAGGGCGAGACGCCTCGTGTTCGCGGGCACGGTAGCCGGTCTGGCTGTCGCGCTGAGCCTCCCTGAACGACGTACTGGTTAGATCACGGGTGCGGGAGAGCGTGCTTGAAGAAAGGGCGCCATCCCTACCGCGGCTAGCAGCACGAACCGAGGTAAACTCAGTCAGAGTCGAGGCGGCTGGCTCGGGAGGGACCAGGTGGGCGAGACCCTGCCGCTCGAGAATATGCCGAAGCCTGGCAGTGTATTGCCGCAGCGTGGTCAACCGACCCTCGACCCCGGCCACTCGCTGCTGCTGGGCGGTCTGCATGCGGCGGGTCGACTCGAGCTCAGCCTCGGCGGCCCTGAGCTTGGATTGGAGCCGGGCGTCGTTCTGGCCCATGGTGGTCGAATACTGCGACTCCAGCGCCCTCTTCTCCGTGGCCACAGAGGACTGGAGCACGCGGAGCTCCTGCTGGAAGCGGAGGGAGTCTTGGCGCCGGCCAGACCGCTCCTCCTGCAGCTTACGGTCGAGCTCGCGGGAATCTGTCTCGCTGGTCTGGGCGAGTGTCTGGTTGGCCGCCTTGGCATCCCCCAGTTGCCGCTTGAGTGCGTCAATCTCGCCCTGGAGCTCAGAGACCTTAGTCGAGCCTTCTCTGCGGTCCTCGTCCTGCTCAGCCCGCGTGTCGTCGAGCTCTCTGGTCTGGTCCATGTGCTCTCTCAGCAGGTCATCGTACCTCGTCTGGAGCTCCTCATGGTCGGCCAGCAGCTGCTCATGGTCAGCCGTGAGCTCCTGGAGGTCAGTGATGGTCGAATCGCGCTCGACCACGTCAGCTTTGAGGCTCTTGACCGTCTTATTGAGACTCTCTATCTCCTCGTCGAGGCTGGCTTGGGTGTCTCTGCCACTCTGCTGGGCCTGGGCGAGGGTCTTGCTGAGAGACTCGGCCTCCTTCGACAGTGAGTCGACCTCGCCCTCGAGCTCGGCGATCCTCTGGCTGAGTCTGGCCGACTCGGACATCAGCTTGTCCTTCTCCGCCTGGGCGTCTTCTTTGGTCGCCTTCAGCTCTGCTTCGAGGGCCTCGATGTCGCCATGGAGCGCATTTCTCTCGTCTTGCTCGAGCTGCAGCTGGTGGGCGTGCTGAGCCGCATCGTCCTCAAGCTGGGCCTGCACCATGGCGTGGCTCTCCTCAGCAACCTCTGCCCGCCGTCTGAGGGCGTCCATCTCTGCGGTCAGGTTCGCCTTGTCCGTGGCCCGACCCGTCTGCTCCTCCTTGAACAGCTCCCAGGACTCGTCCAGCTCACGGTGGAGTGCCTTCGAGTCGGCCTCGGTCCTGCGGCACTGCTCCTTGTGCTCGGCCTCGAGGCGGGAGAGCTGCTCTCTGGCCGACTTCAACTCATCGGCAAGAGAGGCGGCGCGGGTCTCGGCGTCTCTGGCGTCGCGCTTGGCGGCTGAGAGCTGCTTGGTCAGCGTCTCAACCTTGGCCGCGCGTCCATCCGCCTGCTTATTGAACCCAGCCCTCTCCTCCGCGGCCCTGGCCTCCATGCGGGCCTGGTCGGCCTTCCTCTGGGCCTCGGCCGTCTCTGCCTGTCTCTCGGCCATCTCGAGCGCCTCAGTGAGCTGGGCAATCCTGCTGCTCGCGTCACTCAGCTCTGCCTGGGCCCATGCGAGCTTCTCATCGGCTGTGTGCTCGGCCTCCTCTGCCTGGGCGATCGCCTGGGTCAGCTCCTCCTCGACCTCGGCCGCCCTGGCCTCGGCCCTGGCCCTGTCGTCCTCCGCCTGGTCCTTCTCGAGTCGAACCCGGCTGGTCTCGCTGTGGGCCTCCTCCAGCTCCACGGCATGCTCCGTAGCGGTGGTCTCGAGCGTCCTGCGCCACTGTGCCTTCTCTCTTTCAAGCTCGTCGACCAGGTCTTCCTTCTCGGTCGAGAGGGTGGCGTTGTTGAGCTCAGCGTCGGTCAGGGTGTCCTGCAGCTCGTTCCTCTGCGAGGTGAGGAGCTCCACCTGCGTGGCCAGGTCCTCATTACGAGCCTTGAGGTCGGCCGCCTCGTTGGCAAGCTGGTCGGCCTTCCGTTGGGCCGTTCCGAGCTCCATGCGGTGCTCCTCCTCGAGATCCTCCGTCTGGATGGCGTGGGTGTCCTTCAGGGCCTGGATCATCGTCTTCAGCGTCTGAACCTGACGCTGGGTCGACTCCAGCTCGGCGTGGAGCCGTGCCATGTTATCACTGGCACTTCCTCTCGCATCCTCGGCGGCCTGGACGCGGTCCTGATACGACGCGAGGTCCAACTCGAGAGCAGCGACCCTGTTTGTCAGCTCCTCGCGCTCCGAGGCCGCCTGGTCTTCTCGGACCGCGTGCTCCGAGGCCATCTCCTCGATCTCCGTCTGCATGCGGCTGACCTCCCTGTCCCTCGAGTCCAGGTCGACCCGGAGGTCTGAGAGCGTTGACTGGGTGACGTCGAGCTGGTGCAGCGTGTCGTTGAGCTGGGAGGTCTTCTCCTCATACTCAAGCTTAAGCTGCTCGTACGCCTCTGCGTGTGCCTGCTGCTCGTCCAAGAGACGCTCCTCGTACTGCGCGCCGTTGGTACGGTGTTCGTCGCTGAGCCGCTCGATCTCCATCTCGTGCTCGGCGATGGTCGCCCTCAGCTGGGCCACCTGAGTCTCGAACTGCCGTGTAGTCGACTCGAGCAGCGAGCGGGATGACCGGAGCTCCTTCTGGAGCCCCTCGTTCGTCTCCTCGAGGGCCATGGTGTCCGCGATGCTCCGTTCACGGAACGAGTCGAGCTCCTCGCGGACACGGTGAAGCTCCTCGTCAGCGTGGGTTGCACGGTCGGTTGCGATCTTGCTGCGACCCTGCTCGTCTGCGAGCTCGGCCCTGAGCTGGGAGAGCTGGTCACGGTGGGCTGCGTCCGCCAGGGCAGACTGAGTCTGGTCGTCAGCCAGCTCGGCCTGGAGCGAGGAACGCTCATCGAGGGCGTCAGACAGCTGCTTAGACATACGGTTGATCTCCGCGCGAGATTCGTCGAGCGTGCTCTGGAGACGGTCCATGGTTGCCGTCTTTTCCCTCATTTCGGCCTCAAACTGCTTCTGCGCCTTGGCTAGAGCGGCTGTTTGCTGCTTGCGGATGGTCCCGTTCTCCTTGACGAGCTCCGCAATGCGGGTGTCCCGGCTTCTTATGTCGTTCGACCGGGCGGCGAGCTGGTCTTCCATGGAACGGACCTTAGCCTGGGCGGTGGCTAGGAGCTTCTCTTGGGAAACCTCGCGTTCGTGAGTGTCGGCCTCGAGGTTCTTGAGAGTGGTCTGGAGTTTTTTCAGCTCGGTGTCCTTGGAACGGAGCGTTTGGTCGTTCACGGCCGACTGGCGGTTGGTACGGTCAACAAGGCGCTGCAGTTCAGAAATTTCGCGCTTGTGATCCCTGTTCAGCTGCGAGATACGCTGTTCCAAGCTGATTTTCTCTTGCTCGAACATATCACGCTCGGTCTTCATGTCCTGGAATGTATTTGCTTGCTTCTTGTATCGCCGGAGATACTCCTGGCGCAAGCTATCCATTTCCGACACGAGATTATCCTCTGCCGTCATTTCAAACGAGTTTCTGCATAAACTGCACATTCTCGGATATCGTCTGGAGCGTCTGGGTGTGGATGACGCAGATGCTCGCCCCGCGCCAGACCCCGATGCCCACCTCATGGGTTTCAACCCGGGTGCTCGGGCTCTGGGTGGATTCTTCATCCGCCACCCAGATGGCACCACCAGCTCCGGTGTGGTCCCGAAGTGTGGGTACACCAAGACCCCCAGCTTCGCGTTCGACATGACTCCTGCGTCATTCAAAAGTACAAATCTAGATAGTCTACAAAACTCGATTAGGTTTGTGCTCCTCCACGAGCAGGAAATATTCGACGCTGGGATGGTCAAGAGCTTCCGCAGAGTGCGCCTGACGAACCACATCTTGCGTCAAAAGCACTTCCACAGAGCTGGGGAGCAGCTTGCTCGCACCCTAGGCTGGACTCCTCGGCGACTCCCTCGCAGTATTGCCCCTCCCCGGGCAGCCCCCACCAGGCTGGTTGTCTTCTACGGAAGCGCTAGATTCAAGACGCCCCGTCGGGTGCATCCATGCGCGCCGTATGGTCGCTTTGCAAAACCACTACCACACATCATGAGACTTTCAACAACACTGCTGAAGTGCGGATGACTAACGAGTTCCGAACCTCACTCGTCTGCCCCTTCTGCCGCGCGAGGTTCCGTAGAACTCGCTACACGAGGCGCACGATGCGATGCCACAACCCGAATTGTCAAGGTGCTCCATGGTACAGACAGCAACGCCTCAATTCCAATCCTACATCCACTTGGCTCAATCTCTCCCACAGAGACAAGACTGCTGCACAGAACATCTTGGATTGCGGCCTCATGACGGATGCACAGTATCAAGCCAGTGCTTTCAGAAATCCAAGACCTCCAGCCCGTCTTCCCAACTATAACCCCAATACACCAATTACGGCTAACCAGCCGCTAGTCTTCGCCTCCGGGCAAGCTAATTGAAGTGGAGAGACGCAGTGCTTGCACTGTGCACTCTATGATACTTCACGGATATCGTCTACTCAGGACGAATGAAGGGTCTCCTGACTACTATGTCCCAGTAGTGCTTCCACTATTCTTCATATATGAAGCCTTGGTTTGTACAAAATGATGTCTTCATGATCAGACTACGACTACTCCACACGACCAGTGTTGGACAAATACAAGTTTACGCCTTGACCTTCATATCCATCGTGAGCACGACATAATCAGACGCGTAATACACCTGGGCGTCCGAGAAATCGATGTCCACAAGAAGAGGCAGGAAGATGCCCATCTGGTGAGCATTTCCACTGTCCTGCATCTTATTAAAGAACGGCACAATACTCTTCTCAATGAACAGCTTGGCGAGGGGAGTGATAGGCGTGACCGAGACAGTTCCGACAGAGGATGAGACGACGGAGATCGTCTGGTTATATGGCTTGTGCTCAAGGGCTACACGGCTGCGGTCGGTTTGAAGATAGGGCGTGGCGGCAGTGCCGATGCGGAAGTTAAGCACGACAACGGGATCGGCGACACCGTCAACCATGAACAGGAAATCAACATCATACTCGACGTAGACGGCGGCGGGGAAGATCTTGGAGGTAGGGGCTTCAGTGGCGATGACCTTGAACGTCATATCAGAGTTAGGGTGAGCGGTGGCAAGGCCGGGGATGCGGGAGGCCCACATCTTGGTGTTGAACCAGCTCTGCATCTGGGAAGGGGCATCGTCCTTCACCAGAGTCGTGTTGAAAACACCGCCGTTAAAGTGCGTGAAGAAATCGCTGGCCCAGACCTCGTTGGAGAAGAAAAGCTGCAGGTCCTGCCCATTGTGGATGAGAGGCATGTCAGTTGCAGGAGTGAATTGGGGAAGAGCGGCGTGGCTGTCAACATCGACAACCTGGCCGTCGATGCCGAAGGTGAGGCTGCTCTTTGTGAATTTCACGGCCGAGTCCCATGTGAGCCTTTGGTCGAAGGAGGCGAAGTCATCCATTGGAGAGTAGCGGGGCCACTTCTCCAGACGCTGGTTGATGGTGCTCTGGACAGCTGGGGGCAGAGCCTTGGCGAACTCATCGTTGAGGGCGCGAACGACTGATGACTTGAAGATCGAGATGAAAACGTCGTAAAGCCAGCTAGCCCCACCGTGAAGGGTCAGATCGAGGTCACCGATGTTGACTACGATGTCGCTGAGCTTGATCTGTGGGCGATCATCGTCGGTACGGACCATTGTGGCGTGAAGCTCGATGACCATCTTCTTAAGCTGGGCGTCGGCAGTGCCTGCGTCGTGGGCGTGTGGGAAGCGCTGCTGCTGGTAGCTCCAGTCAAGAGTGATATCAGCGTTGGCGTTCTCAAGAACGATCAGGAAGTAGCCCTTGCTCGCCTCAACGTTGGCAATGAACTTGTCGACGTTCAAAGATTGGACTGTGATGCTAGACATCTGAT
This sequence comes from Carpediemonas membranifera, assembly GCA_019828565.1. Classification (NCBI taxonomy): domain Eukaryota; phylum Fornicata; genus Carpediemonas; species Carpediemonas membranifera. The sequence continues at coordinate 171,872 of JAHDYR010000011.1, forward strand.
AGTTGATGTCTCCGATGATGGTCTTCTCAGTGCCAGTAACATCAGGGACCTTAAGGCCTTGAAGCTGGGATAGGACTGGCGCTACCATCGTATTGATCCAACAGGTGAGGCCGTTGTTCGTGAGCGTAACCTCATAGCCAGGATCGGTGTCTGCAGCTGCAAAGCATACTGCGAGAAGCAAAAAGACTGCAATTAGCTTCATTCAATTGTGGGCAGGTTGTTGTTTTCGAATGGATGCAGGATCAAGATCACGAGATTTTCCAGATATAAACTGAGGTCTAACTTGACTGGTGATGCTTCCTAAGGCCGCGAGGGAGTGAACCCTAGCTAGCATGTCATGTTTTGACCCGTTTTGTCATGCAGGGCAAATCTGCGAAAGAGGCTACAGGTGCAAGAATCATCGCAGGGGCCAGGGAAAGAGCTGGGCTGGGCCTAGTCCAAGCAACCAAACACCAAACAATCAGCCTGTGCAGAAACGGAGAGTTCTGATCCTGTCCTCAGGTGGCATTGGATTGGTGTGGCGAGGGTCGGCCTGTGCAATTATACTCTTCCAATCGGTGTCGACCTTATATGTGTGATTATTGAAGCTGAGGGAGTCTCACAAGGAAGCGTATTTTGTTTACATGTCGGCGTACTCCTCCTCCTCCTCGTCGAACTCGCCCTCCTCCTCGGCGGTGGCCTCCTGGTACTGCTGGTACTCGGAAACGAGATCGTTCATGTTGGACTCGGCCTCAGTGAATTCCATCTCGTCCATGCCCTCACCAGTGTACCAGTGAAGGAAGGCCTTGCGACGGAACATAGCAGTGAACTGCTCAGAGACGCGCTTGAAGAGCTCCTGGATGGCGGTGGAGTTGCCGATGAAGGTGGCAGACATCTTGAGGCCCTTGGGAGGGATGTCACAGACGGAAGCCTTCACGTTGTTGGGGATCCACTCAACGAAGTAGGAAGAGTTCTTGTTCTGGATGTTGAGCATCATCTCATCAACCTCCTTGGTGGACATGCGGCCACGGAAGAGAGCAGAGGCGGTGAGGTAGCGGCCGTGACGGGGGTCGGAGGCAGCCATCATGTTCTTGGCATCGAACATCTGGGAGACAAGCTCGGGGACAGAGAGGGCGCGGTACTGCTGGGAGCCGCGGGAGGTGGGGAGCGAAGCCAACGAGGAAGAAGTGGAGACGGGGGAAGGGGACCAGGTTGACAGCGAGCTTACGGAGGTCAGAGTTGAGCTGGCCAGGGAAGCGGAGGCAGCAGGTGACGCCGGACATGACGAGGGAGACGAGGTGGTTGAGGTCACCGTAGGTGGGGTGGTGAGCTTGAGGGTACGGAAGCAGATGTCGTACAGGGCCTCGTTATCGATGCAGAAGACCTCATCGGAGTTCTCAACGAGCTGGTGAACGGAGAGAGTAGCGTTGTAGGGCTCGACAACAGTGTCGGAAACCTTGGGGGAAGGCACGACAGAGAAGGTGGTGAGCATACGGTCGGGGTACTCCTCACGGATCTTAGCGATCAGAAGAGTGCCGAGGCCGGCACCGGTGCCACCGCCAAGGGAGTGGGTCATCTGGAAGCCCTGAAGGGCGTCGCAGCCCTCAGCCTCCTTGCGGACAACATCGAGGACGGCGTCGACGAGCTCAGCACCCTCGGTGTAGTGGCCCTTGGCCCAGTTGTTGCCAGCACCGCTCTGGCCGAAAACGAAGTTGTCGGGGCGGAAGAGCTGACCGAAGGGACCAGCGCGGACAGAGTCCATGGTGCCGGGCTCGAGGTCAACGAGAACAGCGCGGGGGACGTAGCGGCCGCCGGTAGCCTCGTTGTAGTACACGTTGATGCGCTCGATCTGGAGCTCGGAGTCACCGTTGTACTTGCCAGCGGGGTCGATGCCGTGCTCGTCGGAGACAACCTCCCAGAACTTGGCACCAATCTGGTTACCGCACTGACCAGCCTGAATGTGGACGATCTCTCTCATTTTCTGTGTAGGAAGTGTGAAATTTTGCCATTTCATTGGTCCTCTCAATGATTCTCTCAACAATGCTGCAAAAGCAGAGCATCAAGAGCTTATGAGCATTGTGAAGCTCAGGCGCCAGCCTGGACCTCAATTCATGGCTTTGTTGAAACAAACGAAGTATGTGTCGAAGTGACGACTCCGCCGCAGAATTTCCACAGTCGCAAGAATTTCTGCCATGCTCTAGATTAACCATGTCAAGGAGATTGCAGTCAAGTTGAGTGCCGCCGAGAATAGTGTGGGGGTATTGGGTCGCCGTAATGTGTTAGGTAGTCAAGTTAAAGGCCATATCGACAGCTGGCCGACCGACACACCTTTGGGCGAACCTGGGAATAACTCGGTTACGGTTTCTCCAACACGGCCGTAAACCAAGAATAGCAGCTACATGAGCATTGGGAGATCACCGTTGAGTCTGTTTCTCTCGAGATCCCACCTTTTTGTCAGCGGCAATACAAGTTGACATGAAAACGCGTACTGGTCAACTTCGCTACTCAGATGATGCTTGAGGTGATTCATGCAACGCAACCCACCACACCATGATGGTTACAGCAGTAATCTCAGAAATAAATTTTCTGAGCAGGAAATGCATCATTTGCGGAATCGACAAGGTCAAGTGTGCCCTAGTAATACCAGACTCGCAGGTCTTGTCCCAACACTGACTTCCCTTAAAATGCTCATTTGCAAGAAAAAAGCTGAACTCACGATTGTGCTTTGAAATGGAGCAGCAGGAGGAGACACACAAGCCCGATGTTGTTGATACCGAAGATATCTTCTTCTCTATTCGTGCTAAGCTTTGGCGCCTTGACAGCAGCGCCAACGAGTGGAAGGAGCGCGGCGTTGGCGAAGCTCGCATTCTTCACCACAAGGAGAGTGGGTGGTACCGCGTAGTGATGCGCCGCGATAAGACACACAAGGTTTGCGCTAATTTCGTCGTTCACCCTTCTATTACTCTTGCCCCGAGCGCTGGCTCTGATCGTTCTTTCGTTTTCACATGCAAAGACTACGGCAGCGAGGGTGAAATCACTGAGGAAATCTTCGCGATCAAGCTCCAGACTCCTGAGCTTGCTACCGAGTTCCTCGGCAAGATGAAGGAGGCCCAGGAGCACATGGAGAAGGTTATCGAGGCCATGCAGGCCAAGAAGGCTGATGAGCCCGCGGAGCCTGCCGCCGAGGAGCCTAAGGAAGAGGCCAAGGAGGAGAAGGAGGAAGAGAAGAAGGAAGAGGAGCCCAAGGCTGAGGAAGAGAAGGCTGAGCCAGAGGAGGAGAAGAAGGAAGAGGAGGCTAAGGAATAAAGCACTGCGATGTTACGCGACTGCGACAGCATGAGAGAAGCTCAGGAAGCTGCTTAGGGTTGAGAAGGCTGGATCGACTGTCAATCATTCACGAGCAGATGGACTGTCTACGGCCCCCACCGCGTCCAGAAGGTCTTGAAGGCATTGATACGTATGCAAATGGTTCGTTTACTCCGGTCCTCTCGTTATGAAGTCCTAGACGCCGTGTGCCCTGCGAAAGCATCGTCGCTTCCCTCTCTCCTTTTCGACAAGGTGGATATGTCCTTTGAGACCGCGCTGTACTCCTCTGGCATCTCTCCAGTAAGCCCTAACACCGCGAACTTCAAGACGCTTCTCCAGGAAGAAGCCCGTCTTTCATCCGAGTTCAGAGCCGTACGTCCAGTCGACCAGCACCACTCACACAGCTAGCAGCGCGCCAGGCAGACCGGGACAACTGCAAGAGCCTGATGGACTTCACTGACCCCTCTTTTTTCACCGAGACGTTTGACATTTGGAAGCATCTTGAACCATACTTCATTGCTGACGCTGCGCTGGATGAGGTGGCCAACGAACTGACTTCTCAGGTAGACATCGTAGAGCAGGACCTGACTCGTACGATCCTTTTGCATCGTGACGACTTTATGGATCATTTGTCTCGACTGGGCAACGTTCATAGTCAGCTGGCAACCGTGAACGCCCTTATCTTCAGCGTTAGAAGAAAGCTTAAGCCTCTACTAGACGAGTCCGACAAGGCATGCATCGGGGCGATGTCGCGTGAGATTTGCCAAGGTCGGGTAACGATTGAGAGAGATATAGAGCTCCTCGAGATCCTGAAGGCGATTGAGACCATCGACGACAGCCTCCAAGCTGTGCCCAACGCTCCTGTTGCTGACCGCACTAGCCTTCTCCTCTCGGCGCTGGACGGCCTGGCAACACTTCCCGCTGGACTGAGGATCACCGCGGCCTTGAGCAAGCGAGCCATGGCTGCCTCCTCAGCACTCGTCCGTTCACACAACGGCCAGCTTCTGAACGCGCTCGTTGCTGTGGACAGCAGCGACTGCGGCACCGCTGTTGGCGAGATCAGTCGTGTTCTTAGTGTGAGTGGCGCTATGGCGGATCTCATTGGTCGACTTGCGGATAGCTCAAACAAGGGAACCACACTCGCATCCAAGACTATCGCCGGTCGGTTCCTGAGCGAAATCGCCCAGGCGATTGATTCCAAGATCTCTGCTGATGACGTCAATCCCGCCGAACTTCCCGTCATTCTTGCGGAAGTCAGCGAGATCGTCCAGAAGTTTGCAACTCACTACACAGGCATCGTGGCCACTATTTTCGCCAAGTACAGCGAAGAGCCTCCATCCCCAGCCATGGCAGCCTTCGGACGAGCCCTTGTGTCGGCTGGCCCCGAGCTTTTCCGTGGTATTGACAGCCAGCTGTGTGACGCCCTGTCCTGGTGCGAACCGATGCTTACCGAGGGCATCGAATCCTTGGTGACCAACCTTGACCCAGTTCAGGCGATGGCCCAGGCGCTGTCGTCGACGTGGCATGGGGCGTGTATGGAACTGAGCGCACCAGAGGCCCACGGGTTCTTCGGATCTGAACCGGTGCCGGGCGAGCTTGCTTTCTCATTGGGTGACGAGCCCGAGGAGGCGGCCACCGTTGTCCGAAAGATCGTCGGTAATATGGTCGTCAGGAATCACTCTACCGTCGCCGCACAGCTCGTTGAGTGCCTCCACGCATCAGATTACTCCGCAATCAGATTCGCTGATCTCCCCGACGCATCATCGCCCCACAACCTCGATCTTGACACCCTCGTCACGCTAGTCTCACCCGAGCTGACCAAGCAGGGGCTTGTGGCTGTGCTCAGCTCCTGTAGACTGCTCGGTGTGGAGATTGAGCCGATTCAGTCAAAACATCATACCGTATCTATCGGATCTGGGAGATATGTTGTGACTCTGGCGGAGTTGACAATTGCTGTGGGTCTGGTACACTATACGATGACATCCAGGGCATACGAACCGGTCGCCGCCCTCGCTGCCAACTGCGGCAAGGGTCTGGTGGCAGCTTACTGCAGCAATGTTCGCTCCTCTCTGCTGGGTGCCAAGGCAGTGGAGAGAAAGCAGTTGAGGGCGATCACGTCGAAGCATTTGGTGTCGGCCGCGTCTGCCTCTGCTTTCCTGCTGAAGTTGCTGTCTTGCTTCGTCACATCGCTCACGCCGTTAACTATTGAAGATGCTGGCGGACTTGACGATCTCACACGTATCAAAACAGATCTATTCAATCTCAGAAGAGATATTCTAGACAAGGTCGTGGAGATTGTGACGATGCGCGTGCAGACGCACGTGCCGCACTGGTTCTCTTGTATCGCTGCCGGTGAGAAGAGTGGAATCAAGTCCGCCAAGGAGGTGGCTGGGCTACTAGTGAAGGAGGTGACCACTGTAGGGTCGATTGTTGGACACGGGCTGGAGGAGGAGGAGGCCCATGCGGTGATTGGTCGTGCTCTTATTGCTTTCCTAGAGACGATGAAGATTTTCTCGGGCAAGATCGATGCACTCATTGCTACTGAGTCTAACCTCGCTCCAGTATTCAGTCCGCAGGCGAGACTCATCATGAAAAGCATCGCTGACGCCTTCCCATGGTTCACGAAAGTCACGGAGGCGCAGGCTGTTATGGGCAGCGACGAATGGGCTCGTAAGCTGAGTGAGCTTCCATGAGCGGGTTACGAGTGATGGCTGATATCTTCGATACGATAAATTTGATCGATATCCGATCCGATCTGCGAAGGCTTGTAGTAGCTTAGAGCCACAAGAATACTACAGTGGAAACGACAAAGCAGGTCATGACAGAAACTGAACACGTCGATGCCACTCGTACTCAATCTGCCTACAAGGAAGCAATGCAGTCCAGAGGTGAAGAAATCGCCAACGCAGTAACGCATGGAATCGGGTTCCTCTTCTCCTGCACGATCTCGACGACGCTTCTTGTTGCTTTCGCATCTCTACACGGCAATGCATATAACATCGTCTCTGTCTCCGTCTTTGGAGCTTCTCTCATGCTTTTATACGCCACAAGCTGCCTCTACCACGCTCTCCCCCCAGGTACCACAATCAAGCACGTATTCCGAGTCCTAGACCACATCTCCATCTACACACTGATCGCTGGGAGCTACACGGCTCTCACGCTGACCCACCTGCGAGGTCCTCTTGGGTGGACCCTGTTTGGGGCCGAGTGGGGTCTGGCTCTTGCAGGGATCGTGTTCAAGTCCGTCTTCCAGTTCAGATATGCGACAGTGGCGACCTTTGGCTATCTTGTGATGGGATGGATGGTCATTTTTGCCATCAAACCCATGCTTCAGTTCGACGGACTCTACTGGCTGGTCATCGGCGGACTTGCATACACTGGAGGTGTCCCATTCTTCTTGATGGACGAGAAGCGGCCCTATTTCCATGCAATCTGGCACGTCTTTGTGATGGCTGGGTCCATGGCGCATTGGATCATGGTTCTCCTTTTCTGTACCAGCAGCGGTATGAACACAGAGTGCACGTCGACAGCGTGATCTGGTGCTGATTAAGTGAGTCAGGTGGAGTTTGTTTTGCTGTTTTGATTTACGATAAAAAGACCATTTTGCCAGCCCACTGTTTTTGAGAGGCCAGAGTCTTGCAGAAAGGCTGCAGAAGAGCTGCAGCTAACAGTACTGACTCAGCACATGTTCATAAGGCCGAGGATGGGGTTCTACGGCGAGCGCGGATTGTGGCAGGGGAGAGTGGCAGTTCATCCACCCAACCCGCCAGACGATCAACGCCAGCTCCAACGTTGCCGAGCTCGCGGCAGTCCACTTCTGGGAGAAGAACGGGATTCTGACTGGTATAGCGAAAGGATGGCGACCCACATCTCAACCGCCGTGATGCGACTAAGTATCGGCAGAGTCATCGCGTACTGCCTCACTAGTTCACGCCTATGTCTCTGTCGCCACCAATCTCAACCTTTACGTGAGCAATCATAAATTGGATAAGTCATGAAGACTCATGAGGAATCCTGGGTCAATGCAGTCGCTTTGGCTTTTGTCCAGATCACACTAGGTAGAGTGTGCGTTGGTAGCGACCTACCCTCACCAGACAGTCATCGGTAGATGATCAGCGGTGCTGGACGAAACTTTATGGGCTGTAGTGCTTATCGTTTTTTCATCAAATCCTCAATCAAATCAATCTGTAGCCGCTGCTCTCGCCCCGGCCCATACAGGGCAAGTCTGGACTCAGGCTCGAGGATGGATGACAGGTCCAAATCCACCGAATCTTGAACTCTCTCCTTGAACTCGCATACTGTGATGTCGAACCAATGTGTGCCATCCAGTGATCCCTGGTGCCATTCTTATTCCCGTTCGCCCTGGTAGACATGCTATTAGGAAACCACAAGTCTGAAAAGAGCCCCCCTCCGGTTCCTCGAGGGTCAAAAAACTTCTTGCAGGCCTTGATCTTCTACTCTAGGTGACTGAGGGGCATCTGTGGTGCCTGGGGGTGAGTGTATTACTGCTGAGAGCATGGTCCACGAAAATCTTCGCTTTGATTTTGTGGGATCTCGCGGATCTAGAGGCCAATCGCATCGGCCACCAGAGCAAACGATGAGTAACCGTGCAACAACGACACTGAAGCATCAGTGACTTCATTGTTGATGTACTTGACGACCCCGTACTTCTTTTGCCCTCGATAACAATGATTGCCTTCAGAACATGATGAGCATGTCGAGCTTGCCGGCCTAAATGCTTATCGGGCCGCGAGACCACGATCAAGCGTGCAAACATCGCCTATTGTGCTTCTCTGCCGCTCTGTTCCCCAGAACTTGATTAACCCCGTTCAGTTGTGTCCAGATTTTCGAGCATCACCTTGGCGGTAATCACTGTCAGACGACCAGTAGAACGCGGCAGCGTGATCTATCCTACATATGCTCCTCCCGTGTCCCTTTATTTACCCCGCACCGACCTGTCCGTCGTCATCACCGCCTGATTGACCACCCAGGAACTGCGTAAAGAGAATCCACCGTTTTCTAATCGTTTCCAACGGATGTACCCTGGCCTGATGTCTTCATTGCGCGCCTCTGAATCTAATTGACCAATCAAATCAGAATTAGATCCCGTATCTGACCCGATCGAGATATGAAACCGGGCGGGAGCGAGACCCGGGACAACAAGCGCTGCAGATGGCGCTCACCGCCTACGATAATCACAGGTCATGCGGATGAGGGTTCCTGAATCTTGCTAAATAATGGTGGATCGCGTCTGATCTTGTTGCCGAAGTAGATTTCGGCGCAGGTTTAGTTCTCACCAGTCTGGGATTAGATCTTGTAAGTCGACAAATAGCCTCTGCATGGGCTCCGCAACACTCACTAGTGGTTCACCAGCATCATAGCTGGTTCCTTTGAGATCTGATGCTCAGCCTAGACGGTCTTCGTGTGTCCACGCGGAGGCGAATCATTCCTGCGCAATTACACAGAAAATGCCCGCTGATCACGCTTGCAACAGTTTGTTATCGCCATTTAACCTTCTTACCTCAGTGGATAAGGCGTTCGTCGCCAACCAGAAGCCTTTCGACATCCGCGATGAGCCCGATGAGTTCCTCAACCGCGTTATCGACCGCGTCGTCATCTCTGACATCATCACCGAGCTCCGCGTGATGGTTCCTCACATCGCTAAGTACTGCGAGCCCGGCCAGTTCGTCATTGTCCGCGTTGACGAGCGCGCTGAGCGTATCCCCCTCACCATCGCCGATTTCAACGCCGAGGAGGGTTGGATCAGCCTCGTCATCCAGCACGTTGGCTTCTCCTCCACCAAGATCGCTGGCCTTCAGCCCGGCGCTCGCTTCCTCGACGTCGTCGGGCCCCTGGGCAAGATGTCTGAGGTCGAGAAGTTCGACGGCACCGTCATCACCGTTGCTGGTGGCCTCGGCGTCGCCCCCGTCTTCCCCATCCTCCGCAAGATGAAGCAAGCTGGTAACAAGACCATCTCGATCATGGGTGCTCGCGACAAGGACCTCATCTTCTGGGAAGACAAGATGGCTGAGTGGGCCGACGAGCAGATCATCTGCACCGATAACGGCTCCTACGGCCGCAAGGGCTTCGTCACTGACGCCCTCAAGGAGGTCCTCGAGCGCAAGGACGAGAAGTTCGCCCTCGTTGTCGCTATCGGCCCGCCCATCATGATGAAGTTCGTCTCCAAGACCTCTGAGCCCTTCGGCGTCCACACCGTGGTCTCGCTCAACACCGTCATGGTCGACGGTACTGGCATGGTTCGTATAACCCCCTCCTTTCCCTAACACAGTGCGGCGGCTGCCGTGTGACTGTCGGCGACGACGTCATGTTCACCTGCGTCGACGGCCCCGAGTTTGACGGCCACAAGGTCCAGTGGGACGAGATGCTCTCCCGTCTCCAGACGTACAAGGAGCCCGAGGACAAGATGCGTCCCCTCGGCGGCAAGGAGAAGAAGATGGGCAAGGCAAAGGCCTCTGGCCCCACCCCCATGCCCCACCAGGAGCCTGCTTTCCGTGTGACCAACTTCGACGAGGTCGCCCTCGGCTACACCCCCACCATGGCCGTCTCTGAGGCCAACCGCTGCATCCAGTGCCGCGACCCCGCCTGCCAGCGCGGCTGCCCCGTCGGCATCGACATCAAGGGCTTCATCGGCAAGATCCAGGAGGGTGACTTCCTCGGTGCCGACGCCGTGATCAAGCAGACCAACCCCGCCGGCCGTATCTCTGGCCGTGTGTGCCCCCAGGAGTCCCAGTGCCAGCAGGTCGGCGACAAGATTGGCTGCATCTACGCCAAGAAGGGCAAGTCCATCCAGATCGGCCGCCTCGAGCGCTTCGTCTCGGACTACGCCGCTGACCACGGCAAGCTCGACGTCACCAAGCCCGAGCCCACCGGCAAGACCGTCGCCATCATCGGCGCCGGCCCCGCTGGTATCGTCTGCGCCGCTGAGTGCGCCAAGGCTGGCCACAAGGTCACCATGTTCGAGGCCCTCTCCAACCCCGGCGGTGTCCTCGTCTACGGCATCCCCCAGTTCCGTCTCCCCAAGGAGATCGTCGCCCGTGAGATTGACTACATCCGCGCCCTCGGTGTCAACATCCGCACCAACTTCCCCGTCGGCCAGGCCTCCTCCGGCCCCGAGCTGTGCGACAACTTCGACGCCGTCTTCATTGGCACCGGCGCCGGCCTCCCCTGGATGCTTAACATCCCTGGCGAGAACCTCAAGGGCGTCTACTCCTCGAACGAGTTCCTCACCCGCGTCAACCTCATGAAGGCCTACCGCTACCCCGACTACCAGACCCCTGTCCTCCACGGCCGTAACGTCTGCATCGTTGGCGGTGGCAACGTCGCCTGCGATGCTGCCCGTTGCGCTCTCCGCCTCGGTGCTGACAACGTCTACATGGTCTACCGCCGCACCCGCGCCGAGATGCCCGCTCGTCTTGAGGAGATCGAGCACGCCATCGAGGAGGGCGTCCAGGTCAAGGAGCTGTGCTCGCCCCTCGAGTGCATCGGCGACGACATGGGCCGCATGTCTGGCCTCAAGGTCCGCAAGATGATGCTCGGTGAGGCCGACGCCTCTGGCCGTCGCCGCCCCATTGAGACCGACGAGACTGAGGTCATCGAGGCCGACCAGCTCGTTGTCGCCATCGGGCAGGGTCCCAACCCCATGCTCCTCCGCTCCTGGCCCGAGCTCGCCCTTAACCAGCGCGGTAACGTCATCGCTGATGACGAGACCTGCCAGACCAACCTCAAGGGCGTCTACGCTGGCGGTGACATAAGTTCCGGTGCTTCTACTGTAATCAGCGCCTTTGGTGCTGGTCGCCGTGCTGGGCAGCACATCAACGAGCTCCTCGCTGAGTAAGGTGATTGATAAACTGATAGCTTAATGCCGCACGCTGTGCGCGCACAACTGTGTAGTTGGGTTGGGTCTACCCCGGCTTGGATCCTCTGAGACACCAGGTCTTACGGCGCTTGCCACCCCCTCTCTTGCTGATGAGGGCGAGAGATAATTCCGCCAGCTGCTTCAAGGCATGTCGACGTTCGACTTCACCCTGGTTGTAAACTTACCTTACAGTTGCTCCCGGTGCTTCTACAGTAATCAGCGCCTTTGGTGCTGGTCGCCGTGCTGGGCAGCAACGGCGGGATAGAGCGTTGACAAAACGCTGACAGTATTGGCGTTGGGTCGGCTTCAGCCTCCCCGGCCTGGGCGCGGGACTGCATGGCCTTCTTCGAGCCAACCCTGATGACGAGGAAGGTGAAGCCGACAATAGCAACTACCACGCTGAAGAGGAATACAAAGAGAAGATCGAGAAATGCGATCATCAGGCCGCACATGCCCGAGTCACGACAAGAGTCACAATCATCTTCACAATTTTCAACAGAGCCCACGGAGATGCGAGCCGTGTGATGTGTTGGTCACCCCAGGCTGCTGTTGTAGCTGCCAGTGGCTTTATGGTTAGCAGTCGAGTGTTTATCAAAAAGTTGTGCCCGAAGCCCGGCGACCAGGGATTTCATCGGCGCCCCCCTGCCGCACCCAACACTCAGTAACCACAAGCCTACTCCTTCGGCGGGTGCAGCAACGCCACATAAAGATCCTCGATCTTCTTCTTCTCCGCCGCCCTGGTCTCGCCCTCCATGGATTGGACCCAGCCCTCCCTCGCCTTGATCTCCTCCATGATCTGATCCTCCCACTCCTCCTGGAACGTCTTCTTCCTCTCCACCGGTTTCGGCTGGGTCACACTGGCTCTAGAGACTTGGCTCGGGCCCGCTGTCCGGCCATACATCGCTTGACGATGGGCCCACTCGTCCTTCATCGCCTCACGATCCTGTCCGGGCTCACGAGGCATCCGCTTGTTCGTAATATAGTCTGCTTTGTTCGCTTCATACTCGGCTTCGATCTCTTGCTTCGTCTTGATCCTCATGTGCCGTGTTGGCATCTGGGCTGCATAAGCTTGATTCTAGTATGGATGGAAAACATACGCTTTGGATCTGGCTGGATGTGAGCAACATGGCGGTGCTGCAGGCGAGTTGGAAGCTGCCCTGAACTCTTAAGGCCGGTGCTGATCTCTCTTTGACGAGCCTGAGATAAGCCAGCCTTTTTCATCATCGAATTGAGCAATTGCTGTGTATCCTGAACCATATCCGCTTCAAACGTGCTCTTCGGCAGAGTATTGGCAGATTTGCGCATAAGCGACGAAAACGGCTAGTTGTAGCGGGAGAACATCGTGCGTCTGGTTTGGCTTTCAGCCTCGTTGTAGATGTTCATGCTACCGGTGGCAGCCTCACCAAGGCACATGCAAGGCACATGAAACAATTCATAGAATGCGGGTCTGGGAGGAAGAGCAAACCACGATATGTTGCTATGCTGTATCACAAGGCGCCAACTACCCAGATTTTGCGACAAAAGTTTGCCGCAGTTTATGCACATCAGACTCTGTGAAGACAAAACTCTGGGAGAAATGATAGAAGCGCTGCATGAGGCCTTGAATCAGATTGCAAAATATGAGTTACAGCTTTCAGCCAATAATGTCGCGATTGCAAGGCTTGAGGCTGACAAGAAACGCCTCGTTAAGGAGAAAACTGAGATGGAGGCGAAATCAACACATCAAAAGCACCAAACGCAGCAGACTACACCACGAACGCAGCTAAGCGAAGTACGAAAGACCCAAGTGGACTTTATTCGAGGTCAGATTGCCACAACCAATACCAAGATCGAGCAACTGTTCGTATTGAAAACACATACTGCTCACATAGCACTAAAGACCTCGCTGCTGCACGTCAAGAGCTTTCACAGCTACGGGATAAGCAGCTGGCGGCAAACCCGGAGATTCTGGACCCCTTTCAAGACAGCATCAATGAGGCACTTTTCGACAGCGATGAGTGATTTAGATGATAGAATCGGTGTCTTAGACTCGTATTGAGGTACATACTATGCTTTTTGGGCAGGATAAATGACTCGCATTTTTGGGCAAGAAAATCACAATCGTTGCAATGGGTGTCTTCAAGCGCTCCAAGAAGTATGAAAAGAGCGATTCGACACCAGAAACGGATAATAAGAGCGACGAGGCTATCGTTCGCGCCCGTCTCCAGACAATGAAGGTTGCACCGGTGTTTTCCCCAGACTGGCAGAAGAACCACGCCGCTCTTCGCGCAATCGCCAAAGTAGCAGCAGTAGAGCAGAGCAAGCCCGATAACTCCCCCACGAACACGCTATGGGAGCGCGAAGAGTTTGTTGTCCGCCTAGTTCTTGAATCCGCCAAGCTGACGATCATTCTGACCCTCCTCACCGAGTCATTCGACGAAGAGGAGCGCATCATGGACGTAGCAGTCCTTGAGAAGGCGGGGAAGATGATGGGCTGCACCTCTAAGGCAGCCGTGGCCGAGTACTATCAATACCGCTCCAACCTGTGCCTCCTCTTCAAGTGCTGTCTTGACTATGTCGAGTCCGTTCAGCTCATTGACCTGACTATTCTTGTCAGGCTCATGGCTCGGAACTTTGGTCGAATTATTGACAACAGACTTGACGCTGGTCAGGCCAAATCTATCTTCATGTTCCAGATCTTTTATATGTATAACATCGGGCGTAGAATTGAGGAGATCAATAGTGCCAAGGTCATCGCGGCGATTATCGAATCAGATTGCATGCGTCTATACCTTGACTGCCTATTCAACCATCGCGACCTGATCTCCCAGGAGATTTTGATCACAGCCTTTGAAGGACTCAGCGCTTTATCCGACTCCGAGGCTTTCCAGGACGTTTTACCGCAGATTATTGACGTCGAGTGCGCCAAAATGATTACGTCAAACGACGCTGAGGTGCTGCAGCCGATTCTTGCGATTCCAGAGGAGAATCTGAGATTATCTCCGCTAATTGACCTGATCAACCACAGCTACAAGGTCATGGACGACCAACAGTGAAGGCTGGTGGATGATTGGACATAAACTGCACTGTCGTGAAAGTGGAGTTTTGAGGATTGTGGCTGTCTTTGGCGAGTGATATGTAGCTGGCATGGATAAATGAGGGAAGTGATGCTTCCTTGTTGATGGTCTCGCTTGGCGCATGTCTCGCTGCAGTGGATGTTCGACAGATCCGGGATAACACCCACACTGATCCACAACTGAAGGAATCAAGACGGGCCATTCCGATGATGGCAGCATTAAGGGATGCGTTTGGACTCGGTATTGAGCTGGGTCGCATGGCGAAGGTGCCAACAGTTCTTGGTCTTGGGCAAGCAGATTTACAGTTTCGACCGTCATATTGTTTGACATCCGATGTCAGCATGTCACAACTCAATATCTCAAAGTGAATAGAAACAGGTCCATGCGCACAGTTGATGAAGTACCGATACGTGGTGGCCGCGGGTCTCTGGCGGAAGACGGCCGGCGGAGACCCAACCAGCCTTCATGGCGGAATGGCAATATGAACAGCGGCGGGCAAGGTAGCAATAGTTTCAGAGAATCGCAGCAGCGGTTATTGGGATGTGAACCCGTCTACTCGTCGCGTTTCGAGTCATTTTCATTGCGAATAATTTTTTCTTGCAAAAACTCGTTTTCACACCTCAACAACCCATCTAGCCATCAACAGACTGCACGAATGGACGCCGAAAAGTTAGAACGGCTTCGGCAGCAGAAGAAGGCTATAATGAGTGAGAGACAATCGTCTGCCGACAAATTCTCATCGCTTATGGACCGTAAGGACAAGCTGGCCGCTTTCAAGGCCTCTCGCACACAGGGCTCCCCGAAGACAGCTAATCCAGCGAAGAAGATCTCTTCTAAGCCCCCGACACCACGTGCCTCGAGCGTTACTTCCGTCAAGGCAGCCGCCCAGGAAATGCCCCAACGCCAAGCGTCCCCAGCTGCGCTCAAGCCCTCGCCTAAGGTACCTACCCCCACCAACCGTCCCGCCCCAGTCTCTACAAGCGACCCAATCCTTCTTGACGAGGGCAACGCGAGATTCCAGTCTCAGATCCAGGACATGCGGGCCAAGCTGGAAGAGGAGAAGCGCCAGTTCGAGGCGTACGTCAAAGAGGCCGCCGATAACCGCATCAAGGAGGAAATTGATCACATCGAAGCCCGCGAGCTCGCCCGCCGCAGGGAAGACGAGGAAGCGCGCGAGGAGTTTGAGAAGGACCTCCGCGATCGCCACGAGGCTCTCAAGGCCAAGTACATCGCCCAGCTCGAAGAGGATAAGCGTGCAGTGAAGCTCGACTATGACAGACGCATGCTTGAGAAGGACCAAGAGATCCTGACAATCAAGCGAAACGCCCAGAGCGAGGCCGAGAAGGCCGTGGCTGACCGCGAGGCTGAGCTACAGGAGCTGGAGTCTAACCTCCGCAACGAGATCGACGCAGAGAGGGTCAGACTGACCGAGAAGGAGAACGACATGCGCACGAAGCTCAAGGCCGACCTTAACGCCATGAGCAGCCGCGTCCACGCAGACTACGTCGGCCAGATGGAGCGTCTCCGCGAAGAGCTCAAGAGAGAGCGCGAGGCGATGGCTGAGGAACAAGACGAGGTCATCCAGAGGTACGAGCAGATGCGGCTCGAGGCACTGCGCCAGGCCGACTTTAAGCGGAAGAAGTACGAGGCCAAGGTGCGCCAGGAGGCCACAGCTCAGATCGAAAAGGCAGACACCAAGCGCATGGAGTACGAGGCTCAGATCAGGGCCGAGGCGAACGAGGAGATCGAGAAGCTGCGCACAGCGAACGAACAGGCCCTCGCTCAGGCCCGTAAGAAGGTGATCGCCCAGTTTGAGGCCAAGCGCGAGACTATCCGCAAGGAGGCTGACCAGCGCATTCTCATGGCCGAGGCAGACGCCGACGCCCGAGTCAAGGCGGCCGAGGAGAAGGCTAAGGCCGACTACGAGAAGTCTCGGGAAGAGGTTGAGCTCATGCGTCAGAACCTAGAGGAGCAGCGCCGGGGGCTTCTGGATCAGATGAAGGAAGACACCCGTAAGGCCGTGGAAGCCGAGTTTGACCGTATTCAGGAGGCTGAGGTCATCCGCCGCAAGGAGGACGAGGCCGCTCGTGAGACTTACGAGAAGAGCGTCCGCGAGAAGTACGAGGCCCTTAAGGCCAAGTACCTCGCCCAGCTCGAGGAGCAGAAGGAGGCCTACAAGGCCGACTACGAGACCGTGCTCGCCGAGAAGGACACTGAGATCGCCACGTTCAAACAGACCATTGAGAGTGACGCCCAGAAGACCATCTCCGACCACGACGCCGAGCTCAAGAAGCTCGAGGCCACCCTCCGCGCCGAGATCGACGCCGAGCGTGTTGCCCTCGCTTTGAAGGAAACCGAGCTTCGCGCTTCTCTTCAGGACGAGAGTTCCACGATGCGCCAGGCCATTCACAGCGAGTACGCCGAGAAGATGGAGAAGTTCCGGGCCGAGCTCAAGGCCGAGCGCGAGGAGCTCGCCAAGGAGCAGGATGCTGTCATGATTCGCTACGAGCAGATGCGCACCGAGTACATGGAGCAGACTGAGGTCAAGAACCGCGAGTACGAGGCCAAGGTCCGCGCCGAGGCAAACGAGGACATCGAGAAGGTCCGCAAGGCCGGCGAGACCGAGATCTGCGAGGCCCGCAAGAAGATCGTCGCCGAGTTCGAGGCCCAGCGCGATGCCATCCGAGCCGAGGCCGACGCCCGCATCGCCAAGGCCCAGGCCGCCAACGACGAGAAGCTCAAGGCCGCCGAGGACCGCGTCGCCGCTGAGTACGTCAAGGCTCACGCCGAGATCGAGCAGATGCGCGTCGCGCTCGAGGAGCAGAAGCGCGAGTTCGAGGCCGAGATGAAGGAGTACGCGAAGAAGTCCATCGACACCGAGGTCGACCGTATTCAGGAGGCTGAGGTCATCCGCCGCAAGGAGGACGAGGCCGCTCGTGAGACTTACGAGAAGAGCGTCCGCGAGAAGTACGAGGCCCTGAAGGCCAAGTACCTCGCCCAGCTCGAGGAGCAGAAGGAGGCCTACAAGGCCGACTACGAGACCGTGCTCGCCGAGAAGGACACTGAGATCGCCACGTTCAAACAGACCATTGAGAGTGACGCCCAGAAGACCATCTCCGACCACGACGCCGAGCTCAAGAAGCTCGAGGCCACCCTCCGCGCCGAGATCGACGCCGAGCGTGTTGCCCTCGCTTTGAAGGAAACCGAGCTTCGCGCTTCTCTTCAGGACGAGAGTTCCACGATGCGCCAGGCCATTCACAGCGAGTACGCCGAGAAGATGGAGAAGTTCCGGGCCGAGCTCAAGGCCGAGCGCGAGGAGCTCGCCAAGGAGCAGGATGCTATCATGATTCGCTACGAGCAGATGCGCACCGAGTACATGGAGCAGACTGAGGTCAAGAACCGCGAGTACGAGGCCAAGGTCCGCGCCGAGGCAAACGAGGACATCGAGAAGGTCCGCAAGGCCGGCGAGACCGAGATCTGCGAGGCCCGCAAGAAGATCGTCGCCGAGTTCGAGGCCCAGCGCGATGCCATCCGAGCCGAGGCCGACGCCCGCATCGCCAAGGCCCAGGCCGCCAACGACGAGAAGCTCAAGGCCGCCGAGGACCGCGTCGCCGCTGAGTACGTCAAGGCTCACGCCGAGATCGAGCAGATGCGCGTCGCGCTCGAGGAGCAGAAGCGCGAGTTCGAGGCCGAGATGAAGGAGTACGCGAAGAAGTCCATCGACACCGAGGTCGACCGTATTCAGGAGGCTGAGGTCATCCGCCGCAAGGAGGACGAGGCCGCTCGTGAGACTTACGAGAAGAGCGTCCGCGAGAAGTACGAGGCCCTTAAGGCCAAGTACCTCGCCCAGCTCGAGGAGCAGAAGGAGGCCTACAAGGCCGACTACGAGACCGTGCTCGCCGAGAAGGACACTGAGATCGCCACGTTCAAACAGACCATTGAGAGTGACGCCCAGAAGACCATCTCCGACCACGACGCCGAGCTCAAGAAGCTCGAGGCCACCCTCCGCGCCGAGATCGACGCCGAGCGTGTTGCCCTCGCTGAGAAGGAAACCGAGCTTCGCGACGCTGTTGCGGAGGAGACAAGCAAGATCCATGACGAGCTTCACGCCAAGTACTCGGCGCAAATGGCCGAGCTCCACAAGAAGGTCAAGGCCGAGCGCGACACCGTCATGGCCGACCAGGCTGAGATCATCAAGCGCTACGAGCAGATGCGCACCGAGTACATGGAGCAGACTGAGGTCAAGAACCGCGAGTACGAGGCCAAGGTCCGCGCCGAGGCAAACGAGGACATCGAGAAGGTCCGCAAGGCCGGCGAGACCGAGATCTGCGAGGCCCGCAAGAAGATCGTCGCCGAGTTCGAGGCCCAGCGCGATGCCATCCGAGCCGAGGCCGACGCCCGCATCGCCAAGGCCCAGGCCGCCAACGACGAGAAGCTCAAGGCCGCCGAGGACCGCGTCGCCGCTGAGTACGTCAAGGCTCACGCCGAGATCGAGCAGATGCGCGTCGCGCTCGAGGAGCAGAAGCGCGAGTTCGAGGCCGAGATGAAGGAGTACGCGAAGAAGTCCATCGACACCGAGGTCGACCGCATCCAGGCCGCCGAGCTTATCCGCCGCAAGGAGGACGAGGCCGCTCGTGAGACTTACGAGAAGAGCGTCCGCGAGAAGTACGAGGCCCTTAAGGCCAAGTACCTCGCACAGCTCGAGGAGCAGAAGGAGGCCTACAAGGCCGACTTCGACAGCCGCCTCATGCAGGCCGAGGAGGCCCATGCCGTCAACCTGGTCGCCGCTAAGGCCTCGCTCGACTCTGAACGCGCCGCTCTTCTCGCCAACGACCGCGAACGCCGCGCCACTCTTGACGCTGACCGCCGTACCTTCGAGAACTCAATCAGAGACCGCTACAACGCCCTTCGCCGCAGCGACATTGAAGCCGACGACGCAGCTCGCGCCTCCCTCCGCGCCGAGCTCGAGGCACAGCGTGCTTCCATGGCAGCAGAGATGGCCGAATACGAACAGACTGTCCGTGCCTCTCTCCTCTCTGACGAACGAGACATGCGGCTTCGGTTCGAGAAGCACCTCCAGGAAGCCCAGGCCCAGCTCCAGACGGAGCTCGCTGCCCGGGAAGAAGAATGGGCCCAGCGCCACGAGGACCTCATTGCTGACGAACAGCACCGCGTCAAGGCCGTCCACGACGAGGCCGTGGCTCACGAACAAGCCCTCCGTGCCCAACTCAGGGACGAGCTGGCCGCTGCTGAGCTTGTTATGAGGGATCGCGCACACAAGGGCAAGGTCATCATGGAGGAGGAGCTCCGCGAGCACAAGAAGGCACTCGAAGCTCGCCGTAGAGAGCTCGAGCTCGAGCAGCAGACGTACGAGGCAGGCATCCGTGCGAAGTACGACGCCATGGCCCAGCAGCTCCAGGGCCAGCACGACGACCTCCTCGCACAGTACAAGAGGCAGCTCGACGCCGAGTACCAGGACCTCAAGAACGGACTCGTCAAGGAGAGAGCGGCGGTGGAGAACGATAAGTCCGCATGGATGGCTGGCCAACGTACCCTGCTCGCCAGAGAGCGGGAGGGGATGATCGCCGAGGCCCAGGGCCTCATCGCCAAGGAGCAGGACCGCATCGCTGCCGAGAGAGACAAGCTTGCGGTCGCCCAGCGCGAGGCAGTCACGCGCATGGAGCTTGAGGCCGTCGAGGCTGAGAGACGCCGCGCAGACGCCCTCGAGGAGCGCATGCAGCACTGGTCCGACCAGCAGGACAAGATCCTCGCCGCCAAGCTCGCGGAGAAGGACAACGCCGTCGCCGCGGCCCAGAAAACGCTCCAATCCCGCCTGGCGCAGCACGAGAAGAAGATGGCCGAGCTGAGGTCCGAGACGGACAAGAAGGCGCAGGCCAGGATCGCCGCTGCCCAGACAGCCTTTGATAACAAGGTACTCGAGCTCAAACACGCTGCAGAGAGGTCCCGCAAGCAGTATATCGAGGAGGAGGCTGAGAAGCGCCGCCACACTGTCGCCGAGAACGCTGCAGACATGGCCAAGCTCAAGGAGGAGCTTGCCGACGAGAAGGCAGCATTCGAGGCGGCCCAGGCCCTCCGTCTTCGCTCAATGAAGGACTCGCTCGACGAGGACCGCCGCCTCCTCAAGGAAGCCGACGTCAAGCGCCAGAAGGCCACCCAGGATGCCCAGGATGAGTTCGAGGCCACCGTGCGTGCCCGCTACATGGCCAATGAGGTCCAGCTCGAGGATACACTCAAGGCAAAGTACCGCGAGTACGCCGCCGAGCAGGATAAGAAGTGGGAAGGCATTGTTGCCGACGTCAAGCGCAGATGGGACGATGAACGCGAACACACTGCCAAGACGGCCGCCCTTCGCGAATCCGAGCTCCAAGCCGAGAAGACCGCGTGGGAGGCGACCATCAGAACCGACACGACCCACCTCATTGAAGAGGCGGCCGAGCTCAGGAACGCCCAGCTCGAGGAGGTCCGCAGGGAGCACGCGGCAGAGCTCAAGAGGGAGCGTGAGGCCCATGCCGCGGCTCTGGAGGAGCAGGTCATCGCAGTCACACGTCGCGAGGCTGACCTCCGCGCTGAGCTTGACCAGGCTTTGGCACAGGCCAAGGCTGGTCTGGCTGAGGAACGACAGGCGATGGAGGCCGAGGAAACACGCCGCAAGCGTGCCGCACTCACAACACAGGCTGAGTTTGAGAGCCAGGTGCGAGCAAGGTTCGAGGGCCTCACCAAGCAGCTTGTCGAGCAGGTCGAGGATGAGAAGCGCAAGGTCATGGCCGACAGAGCTCTGCTGGACCAGCAGCGGCAGGCCATCGAGCTGGAGGCCCGCAACAAGATGGACGCCGTGCTCGCCGAGAAGGAGGCTGAGATGAAGGAGCTCGTAGCCACCCGTAAGGCCGAGCTCGACGAGATGGACGCCAAGCGCCGCGATGCTGTGGAGAAGAAGCGTCTCGAGCTTGACCGCGAGCTTGCCGACCGCGAATCCGAGCTTCGCACCCGCCTCGAACGCGAGATGGAGGCCGTCCGCGCCGAAGTTGTCAAGGACATCGAAGCCGCCCACGCCAAGGAAGCAGCCGAGCACGACCGCCGCGAGGAGGCCGAGCAGCAAGTGCTGAAGCTCAAAGTGCAGATGAGGAAGCTCCGTCACTCCTCAACATTGTGGCGTCTCGACTACCAGCAGGAGACGAAGCTCAAGTTTGAATCACTCATCGCAGACATGGAAGCTCGTGTCCGCGAGGAGCACGACCGGGCCGACCAACGCCGTATACAGAACGCGGAGGAGCATCTTGTAGAGGATATCAGGGCAAGAGAGGAGGACAACCGCCGCAGACGCCAGCTTGAAGAAGCCGAGCGCGCTTTCCAGGAGGACCTCCAGCGCCGCGACGAGGCCGAGAAACTCCGTCAGCAGTCAATGTCCGAGGGCGCCGCCGAACTCCAAGGCACGCTGAACCGCGTCGACGAACTCTTCCAGGCCCTCGAGGTCGACGCCGACGAGATCCTCTCTTTCCAGACCAGATTGAAACCCCACATCGACTTCAACGAGATGGCTCTCCGCCTGGCCGACGAGGAGGTCCAACGTCTCTCCAGCCTCGTCCCCATCCACGAACTCGTCAGCCGCCGCGAGTTTATCAAGTACCGCATCAAGGACTTCAACAGAGCTGCCACCGATCCCGACCGTCTGTTCAATTCGAAGCCGACCCGCCTCCTCGAGGAGGACCGCCAGCGCCAGGAGTTCCAGAAGGAACTCAACAGGCTCAACGCGCAGCTCTCGGATATGATTCCGGTGTACGAGAAGCGGTATAGCCGCGTCTTCAGCTACAAGGGCAAGCCGTACCTTCAGACGATGGCAACTGACATTCAGAGCCTCGACAGAAGCACTGAGGCGAGCAACTTGAAGCGGTCTTTCAGCCAGCGCAGAGTTACCTCCAGCGCTAGCATGTTGTCTCAGTAGATCTAAATGTAATCTAGTATTTATGTTGTTGTGGGTAAGTATAGAGCCTGGGGGGAACACCGTCAACCCTCGAACTTCTTACCGCTGTGGCGCTCGATATCGTGCCTTAGCTGTCCCAACACATGTTTCTCTGCCCTTGATCTGACCGAAACGTTTCTCTCAGCCCATTTGGACGGCTGTATGATGAGATAAGGGTACTCTTGACTGTGCTTCATCTCCGTAAAGGCCTTCAGATAGTCTGCTTCGTCAGCAAACGACACGAAGCCGTAGTTGGACTTCTTCGTCTTATCGTTCACAACGCGCACTTTTGTAACGCTCGGATAGTGCCTGAACATATGAGCAAGATCCTCATCCTTTGCTGATCCCAAGAGGTTGCCGACAAACAGACGACGCTCCGTATCTGACCAGCCAGCAAGTTTCTCATCCACCCAAGTCTTTCCGGCCGCTGTTCTCTTCACACCGGACTTCTTGACATCAAGCTGGTAGGCTCTGTCGCGGGCATTGGGGGTGAGGCGCTTGCCGATGGTCAGTTTCGGCGGCGCTGCTGCTTTGGCCTTTGGGACAACAAGCTTCTTCTCACAATGGGTCGCACGGGTCATTGGAGCGGCTGAAACGGTCACACGAGGTAGAACGGGCCGTTCTGGCGCCGCTGGTGCAGAAGAGGACTGATCGGTGGACGTTTTGGATGTCACTTGGTTATTAACATCTTTCTCCGATTGTATCTTGGCAGCTCGAAGCGCCAATCTCTCAGCCAAGCTGCTCATCGATATTGGTGCAGTTTAGAGCATTCGCCCAATTTTGGTGGTATTGGCAATGCAGCGCCCACATAGCAGCAGTACTGGCCCTGTTACCACCCAGCTGTGCGAAATCTCGAAAGTGACATAAACTGCGTGCTCGAAAATCTCCATGTTCAATCCCTCTCTAATACTGTCTCTTGAGAGCAGTACGTCAGTCACTGCGCTCAAAATGCGCAATGATGGTATGCTGATCGCTGGTAATGGCGATGGATCCGTCTTTCTCGTGGAACTGGAGCCTTCCGTGACTACGACGCGCTACTACGGCCACGTGAAGCCTATTTCATCAATCTCACTTCATCCTACCGAAAACATATTTGCCACATGCACTCCAGCGTCTGTACGCATCTGGGAAGCATCCGCGCATTCAACATACAACAGCATCGGCCAGAGCAACGAGAACGCTGGAATCTCGGTCTCATTTGCGAGTACAGGCCTTGTATTTGCCACAGCTAGCAAGTCTGGACGCATCACCTTTTTCCGTACAGCTGATGCAAAGATTATCCGCACTTTTGACCTCGAATACACCGTTCTCGACATGACACTGACCAATGACGACCAATATTTGGTGCTGTTGACTCCTGAGGCGATCATCTACTATGATTACGACAATATGGCGGAATCAATTACCCTTCCCCTTCGCGGCAAGGCTTCAAGCTTTAATGTCAGTTCAAACGGGAACGTAATTGCCGCGTTGACGTCGCAAGGTGTCTTTGCGTTTGACATCAGGTACTCGCACAACGCTGTGGCCCACCACACGCCCACCTCGCCCGAGTGCGTTGCTGCCCACGACAGCGGCGCCATTTGCGTCGGAACAGAAAGCGGCGTCGTCTACCTCTACGATGATCCAAAGCAGAAGCCGCTCAAGATTGAAGCGCACGACTGCTCGGTCACGGCTATAGCTTTTAGCGAGAGCAGGCTGGCCACCAGTGGGGGTGGTTTGGCGGTCTGGTCATTGTACGACGAAGAAGCGCTCGTTGTGCAGCAAAAAACGGGGATGGAGCTTAACAACGTTCCTGATGACATGGTAACCCTTGTATCAAGACTCAAAGGCGTTTCTGACAGCCTTCAGATCGTTGCTGAGGCATCTGACATTCTGATGCAGCGGCTTGACGTGATCGAGGCAAGACTCGAAGCAAAGGGGCTGTGAAAGACGCTGTTACTTGATTTACATACCGCAAACATAAATGGACTACCGCAAGTTTTACTCTACAACATCATACCGCCGCTCAATCAACCTTCAAGTCCGACGGTGAAGTGAGAAGGCCTTTCCGCTCCCTCGGCGTGGCATTTGGGCTCACGAGAGCGTCCAGCTCGCGTTGCTTCAGCCTAATCTCTTCATGAACCTTCTGGAGCTCTGGGAAACGCCGTTTCGACTTTGGATCGAGTCTCTCATCATTGAGATATGCGTATTCCTCCTCAAGCCGTCTCGCCTCGCGCCACAGCACGCCGAGGTCACCTTCGATTCGAGCAACTCTGTTAGACATGGTAACCTCATCATCGCTCGGCAACTCATCCGCCCCGACAAGTTCAGAAGCTGTCCGCCCGTTGATCTTAGGCCTCGTGGCGTGGCTGCTAATCAACAGCCGCGGGATCTGTGGACTCGATCGCCCAAGCGTCGGGGTTGTGGGAACGGCTGGTGAGCCTGTCGACGTGCCCGCGGTGTTTCCAGCGATATATGTGTCGCTGGAGGGCTCGTCGTCCGTCTCTGACTCCTCAGACGAGGAAAGTGTGAATGCAACGACCGGATGCGACTCTGACTCCGACTGAGTCGAGTCATCCGGAGAGGAAAACTGGGCCTCGCCCCAGGGGCGCATGTTCTCGGGCTTGATGTGCTCGCTGAACATCCGAACGACCACGAGCTTAGTCAGGATGCGGGAGTTCCGCTTGGGAATCAGAATCATCTCACGTGCTCTCTGACGTAGTCTTGGAACTAGATACGGAAGCTCGGGTTCGAGGATCTCGTTAGGCAAGAGGGAAACGTCCTTACGGGCGTAGAAAAGCCTCGTTAAGTCTTCGAGGAGGCCTCCGACAGTTGGTTCGAACATTAGGCGGCGGTGGCGGGTTACACGCCAGAATCTATGGAGGAAAAAGATATGGAATTTCACCTCATCGATAGGTGTGAGAAGAATCGGAGTGCACTGCATCTTCTCGACAAAAGATGCGGATCTTCTGATTGAGGCAATCATTGTTCGTATCTCCGGAGTTAGATTCAGTGTCCTATTAGACACAGGCCATGAATCTCCTCTGATGAACCCCAGTGTGACCACTACCACCACAACGCCAGCGGTGCATGCATTAACGAGTGTGAGCCAGATGACCAACAGTGTGGGCTGGAGGATGGCTGAGCTAAGGCTGGCTACTACAGCTGCGGCGAAGATAAGGTTGATGAGATAGTTCCACCAGACTATGAGGAGGGCAATGGAGATAAACTTGGAGCGATAGACGTAGACGAGAGAGA
This sequence comes from Carpediemonas membranifera, assembly GCA_019828565.1. Taxonomy (NCBI): domain Eukaryota; phylum Fornicata; genus Carpediemonas; species Carpediemonas membranifera. The sequence continues at coordinate 197,304 of JAHDYR010000011.1, forward strand.
CGAAGGGCGCGAGGAGACTCATTAGCGCGATTAGTACTATGATGGAGATCGTCATCGAATATATGGGGCAGATAACGACAAATGCCCAGATCAGCTTGATAAAGCACCATCCAGCCATCATGTATGCCCACCGTCGGGTAAAGGACGACTGGTAGTGCAGTTTAGCCAACCTGACGTCCTCTGACAGCTGGCAGATGTACTCAGCTTCCTTAGATCGGATGTATCTCTCGTGGGAAGTGGGGTCGGCGTGTACGAGCGTCTGGGCGACCTGGGAAGCGATGATAAGGGGTGGGATGACTCCGAAGAGCACGACAGTCACCCCGCCGAGGACGGCAAGGTACGTTTCTGTTCCTGAAACAACGGTAATGTCGCTGGTGACCCAGGTTGTTGTTACCATAGACAGGCCTCGGAACGCTGCTACTAGCACAGGCAAGTAGAGGTACTGGTACAGTGCTACAACCCCACGCTGGAACAGGTAGACGATAACACGGACCCGCTCGCTCGCCTGGTGGGTGGTGCGGTCCTCGAGGTGCATGATGACGAAAAAGACGATGTACAGGGCCACGAGAACTGAGGGGATGATCGTGAAGGAGGCGATGTGCGCTGTGGCAACGTAGGGGAGAGTATCGCTCGTCCCGACGTACGTTGAAAGGTTCTCGACGATTGGGGCTGCAAAGCCGGTTATGTCCAGGTTTGCAAGCAGGATGTACTTTGTCCAATACAGCCAAGAGTATGGAAAGATGGAACCGGTGCCAGACCAGGCCTTGGAACGTCCTATCCAGTGGAGGAGCGCGAATATCTGCATTGCGAGTAATATGAGGTGCAAGCGATCACTAAAGTAATGTGAAACGGCGTGTGAGCGCCAAAACTTTCTTTCAAAGATAGACTTCCTGTCTTTTGGCATGTGGGGCAAACGCGCCCGTTATGATCTTTCAAAAGTGCTAAAAACTGCACTGCTCCCAAGGCAGGCGTCTGGACGACTATATCAGCGTGGGCAGACTACATGACCCGTGATCGTAATGTGCAGTTTTAGGACAGTCGAAACACGAGGCCGGATGAAGTTCAACGTCGCATTCGCCACTGGTGAGTCTCTAGAGAGCTTTGTTTGTTTGTTCCGCTCGTTTCACCTTACTCAGCGCTCCTAAAGTACTTCAGCACGTTCAGCTGCGACATAATCAACTGCACCTTCGGACCAGATGACTATGGCGTGATTTTCGAGGGTAATTCCTCTACCAACGTCCAGATCAACTGCCGTGCACACGTTTCATCCTTCTTCCAGCAATATTCCGTTCAATCCCGCTACCAGAACCTAGTCGGCTTTCAAATCGAGACCACAGCGTTCATTCGCGCGCTCAAGGTCCAACCAAACACCACAGTCCGCTTCCAACTGGCCATCAGCAACAGCAGCAGCGGCCCTAAGCCCCTGCTCCGCATCATGCACAAGGAGGGCAGCTCCACGGATAAGCATGAGATAACAGTCGCCCTGCTGATTGACGATGCCATTGAGCGGATCAGAACGGAGAACGCGCCCGACGGTGTGGTGGGTCTCTTTCTCCCAAAGATTGAATCCGTGCTTCATGTCGCAAAGGTGATGCTCAAGAACGACCCCGTCATGAAGCTCTTGTTCGACCGCGATGAGGCCTCTCTGACTCTATCTACCGAGTCAACGATGGTCAATATGGAGACCACCTTTGACAACATCGCTCAGTGTGACGTAATGAGCGAAGACGCCGAAGCCAACCCGACCATTGCCAACGAAGTGCCTGCCCAAGTCAAGGGAAAGGTGCACTGCAAGGACATCGTCCCCGCTCTCGACCTGGCGGATCTGAGGCCGACCGATGTCATCATGTCTTTTATTGAGACTGGCCAGGTGTGGTTATTGGCCATGCTGCCCTCTGGATCGGGTCCAGCCCAGATCCTGACTGTATGCCTGCCTAGAGCTGGCCGTTGATGTCATCGTATGAGACCAGAGCCATTTACATGCATGTATACGTATAAAAACACAAATTTAACAAGAGAGGAGGTAGGCTGGCGAGCAGTGAGCAGACTAGAACCGTGTCCCATGAGCATGAACATGAGCATGCCTCGACCCATGCGGCCGGGGCGAGCACAGCATCGTGGTGCTGTTGTGCTTCAGCGGGCTGGGTGCGACTGGCGGGGAGGGTGTTTCGACAACGACCCGTGGACTCTCGGGACTGATGTATTCGCCAGAGAAGCCGGTTGACGTCGAGAACGTGTTTCTTTCGAGTGAAGGCAGGCGGGCGACAGAAGGCGACCTGACGCTGACGATGGGCACTGCGTCCGTGTGTGCCGTGGGTGACGTGACCGACGGCAGGTGCACCTGGTTCAGCGAAGAAGGCCGACGCAGATTAGGGTCCGAAACACACGAGGGGCGGCGCATGAGCCTTTGGTCTCTGGAGTAGAGGGCTGTAGTGGGCTGGTAGGGCATGGGAGGGTGGGTTTGGCTCCAGTCGTATTCAGTGGAGATCGGGAGGCTGCGGGCCCGCATCTCCTCGACGAAGAAGGACTGGATGCGTTCGTGGTCAGCTTTCTCAGTGAAGGCGAGGCCCTTGATGTAGTTGAGGAGACGCTCGAAGCAAGAGGGAAGACCTGAGGTGAGCGTGTCGTGCGTGGTGCACATCGCCTTCATCTCGCCGATCCTTTCTCTGTCCTTGAGCCTGCGCCAGGGCAGGAAGCCCGTGAGCATCTCGATCATGAGGTAGAGGAGAGACCAATAGTCGTCCCGGATCGAGAGGTCCTTGCACTGGTGGGAGGCGACGGAGGCGTATCTAGCAGTGCCCCTGAAGCCTGGGTTCTTGCGGGCTGGCAGGATGTTGCCCTCAGCGTCGGTGTTCTTGCGGGCCAGGCCGAAGTCGATGATGTAGACCCGATTGTTGCCGTGGCCGAGGACAAAGTTCGAGGGCTTGATGTCACGGTGGATGTATCCTGCGGCATGGACGTCCTTCATGCAGGCGACCATCGAGATGCCGAGCTTGAGGACGGTGGTGAGTGAAAAGCGTTGCTCTGGTCTGGATTTGCGCAATACGCCGAGATTGGTGCCGCACATCTCCTCAATGAGGAAGTTGTAGGAGCGTGTGGTACCGCACGTGATGTAGGCAGGGACAGAGGGGCACTTCCGAACCTTTCGCATGAAAGCAACCTCGATCTTGAGAACAGATCTTTTGCTATCCCGTCTTTCCAGCTTTGCTGCGTATAGTTGGCCGCTTTCTAAGTCACTGACGCAATATATTGAGCCAAAAGCGCCTTGACCGAGCGGCTTGACGATTTTCCATCGATCCTTGAGAATAGAGTTGTTTGCGAGCATCTTTGCCGAAGAAAGTGAGTGTATAAGGGAGGCAGATGCAAGCTTGTGAGGATTGCGGGGAGAATGGATCTGCGGACTTCCTGGGAAGGCCGATTTGCTGCAATGACTACGACTGAACGCGAAGTCATCTCACGCAGCAGTCGAGAATCGGGAGCAAATCGAAGTTGATGCGCCCCCCATGGCGCCCCAGGGCAACCGGACAGCCGGTCAATTGTTTTCTTTCATTGTCGACGGGAGAAAATGATGGACAAAGTAGCGAATGAGTCGTCTTCCAAAAAGATTCAGCAGAAATTGGAGGCAATAAGAAGATTTCCCTCCATCACTTGAAGCTCTCATGGCTCCAAGTGCGAATATGCGAAGGATTTGTTTTGGATATCGCAGATAGACAATTGATGCAAGGAAAGTGCTTGACAAAGTTTGACCAATCATTTTTCTCTCAACTGCCATGACATGTTGTTAAAAATAATTTACTATCTGTGCCTCCCAACTCAATCAAGAGATGCGAACATGTCCGTGGCGCAAATGTTGAGGGTGGCGCATGACACGGGCATCGCGGGGTCTGGAATACGACGGGGTGTGGGCGCGGCAGACGTGGCCTCGACCTTGAGGCCGGTGCCAGCGACAGCCTTCTCCACACGCTCGACATAGTGCTCGGCGACTTGGAGAGAGTTGCTGAACTTGTCATAGCGGATGTCCTGGCCGGCAGTGACGCCCATAGTAGACATGTCAATGACATGATCGTAGAAGCGAGCAAGGGTGGCCTCAACCTTCTCACGGAAGAGATCGCGGGTGCCGTCGCAGAAGGTGAGGAGGGATCGCCCAGCAGAGATAATCATTTGATTAGCTCCGAAGAGGGGGCCGACGGTGACCTCATCGAGCGTAACAGTGAGAGGAGCGAACCCCTGAACAGTCAGACGGTCGTAAAGCGCGCGATACTCGTCGCGGATGGCCTGCTGGGCCTGGGAGACAGACATGCCGCCTGGGAGCTCGCCAACAGTGTGGAGGAAGGAAGCTACGTCGCTCGGGACTGCTACGAGGTGGGTGGGGCGTGGGCAGAGCGGGGGCGGGGCATACGGGGCCCGCCTGGAGTCGACGGTGAGCGGCTCGCGGTGGACCACCTGAGAGGCACAGTGGACCGAGCCGTAAAGGGAGGTGATGGCGCGGAACTGGATGGGGTGGATGCTTCCGCCGTCCTCGACGAAGGTAGGGGAGCGGGTTATGGCAAGTCCTGAGGGTTCGTGGACTGAAATGAGCTTGTTGTTGCCGAGGTTAAGGATGTTGACACCGTAAGCAAGCTGCTGCTCGTCAGTAAGAGGGATAATCTCGAAACCGAGCTGCTTGACGTAGGCGGAGAGCTCGACGTCGTGGCGAGCCAGGCTAACGTTGTGCTTGCCGTCTTCGGTACGCTCGATGATCCATTCATCGACCAGGCGACGCCTGTCGACGTCACCGATGATGCTCTCACACATCACCATCGTGCGGTCAGAGGTTACGTTGCTCGTGCAGTCGAGGTGCATTCGGTCCTGGCCCCGGTCGAAGAGATCCTTGACGATGGCGACACGGCAAGTATTAGCCTCGCCCTGGGCGGGGCCGAGCCACCCCTGCCTGGCCATGTGGAGTACGGCCTCCACGTTGCTACGGAGGCCGACGCCGACCATGCATAGGCCCGGGATGGCAGGGATGAAGTCACCGCCCTCGAGGTGGAGTGGATCATGGAGACGTCCGAGGACGTTCAGCCCAAGCTTCTTGAAGGCGAACTCCATGACGTCGACCTCGTCTCTCCTCTGGGGCGAGTTGAGGTTACCCATGACGATGCCCTTGGGTGTAGTGACTTGTTGGTCTCTGGTAAAGACCATGTTGCCCAGGGGACGGCATTGGACCTTAGTCATGATCAGAGCGGTGTTACGGTCGGCCTTCTTGAGGGTGATGCGAGGGCAGAGCATAATTGTGTCGATCACTTGCTCGACGCACATGGATTCAATGACACTGCGCTTATAAGAGTCGGAGATGTAGAACATGTCGTCAGCGCTCATGGTGGCCATGGACTCGGGTTCAAGCTCGTACTGGAGGCGCTTCATGGCAAGATCCTGGAGGGCTGCGCGGGCAACAAGGTCGGTGTCGAAGTCCATCTCGAGGATCTCACGAACGGTGTACACCTTGCAGCCATGCTCACGAAGAACACGTCGGAACTCAGCGTGCTGTGCTCTTGACTCCTGGAGATTGATCGGCTTCTCAAAGAGCTGTGTGATGTGTACGGAGGAGACAAACGTTGCCTTCGGGATGGAGAGAGCCAAGCATAACGGGAATGCCGGGACTGTGCGTGATAACAATCTTAGCAATGTCGTTCTCCTGCAGCTGAGTCATCTTTCTGTCGTTTCGTTTTCGTTCTGGAGAAGTCGCGACCGCTCAAGACCGATCAAGACCAAGATATCTGCCGATCGATCGACCCAGGAGACGTCTAATCGCAGGTAGTGTCACGTGTCGGGCCTGTCTCTGGCCTCGGTGTCGTGATCACCAATCAAATCAGGACGGCAGAAGAATCAAATCGGAAAACAATGCCCTTTACAAGTGTTACATGCCACCGTCTACACCACTACGCCCAGCCTTCCATCCCATCAGAGGAGCTCAAGTCTGCTCACGCCTCCCCGTCCTCGATCCTACCCAGCCGACGAAGCACACTGATGACCTTAGGGGTCCTCTTAGGATCATGCATGGCCTTATTGACAGCCTTGGTGGGGTCAACCGTTCCCTGATTCATTCTCAAGATCACACGGTTCAACTCAGACGCTGAAGCGGCTCCAGACATGTATGAGGGTAGTGACCTGACCTCCTCGACAGACACTGGAGGAATGTAATTCCCTGCGAAGGTTGACGATGTCATGGGGGTGGTGGTGAGGTCGGTGGGGGTCGCTGAGAGCGCGGAGAAAGAGGAGAGTGATGGGGAGTGGGGGAGGGGTGCAGGGCGCCTGGTAATACGCGACGCAGCGATCTTCCGAAGGTCTGCGGGTCGTTTTGAAGCGAAGGGAGAGTGGTGAGGCTCTGATGGGACGCCGAGGTCTTCTTCTGTGAGGGCATCCTGCTGACTGATAGTGGAAGCACTGTCTTCATCAATAATCTTCTGGCGCAAGAGGTCCTCGCTCGGGGTACGGGAGTGCTCGGTGGAATTCTTGGCTTCAGCAAGCGTACGGTCAATGATATTCATGGCATGGGTAATCTCTTCACCAAAGTTCCCATAGATGCTGTGAAGTATGTCAGCAGAGGCCTGCAGAGCCTCCAATGGCGATGGTTGCATCTCATAAACTGCGCGATGGCTAGATCTCGGCCCAGAGGCTGCCACAGAGCTAATCCTGGCAGTCTCAGCTCAGCGCATGATGCCATACAGCACTCAAGCAAGCATACAATTTCCATCCCTGTCCGGTCTTCCTTTACCCAGCATCACAACACCAAGTGTTGCCTCGATGATTTCAGTCACCCCCCCCACTCAACATTACCCACCGTGGATGGAAGAGAGGAAGGTGACGACGTCACCGGCCTTCACGACGGTGTTCACGCCGTCTTCAATCTCGATGTCGCAGTCATTGATAAGCACGAGGATTCCAGCCCTTCTATGTGATTCTACGATGTCCAAACATACATAATGTTGCCCTCGATCAGCGCGGTATTCCCATCCTTGTCCTTCAGGGAATGAGCAAGGGCAAGAACGGTAACACCGGGCTCAATGGGAACCGTCGCATCCCGAGTACCGAAATCAAGCTCCAAGCCTGCTCTTGGTAAGAATCTCAGCTTATGTGCTCTGTACATACCTATATTCCACCTTGACTGTTGCCATTGCTTCTTGTCCAAGAGGGTCCATGTAGGTCGAGTCTAAACCGAGACTCGCGCCCCCGCCTGCCACAGGAGCGAGTGTGGGGCTGCTGGCCAGTCTGCTAGCCCGAAACCCGCACTCCGCAGTTTAGCCCAATGGAAGTGAATCGCAACCGTACCCAGAAATACAGCATCCTTCGGGCATTTTATAAGGTGCTGGACCAAAAGGGGCAGATCTACTTGTGGAAACGGAAAAGTACCGCCATCAGGGGCCACGAGTTCGCGAAAGAAATTGATGTGTTTGCCAATAACGAAGAGTCTCACCTCTCAAAGATCTTGCAGAAGTTCTCTGCTACTCTCAAGGATGTTGAAGCACTTAGGGATGAGCAAAATCAGCGGATACAGAAAGCTGTCCACGATAGCTTCGACATGAGCCAAAATTTCGACGACCTTCTCAAAATTCTGAAGCTGCATAAGGCCGCCATCACCGCCAACGCGCGAGGAGGGTCGGGCAAGATGACTGATACGAAGCAGGCCGTTGATTCGAACAACACCCTTCTGATCCAAAGAGCGGCAGCTTTTGAGTCGACCAAATATGAAAGCATCAAACACATGCTTCAGGTCTGGTGCCACGCTGAGCTCACCCACGCCGCCCGCACGCTTGAGTTATACAGCGAGCTTTCACGGCAGGTCGACACCATGGACAGCGCCTTTGGCCTTGAAACTCTTCGAACAGAGTTGAAACACCTTGAGGCTGACCCGTCAACACTAGATGAGCTGATGAGGCCGCCGACTGGGGTGATGAGGAACACCACTAAGGTTGGGTCTTCTTCTCATGCGCGAGAGGCGCTGTCGCCCGCCACAACTAGGATGGCACGGACTACACGGTGATGGTTGAACTGAGCGCATATGGTAAATTAGCAGGGCTGGCTGGTGTGGCTGTGGATGAATGGGTGACCCGGTGGTGTGAACGCTATTCCCCTCATCATGGTGCTGGAACCCTGACCGCCAAACCCAGGAGCAAGGGAGGGAACCAAACCACCAGTTTCAACGCGCGCCAGGACTACAACTGCACCGCTTTGGGACAAACCCTGCAGTGGGCTATCCTGCGTAGTGAAGAGTGCGCGCGGGAACCTCATCATGGTGTGGGAGGAACAGGATGAAGCTGAGTTCATGCAGCTGATCCAGAACGTTGGTACATGGGCTCTCGTTACAAAAGGACGCCCCAAGCGCGAGCGCAACCTCGATTCCGATACCTCCGACGAAGAGACCGAAGTAGACGAACCCTCCGAGTATGAGGACGAGATCGAAGAGAAAACATACGTTATCGGCTCCGAAGCCAACCGTTCGTGCCCCCATCTTCCCTCACACAGTGTACATCCGCTCTCTCGAAGCCGTCCTCCAGGCCGACGACATAAGAACTCGTGATGCCACTGTGGTCATGTCCAAGCTCGACACGGTGTCCAACGATCTCATCCCGGCCTTCATGGTGGCACCCATCCAAGTAGGCCTGGAAGAGCCTGATGAGCGCCGTGAAGCTCTCCTCGCCGACTTCCGTCTTTCGATCCTCAGACTCATATTCATGGCCACCGAGCCCATCTCCACAGACTCGGAGGTCCTTGCCCGCTACACTGTCATGAAGCCATTTGTCCATGCAGTCATTGATAACAACTTTCTTCAGGAGCTCACGATGTTCGTGATGACAAACATGGCAACAGTCAGCCGGATGTGGGGCCAGGGTGACGTCGACGACCGTCTTGCCAATGAGCGAAAGATCACCAACTGTCTGGCTGCCGCGGAGCTCGGGTTTTCTCTCCTGAGCAACATTTTCAGCATCACATCCTCACCAGTACAGCTAGACCAGTCGCTGGCCGACTACCATGCTAGCCTGGTCGACATCCTCTCTAGCCGCCGCTTTACCAACCTCCTCCAAGTAGTCTCCAACGAATGCGGCCCAGGCAAACCATTCGAGAGCCTCCGCTTCCAGGCACTCGAGCTGTGGAGCCTGATGATGGCCCCTTATGATCCGGTCGCATGTGTGGAGGCCAAGTACCCCACCCCCGCCAAGCCGAAGCCCAAGCTCGCCTCTGGTCTTGTTGGTCTCAAGTTCGGCAAGGGCGCTGGCATCGGAAGCCTGCCTGGAAGCCTGGCTAGCCTAGGCTACGCTGGCCGCAAGAAACCATCCCGCAGCAGCAACTTCTCGCGGCAAATGGTGGTTACGAACAGCGCGGGTCAGCGCCATATGGCCTATGGCTTCACGATCGGCGCCAACAATAAGCTGGAGACGAGGAAACAGCCTACCAAGCCCAAGATATTGCCCAAGCTCTCGGGTCGGGTCAAAGCTCCGGTCCACACTCACCGGGTGACCCAGGGCGCACGAACAATCGCCCAACTCACTGAGCAGTTTATAGCACAGGGTACGGAGATCGTCAACTACTCGTACGAGGCGCTGAACAAGGCCACATCGGGCCAGGAGCAGGACTACATGGCACTGGGCCGGCTTTGTCGGTTTGTAGCAGGATACGTCGCTGAGAGCGAGAGCCGGCGCGCGAGAGTGAGGCCGGACGACCCTGCCGCTGAGGCGTTTGGTACTGATATACAAAAGGTCGCACCGCTTCTGAACTCGGCGCTTATCACTCTCTTCGTGCGTCGGGCAGTGGAGTACCGCACCTACAAGCAGGACAGCCGTCTACATACAATGATTGACGCCATCTCCGCGGTAATCCTGCTCGCTGCCGAGTCACTGAAGTCACCCGTTGAAGAGGACAAGGACATTGGTATGGTTCTCATCAGCGAGCTCTCGTACACCCATGATGTTGTCCAGGGGGTCCGGGAAGAACTCTGGCACTGGACACCGGCTAGAGGCGTAGACCTGTTACAGTCGGTTGTCGCGTGTACCGCAGTTTACTTTGATACGATTGCTCCGTTGGTGGAGGAGCAGAAGCTCACGATTCGGTCGAAGAAGAAGCAGAATATCGTCGCGATGACCACTGCTGAGCAGAGGCAGAGAGCAGAAGACTTGGCCTTCGAGCTGGCCCAGGCGGCAAGGCAGGAGGCGAAGGAGGCGCGAGAGAGGGAGCTCGAGGACAGAAGAAGAGAGCTTGCCGAGCAGATCAAGGACCAGGCGCCCAAGGAGGCCAAGGAGGAGGGCGAGGGCGCTAAGGAGGAGGAGGAGACCAAGGGTTCCTCTGCCCCTGAGGCCAACATCAACGCCAAGCCCGACCCGGAGGCCAAGCCCGACACTACTGACCTCCCCACAGCCGCGAAGCACCTCATTGAAGTGAACGATGACCTCCTCAACCCCAAGGCGGACCCTCTGGCCGAGCTGGAGGCCGACGAGGAGCTCGACATGAACGACATTGAGATGCTCCGCGACGAGTTCGAGGACGACATCATGGAACGTGACATGTATGACAAAGTCGCAGAGCTTCAGGACGTTATCCGTAGTATTCTTCACCCGGCCGTCATTGCCAATGTTGTCTTTTGTCTCACAGGCTATGAGACGCAGGATAAGGTGTTCAACGGCCGAGTTGTGCGACTCATTGAGCTTATCGCGAAGGAGAGGTCGGCCATGCTGTTCCAACTCACAATCCTCCATGCGCTGGGCCGTATTGCCTCTCGACCCAAGGCTGAGCTCCTCAAGCACGGACTGAACCGCCTGCCAGACGTAGTCAAGACGCTTGGTGCCAAGCTTGCTGAGTGTTTGAAGGCCGATCCCGGCCTGTTCCTCACTGTGCTCACACCGATCAACGTGGTCACCGCTGAGGTCATCCTAGGCCTCAGAGAGGCTGCGGCTGGGGCCAGAGGCGATGGTGCTGAAGACGTCATCGCACCCACCGGTGTTGACTTCCTCGCCGAGTTCAACGATGATGACCTGATCGACAGAGAAGCGCTTGTCAACGCCAACCCCGAGGTCGAAGCCAAGATGAAGGGCATCGACGGCCAGCCCGTCGTCTTCACTGACGACTTTGACTCGAAGTTGAGGGCAAGATTTGACGAGCTCCTAGTTGTCGGAGATGACCATCAGGCAGCAAGGCTGATGATGCTCGACTTTGAAGACTATACGGAGTGGCAGATTCAGCGCAGGATATTCCAACTTGGGCTATCCAAGCCGACTCCAGCCCAAGCCCAGGAATATGGCGTGATCGCATCCACCCGTCGGCCCGCTGTCTCGAGGACCCTGGCTATGACCTCAAGAGTTGGCCGTGAAGCTCTCAATCCAGCCCAGCTCACCTCCTTGAGGTCCGCCTGGAGTGGGCTTGCTGTTCGTATTCCATACACTGGTAATGACGCTGTGGACGACACTCCCATGCGCGGCTTCCCCATCGAGCTCTTCTTTGAGTGGGTCAAAGCTGCCTGTCCGTTTACCGACTCTGCCAACGACATCCACGCCGCCATGGTGAGGAACGGGATCATCAACGCATCCCATCCGTACAAGAAGGCTGGTGTAATCGGCGACGCCCCCCGCGACCCTGTGCTCGTCCAGCAACAGAAGGAGCGGGTGAAGCAGCGCTACGAAGAGCTCAAGACCGACCCGCTTGACACAGATCTGGACGTGGTCTTCTCCTTGTTCGAGGAGTTCAGCATGCTCAGACCCAGCGATATCCGCGGCGCTGTCCACAAGAAATCGTTCCCCAAGTCTAAGGCCTCTCTCGCTGATGCTGAGAAGAACAAGGCGGCTAAGAAGTCCAAGGATCGCGAGTTGAAGTGGCAGCTAAAGTCCGTCGTACCCAATCGTCACCCCATTGCAGAGCGGATGATAGCTGATCTCATACACACCCTGCCCTCCGTGGAAGCGTTCTTTGACGATCTCGACGCAGATCGCGAGGAGGCTGAGCCTATAGACCCAGCAGAATCGATGAGATTCGACGATGATTTGCTGGATGACTTCGGGAATGCGCCGCCTGAGTTTGATGAGATCGAGGAGGATCTGGATGAGAGGCTTGAAGACTTTGTGAGCCCAGCAAGACCGAGACCGGCGCCGGCGCTGGAGAGCAAGCGACGGACGCTCATTGACGATAGTGATGACGATAGCGACTGATAATACATATGGTTACGTAAACAGAAGCGCATGGTCGACCTCGAGTCGTCGAGTGAGTCTCGATTTGAAAGATTTAGCAGTTTAAGGGTTTGCTCGCGCGCGAAACGGCCGAATGAACGATCAGCAAGAACGTAAGACCACTCCATCTTTTGTTCCTTCATTCAAGCCCGATAAGGCGATTCTAGCCTCGATGGATAATAGCGCGAAAGCAACAAAGAAGACTGTTGCTTCGAAATCCTTTGTTCCGACGCCTACGACGCTAGAGGATCAAGCTCCGCCCTCTATCCCCTTTCTCGGCCAATTTGATGTTACTCCCACCTCTGTTTTCCACTCCAGCGAGGGAACGACGCCTTCCTTCTACTCGGCAACCACAGTCCCGGGCTCTCGACTGTTCATGAGCCCCACGCTCTATGACAGCCTCATAGCACGCAAGACCATCCCTATGCAGGTTTCCCCAGATCCTACCGTTCCAAACCACATATGCGGCTACCATACGATCGGGCTCCTCGAAGGGCCATCGGAGGCTCCATCCGCGGTTTGGGGTCGCTCCACTGTGCGGTACAGAGGCGTTTCACACGATACGAGTGAGGCCCACTGTCTTATCCGCATCGACGGCGTCTCTACGCTGTCTTCAGACTCACTGGCCACTGCCAAGACCCTCAACCACCCAGGCATCGTCGCCCTCCGCAACGCAGTAGTCACCAAAGAGTTCCTGGGCCGCAGCACCTCCCTCCTGATCGCCACGGACCTCTATCCGAACAGCGTTACCCTGCGTGCTGCCCACACGAACAACCCCCCGCCAGACGACGTCCTCGTTGCCTACGTGGTCCAGCTTGTAGACGCCGTGCGGTATCTCATGACTGTCCGCCGCCATCCTGTTGTTGTAGACCCCTCGAAGATCCTCCTCGTCGGAGTCAATAGAGTCAAGCTCAACTCGGTTGGTGTTCCCGACATAATTTCGGCTAGACCGCGAGCACAGGTGTGTGACGAGACCGGCTTGACCAATACTATCATCTTCCTCGCTACTGGAGGGTCCAGACAGCCTCAGAGGCCGCTGCCACTCCCTGTAGCAAACGTGGTGTCTGCCCTACGCAGCGGGGCGGGTATTGACAGGGTTCAGGCCCTGCTCCAGGCCGGATTTAGCACCGTCATGACTGGGGCCCTTTCCTATGCAGACCACCTCGAGGACGCCCTTTCCAAGAGCATGTTTAGCGGCCAACTCATGGATTTACTCGCGAAGCTCTCGTACGTCGTAGTAACGAGGACAGGGCCTGTGGGCGATGTCCACATTCTCACACTGTTCCACTCGTCCCTCTTCGGTGCTGTCGATGGCGTGTCGATGCTGAGCGTGGCACGGGCGTTAGCAATGCTGGGGGCGGGTAACCCTGAGTATGTCGGGTTGCGGGCACAGAACGATGATGCGGTGGTGGTGGTGAGCTACGCGGAGCTTCTCATGATGCTTGACCGCTGCTGGCTGGAGACATCCACACTTAAAAGCTAGGATCCGTAAAAAAGACGAATATTGTTGCGGTTGTGTCGATAGAATGCGGTTTTGGTGGTTTGATACTGAACAGCCAGGCGTCGGGCAGAGCTATGGACTTCTGGCCATGCCGCATTACTGCCTATCCAACGTGGCAGGGTCAAAACAAGCGTGGAATCAAAGATTCGATTCTAATTGGACCCAGCTTGACTCACATTTTCGGAAGACTGACGCCAGCATGAGATCAGGCGTAGTTCTGCTTCTTATCGTGCTTCTATGCTATAAGGTGAATGCAAATCATTCTTATCCGGCGAAGTGGCGAGAAAGGCTCTGTCCTGTTGAGTATTCGCCTCTCCCTCGTCTTCACAGCACCAATCTCCCCGAACTCGTGCGGACGAACATGAAAAACGTGCTCAACATAGCAAAGAACCACACTGAGGACTGCTCGCTCTTCGTCTTCCCGGAATACGCCTTCACCGGCGTCGATATGACAGAGGCTGATCTCGTTCTTATTTCCCTGGACCTCAGTGACCCTGAGATGCCTCCAGAGCCTGTACAAGAGTTCCTAGACTTCGCTGCTATGGAGCGGAAGGTTCTCATCTTTAACATCGTCGAGAGGAGCGGCCCCCATTTCTATAACACTGTCCTCGTCGTCGACGACACGGGCCAGATTGTAGACAAGTACCGCAAGAAGCACCTCTACTGGGAAGCACGCATGACCTCTGGCGGCGAAACCACCCGCTGCGTGGACGTCTACATCGACTACCCCGGAGGCTTTGAGATTATTTCCGTCGTCCCTTTGGTCTGCTTCGACACCCAGTTCGTACCATTCGATGTGATCGGGTCATGCAACTACCCCACTGTTGTCACAGTATCCTCCTGGTGGCCGGACTTCGCGCCACTGATATCCATGCCCGCTTGGGGCGGTGCTGTGGCCTCTGCCATCGAAGCGTCCAAAAACACCTCAGCCCATGATACATTTGTGGTATGGGCAAACGCTAACGCCCATAACCGAATGGAGGACGTCACAGGGAGCGGGGCTTGGGCGGGGCTGACCCCCCTCCGTCTCACAGCTGGTGTGCTCGAACATGGCGCGGGCATGCTCGCCCCACTGGTTGGAGCATCGGTGGTCGACCCCCAATACGTGCTGCCTAACCGAGATCTACCAGCAACAGCAAAAATCAAGTTTTTGAAGTCGTCATCGACCACTGTGATTTCCCCTTCATGCAGGATCAGAGTGGGACAAGTCAGCGGATCCATGATCGCCGTGGAGTTCGTCGGAGACTACAACCACCTGCTCAACGTCTCTCTTTGCGGTGTAATCGAGGCCCACGGCCACGAGGGGTACGTCAGTAACCTCGTTATCGAGGGGCGAGGCTGGCCCAACGGCACTACGTATCCTATTGTGTACAATGCCGCTGACCGAGACTGTGGGCCACCGCCGCAATTTACGATGGTTGAGCATGGCACGGGTGCTGATATCATGGTGCAGGATGTGACGGCAGGGGCGGTGCTGTGGCATAGGCCAACGAATGGGACGGAGCCACCCCATTGGTAGGGTTTTCTTAATATTATCGTTAAATCATAGGATAACCGGGTTGGGCGATGGTCTTGCTGTACGCGGGCAAGGGAATGTGGGCGGGGTGGGCAAATCTCGTGGCAGGAATGCTAATCTTCGCGTCGTTTCAAGTCACGAGTCGAATCGACTGCTCGTTGCCAAGCGACGAGTGAGAAGACGAAAAGATGAGTGAAACAAAGGAAACAGCGAAGGCATGCCGTATTTATCTCATGAGGCATGGAGAGACGAACCTTAACGCAGAGAAGCGTTTCCGAGGCATGACAGATTGCGATCTGTCCGCACGCGGCTTCGAACAGGCGCGCCTCATGGGTCAAAAGCTCAAACACGTCCACTTTGACTACTGCATATGCTCCCCTCTCATCCGCGCCGTACATACCGCTGAAACCGTGCTTTCACAGAACGAGGCATCCTCAGTGTCTCCCATCGTTGTCCCAGAGCTTACAAGCATGAAGTATGGTGACTGGGAGGGCCGCAAGGAGGCAGAGATCGCAGAGAGTGAGCCCGAGCGCTGGGCACAGTTCACCAACGCCATTGAGACGGTCGACTTTCCCGGCGGTGAATCCCTAGCTAAACTTTGCGCCAGAGCCTCGGCTGCCGTCGCTGAGGCTGTTTCCAAGCACCAGGGGAACATCCTTGTCGTGACACATCAGGTTGTGACCCGCACGCTGCTCTGTCATTACCTTAACATGCCTGACGCCCGGGGCTACTGGAGAATCGGCCAGGAGACGGCCTGCCTCAACCTGGTGGACGTTACGGACGGCAAGACTGTTGTGCAGGCAATCAACATCAGTGCTGAGCACGACCCCATCGAGTAAAGCTTACCGTCGTTTTTTGTTGAGTGACCGTCGATTGATTGGGTCGACTCTGAAGCAATGACTTCATGGTATGGCGATAGATGGAACGTTGGCTGGGCTGGGTCTGGCAAGGATAGGCCCCAACTTGAGAATGCGACTCTCCTCACACGTTATGTCTGCCCGCCATCAGTCTGGTGGGCAGCCCATGGGGTGGGGTCCTACTTGCCTCAGCCCTGCAGGTCATCGATTTTCAAGCGGGGCACGGTGACCATGATGCACAATTCGCCCCTAGGACAACCTCCATCTTCTCAGATTACCAGCAACGGGCATCCTCATTTTATAATAGAGTACTACTACCCAGCCCGCATCAAGGCCGATCATACGGTACGAAACCAGGAGTAACTGATGCAATCCTTGACGCTGGAGCGCAGCGGCAGCATCTTTACGTAGACGGTGAGGTGGTAGGTGAGGATGAATGCGTCGGTCCGGGAGCCAACATGGGCGAGATTGTCGGCCTCCCATCACAACCAATAAAGTGATTCAAAACATAAATACCTGCCTGCCTTCTCACTACCGAGATAATCTCATGAAAGAGAGAAAATTTACCGCGACCTCACTCCGCAAGGTCCAGCTGCGCCTCTACCTCCTCAATTGTCCAGAGCCCGAGCCCAGGCACCTCACCCCGGCCATGGGCCTGCATACGCTGGAAGCAGAGCTCGGTTACTTCGGCAGCAGTCAGGCGACGCTCGTCAATCTCTGTTTCCGAGACATTGGCCTTGCTGCGGTGGAGCTTCTTCGCCTTGCCGAGGCCAGGACCCAGGCGGCTCTTGTTCAGCGCAGTCTCCTTCTTCTTTGCCTCTGAGTACTCGCGGTCAAGCTTCTTCTGTCGCGTGTCAATCAAAAATGATTTGATTGCTTCGCCTTCTCTTGCTCTGAATGAAAGCTCGATCAGGTACCTCCTCGCATGGGTCCGGACAACATAATTGCGCCACGCGCCTTGTACAACAACAACGTGATGGCGGAATCTCTGCACGGCGGTCGAGATCTGCGCGACCTGACCGAGATCCGACAGGAACGATTGAACGACCGCAGTGGCTGCCATTTTTGACTTCACCCGCCGTTTCAAGCCGAACGAGGTGACAGCTGCCGCGAGTACCAGACCTGCTACCTTCTTTTCCTCCCGGTGCCGCGCTTCGAGCCACTGCCTGGCGTACCGTTGAATTACAATGGCTGCACCGTTCAACTTTTCGTCAAACAGGCGGATGTCGTGGCAACGGAGCAGCATAGCCTCAATAACCGAGTGTCTAGCGGTACAAGCCGCGATCCACTGGAGCGATCTTCTCTGCCTGTGTGCTGCAGGGAACCGGGCGGCGAGAGACCCAACCCGCCCCTCCTTGGCACTCAGGGCGCGCTCACGGCGGGCCTGCTTCTCTGAAAAGAGCTCGTCTCGGCGACGGCGTACTGCTTCAATGTGTTCGAAATGAGTCCCTCTGCTCGTCCGAAGAAGGGCAGTTTGGCCCAAGACGTCGCCGGCTGAGTGTATATTGTCGCGAATCATGTTGCGCTGCGAGTACTTCTCACGTGTCATCTTGTCTCGCTCCGACCTGATGGATTTCACCTTCTCTTCAAGCTCAGAGAGAGCGAGATGGTCATGGCGAAGGTCATTCACGGTCTGATCGATTAGCTGCTGAATGGAGGTCTTGCCTGGAGCAATTCCTCTGCGAATTTCGGGTTTAAGGATCCTCACGCGTCGTACGGGCTTGTCCTTCGTCTCTTCTTCCGCAGCAGGTTTTCGTGGCTTGATATCCTGTGGAGTAAGAGTTGTTAGTATTTGGGCATATACAGTATCGAAATTGCTATGTTTTGGCATGCTGTCTTCTCTTTACTGAGTGTTGCAGCAACAATTTCGGGCGTTTGGAAAAGACGTACATACCACCTACATAATCATGTAACATAACATAACAAGCACCCCTCCACTCTCATACAGTCACCATAGCATCTCAAGTCTAAATACACCGTTTATTCACTGGGAATCTGGGCCAGGAGGGCCTGCGAGATGCTCCGCCACGCCGCAGCCGTCGCACTATCAGGGTGCTGCTCGAGGAAGACCGCTCCCGTCTCCTCAGCCTCAGCGAGCTCAGGGTCGAGGGGGACGTGGCCGAGGAAGGGGATAGCCGCCTCTCTGGCGAGGGCCTCGCCGCCGCCCTTGCCAAAGATGTGGGTGACGTGAGAGCAATCAGGGCAGGCGAAGCCGGACATGTTCTCGATGAACCCGAGAGTTGTGATGTTCATCTTGCGAGCGAAGGAGATCTCCTTGCGGACGTCGAGGGTGGCGACATCTTGGGGCGTCGAAACAAGCACGCAGCCGTCAGGACGGGCTGCGGTGAGGCTCTGAACGATGGCGAGGTGCTCATCACTAGTGCCTGGTGGCGTATCGATGATGAGATAGTCGAGTTGACCGAAGTTGGTAAGAGTCAAGAACTGTGTGATCATCCCAGTCTTACGAGGACCACGCCACACAACAGGGTCGTCCTGGTTGGGAAGGAGGAAGCCAATGGACATGACGGAAAGGTTATCGGTGACGGGGACAGGGCTCCAGCCGTCAGCGGACTGAATCACATCGCAGTTCGTCTTGCCAGTCATCGTAGGGAGGCTCGGGCCGCAGACATCGGTATCAAGGAGACCAACCTTCATGCCAAGCAGAGAGAGGGAGGTAGCAAGCTGGAGAGCGCAGGTGCTCTTGCCTAGGATAAGAAGATGAAAGTGAGAGGCAACAAAGACTCTCGGAAGACATACCAACGCCGCCCTTGCCTGAAAGGACTAGGATTGTGTGTTTCACATTCTTCATACGCTCCTGGACGGTTTGTTCGCTCATTTTGTCGACAGTTCGATTTCTCTCAATCTGGGTCATGGGCCCCAAAGCTGTGGATCAATGGGCAAGGCAGGGAGACTTGGTGGTGGGCAGGACGGTATGATATGACAGATGGGTGGAGTGAGTTTCTTGTTTTCAATGTCGACTTTGATTCAACGGAGAATTCTGAATTTTCGCGGATGCATTGCCGCAAGAAGACCCTAATACCGTAGTAGATACTTCTCTACATCGATATATTCCCCATCAATCCTAACTCCAATCTGATTTACACGTATACATACCTCAATGTACTGGGTAACTGCAATCCTGCCAAACGAGATCACCGCCACCAAAATGGAGCAACCACCGGCCACATCAACTCCAGATAGCTTATTCTATCTCATGGATGAGCTGTACTCCGACAAGATTGTCCCCATTTCCTTCAGCATGCAGCGTTACAAGAGCGCATGGATGTATTTCCGCTACCACGGTCTAAACATCGGTATTGCCGCCGGTGTTCTCTTCCTATGCCTCAATGTGTTCACGCGCCTTACTCTCATTGCCACAGCCATCTGCCTTGTTCTCACAGTGACAATCATCGGCGCCATCATCGGCCTCCCCGGCCTGGTGGGTATCGCGCTCCTCGTATTCGTCTTCTACCCCTCACTCATCATGAACTACATCGCTGGTGTCATTCAGACGATCAAGGTACGCACCGAGCCCTTCTCGGTCTTTACAGTTCTCATCCCACAAAAGGAAGGGTTTAAGCGCCGCCTTGGTATTTTCTACAGCATCATTCTGGTGTGCATCCCCCTCCTCCTGGTCGCCCTTCTATGCCTCCTGATCCCAATCATCGGCGGACTCGTCGCCGCCACCATGCTTATCATCACTGGCACCTTTGCCTCCCTCCTCGCGGCCCCCATGGCCCTACTCATGACCATGAGCTATAAGACCACCTTTGAATCACTCAAAGTCTCTCTCAACGTCCTGAGGCTCAACTTCAAAGCTTTCTTCCTCTACGGCTTGGTGACGGCTACCTGGGTCCTTCTGTCTGTCATTTTCACTCAAGTCGTCGGCTGGGTCGCTGGATTTATCCCTTATGGAATCGGATTCATCGCTGACATCGCTATCGCGGTGATTGTCTATTCCTTTGTCCCTATTTGTTTCCTTGCTGAGGTAGTCGCCGCTGCTCAGGCAATGGGACTCGGAAACCACAGCTTCATCGTCGGCCCGACCATGTACCAGGTCGAACCATCCGCTCCTGCGTTCTGAGTGTATCGTGGAAATGTTCTTGTCGAATCTAAATCCAGCCTGTCCCGTATCTAGATAGATTCAAGATCACACAAGATTTACTCGCCGTTTTCTCCGCTAGCCAATGTGAAAGTAGCAATGAGCTTGATGAACTCCGTATCCATGTGGTTGACAAGCATGGGGTGACCGAGATCAAGCTCTGCAATGGCAGCCATATCTTCCTCAGTGAGGGAAAAATCAAACACATCGCGGTTCTCGACCAGGCGTTCCTTGTGGACGGACTTGGGAATGACGATTACACCGCGCTGCATCTGATAACGGAGGGCGACCTGGGCCGCGGTCTTACCGTACTTCTTACCGATAGACAAGAGCGTTTCGTTCTTGAACATGTTGTTATTGCCCTCAGCGAAGGGTGCCCATGCCATAGTGGTGATACCATACTCCTTTTGGTACTTCATTACGTCGTTACGCTGGGAGAATGCGTGGCACTCGACCTGGTTCACCGCGGGCACAACCTTGCTGAAAGCAATGAGATCAGCCATGTGATGCGGCAGGAAGTTAGACACACCGATAGCACGAGCCTTGCCCTCCTTGTACACGTCCTCGAGGTCGGCCCAGGCATGGTGGTACGCAGAGTAGGGCATGTGGAGGAGGATGAGGTCGACGTAGTCAAGCTGGAGGCGCTCGAGGCAGTCCGAGAAGGCCTGCTTGGCGTCGCGGTAGGACTCGACCCAGAGCTTGGTCACGACGAAGATCTCGTCGCGGGGGACGGAGGTGCGCTTGAGGGCACGGCCGACAGCACCTTCGTTCTGTGTGAGAATGGATATTTTGGACTAGAAAGATCATTTCTAGTGACTATATGGTACATACAAGGTAGATTGCGGCAGTATCGATGAGGCGGTAGCCAGCATCAAGGGCATCAAGGACATTTTGCTCAGTAACGTCATCAGGAATCTGATAAACGCCGACGCCATGGATAGGCATCTTCACACCGTTGTTGAGGGTCACGTATTGATCCATTGTTCTGTTTCAATCCAAATTGCTTTCGTGAGATGAGATGATCCGGTCCTCGATATTCAATCGAATATTTCGAGATTGAGACGATATGGCAGGATGATATGGACGCAGTGCCACACATACATAACATATCTAACCGCAGGTTTTCAAGCATGACCTCACCTTGTGACCAAACCCGACTCATCCCAGTCAGCCAGAGTCGCCCCGAGATAAATTCACGAAGTGAAAACGACTCTGTGACCAGCATGCCAGCTCTGGCATCCACCACATGAGACATGCGAAGGTCGACTCAACTCGACTCTCGTCTCACAACGAGTTGATTGTTCACAGGCACGACGTGAGTTAGCCACAAGACCATGAGAAAGAGTGCAAAACAGCGCAAGGCTGAGCTTAAGCAAGCTAGACAGAAGAAGCAAGAGCTAGACGCCGAGGATCCGTACAAGGACATCCGTGTAACAGAAACAGGACAAACAGTGCGCCGTGTTCACACAATCAAGGCCAATGAGCGCGCATTCATGCGTTTCATCCCCGAGGAGGCATTCGAAGTCGATGTCCGCAAGAAGGAAGGCACCGAGGTCCCCTTCTCCCCCTCACCGTCTTCCTCCATCGTCCGCATGTACCTAGACCCTGAGCACACGCCAGCCATCCCCTCCCGCCCCAACTGGTCCTACGACATGACCAAGGAGGAGCTCGTGAAGAACGAGACTGACTCCTTCCGCCGCTGGCTGCATCAGTTTGGTGTTTACGAGGAGGGCCAGGAGATCGACTACGACGCCCAGCCAGCCCTGCCAGCAGCCGAGTTCAACTTCTTTGAGACCAACCTCGAGGTGTGGCGCCAGCTGTGGCGGACGGTGGAGCGGGCCGACGTCGTTGTCATCATCGTCGACGCCAGATTCCCTATCGCCCAGCTCCCTCGGAACCTGTACACATATGTATGCGAGGAGATCAACAAGCCTGCTATATGCATCCTGAACAAGGCAGATCTGATCGAGCCCAAGTACTTCAAGGAATGGGTTCGTGTCCTCAAGCAACTCTACCCCAACCTGCTTGAAGTCATCCCCTTCAACGCTTTCGACGTGGTCGACGGCCGTAAGCAGGCCACATACGAAGACGGCGAAGAGCTCCTCCATACGATCATTGAAATCGCCCAATCGCACCATATACAGCCGAACCCGCTCAAGAAGAAGGACGGCGAGCCTGCAGAGCTCGAGTTCGGCTTCGTGGGCCACCCCAGCGTGGGCAAAAGCTCGGTTATGAATTCTGTGATTGGTTCTAAGAAGGTCAGCGTCAAGCGGACACCGGGTCACACCAAGCACTTCCAGACCCACCATATTGTCAATAGAGGGGATAAGGTGGTGGTTTGTGACTGTCCAGGTCTGGTCATCCCTGTCCGCGGAATGCCCAGAGCACTGCAGGTTATTACTGGTGTGTATCCACTGGGGAGGGTCCGAGAGTTTTATAGCAGCATCAGGCTGGCTGTGGAGCTTGTCCTCGGCAGCTGGGCAGAGCTACGAGAGGGATTCTTGGCTAACCTGACCAGGTTGGCCGGTGCGGAGTTCAGCAAGTCGTTTGCAGAGCAGGCAGACAGTGGAGAGTTCACTATCACTCCGTATGATCTTATTGCTGCTGTGGCCGAGCAGAAGGGCATGATGACCAAGGGCGGTCGGCCCGACGTCCACCGGGCAGGCAGAATCGTGCTCCAAGAGGTCGTGGACGGCATTATTTATGTGTTTATCAGGCCGGAATGGGTGGCTCAGTAAATGCTCGGACAGAACATCGGTCGAGTGGTCTTGGCAAGCTGTTTTCTCCATCGAGCAGAGCTCATTGCAAGGTTGGAGATTCGTTCATGTTTTCTGTTGGTCGACAGAATGCAGCAGTACAGACTGACTGCACAGTCTTGCGGGGCTTGCCCGACCCCACGACAAGCTTACGCATTTAACACGTTTTGAGGTTTTGGTGGTTTGCTTCGCTTTACCGCCCGTTCTTCAACTTTGCCGACACGGGCAAGGTCATTGGTGCTGTGAATGCTTCCTTTTACGTCTGGGAGCACTTAAACTGAGAGATTCAGAGTCGGTGCAGTTTATGTTAGTTTGCGTGTGGTATTCAGAGGTTTATGTGGAGGATTCATGTAAAGGTGACTTAAGCTGTCGCCCCCCCTGGGATGAACTCCAGAGGACTGAACAGGTTCAGTCTGACGGCCCACCTGTCGTACACCAGAAGGGTAGCGGACATGAGGGCGTCGGCGATGGTAAGAGCGACGGTTCTGGGCGGGATCTTGGTTCTCGCTCCAGCAGAAGCTAGGAATGCGGCAGTTTTGGACGCGCACATTGGGATGTTGGAGCCATCCGGCCGCGGATTGATCACAGTTGGTTTGACGCGGTAGTGCTTGTACTGTTCCTCCTTGAACTTTAGACTCAACAATTCTAATCCTGCGCGGCACACTACCTCCACTCACCCACTTCAGCCCTCGTCTGTACCATCTGGCTTTCGTGCTTTCAGTCGTCGGTCTGCACGAAAAGATGCGTCGTCTGCCGTCCATCGTCTGTGTCGAACGCTGCTGTCTTCTTTCGCGTCTGTGCTCGTCTGTTACGCGCTCATCTGTCGTCAATTGCCGGCGTCTGAAGCTCATGTCGTCGTCGTCTTCGTCATCTTAGTCTGTTGTGAGAGACACTAGTGGTCGAAAGCGGTTGTAGCTAGTAGTAAAGACGCTTTGTGTTGTATGATGCTGGTTTCTTGTGTTTTGAGGGATGCTGCCAGCTGATGAACCCTGAAAAGAAATGATCGATGCAAGCAGCTCAATAGACTCCAACGCCTTCCAAGATATACACGGTGAAGGCTTCCGTTAACAAGGCCATTGGCGAGATTAACGGCGGAGGGGATAACAACGCGCCGCGGCGAGGAAATCTTGAACCGGGCATGCGTTCTTTCACGCAGGCTAAGTACACATTCACTTGCCTGCTTGCGTGCGTCTCTGCATCTGCGCACGCGTTGACTCCACCGAGGACGGTCAAGCTCGTTCCGTTCGTGCCAATGGCACCGGTCAAGCCTGGGTTCATGACCATCGAGTACGGTTATATGTCGCTCACCCCAGCGATGAAGAGGCGCCTCCGTGTGCACGTGAATTGGTCAGCAACCAAGAACTTGACCACTGAACAGGTTGATAGATACGAGCGTGATCACGGCGACATCACCAAGCTCCGCAGAGTGCTCTCTGTGAGGACTGACGGGGTCTCTGTTGCTGTGACGGTTTGGGTGGGTCGCGAGAAATGCCGTGGCGGTCGGGTGGCTGACCGGCCCGCACGTACAAAAAGGGTAGCAGCAACAAGCGGGCTCGGCTCGGTCAGGATGACGCCGAGGCTACTCCTGCCCCGGACATTCAAGCTCTCATGGGCTTCGACCCTGGTGCTCGGTCGCTGGGCGGCTACACGATCCGCCGCCCAGACGGGCAGAGTGTATCTGGCGTACTCGCTAAGTGTGGCTACACTGCTACCCCCTCTTTCCGCGTGAATATGAGCGCAGCATCGTTCAAAACGACAAGTCTAGAGGCTCTCAAACAGTCGATTAGGTTTGTCCATGAGAACATCGTTCAGATCATCAACAAGGGGACGAGAAAGTGTTTCCGCCGGGCGAGTTTTGCCAATCACTGTCTGCGCCAGAAGCACTTCGCCCGGGCTGGACGTCAACTCCTGGATGATCTCGGCGGGCGCCCCCCGGAGCCCATTCATCTCGAAGTCGCGTATGGGGCTGCACTGTTCGGTTCCGCCGGCACTCCCTCCTGTGCTCCGTACCGCCACTTTGCTCGAGCTCTCCCTGGCATCATGCTCCGGCACAACGTCGTCGTGACTGTCACGATGGTCTCGGAATTCCGCACTTCCATCGTGTGCCCATACTGCAAAACACACTTCAGACGCGTGGTGCACACACACCGCACCATGCTCTGCCAGAATCCCGCGTGCGAGGGAGCTCCATGGCGCGTTGAACGGCATCCCGAGCAGAGAGACATACTTCTCTCACCGAGATAAGAGCGCCAGCGAGAACATCCTTTGGTGCACCTATGATGCAACTTCAGATCAGATAGAGCAATCTCCTTTCCACTACGACTCCCAGAGAGGTGCTCTTCCTCGCTATCATTAACTTGCTAAGTTGAGCAAGCACGCGCTGCAGCACGCGTGATATGCTGCGCACGATTGATAGAGTATGATGAACCACACTGCGATCCTGATGCTGCTTGGATCACTGTGTGTTTTGGACTCAAGTATTCGTATCCTGCACATTGCGCAAGTCGAAACAAATAGGGAGGCAACTCTTGAATCTTGAGCACAATTAACATGCCTGATGCTTCTAATGTGCCTCCAGATTTCGTGCTTCGCTCCCGATATCGGCCACAGGCTGATCAGGCAGCCCAGGCAGCTGCGATCCGCCATCTCACAGTGCTCGGCGCCAAGATGAACTATCCCCGCTACGACGACTTCATACACGATCTACAGAATCCCACACGAGTTACAAGGTTTGGAGCCATGGAGCTAAAAGGGCAACTGCTTCGTCAACTCCTCGTCTGCATCCGGGGAGTGTACTTCGTTACGTTCAAGCTCAAGATGACTGGAACCAACAAACCAGACATGGTCAAGGTCATTGTCTTTTTGGCCAAGTTTTTAACGAATCCGACATCTGTCGAGAAACTTCCTCACTACAACCTGACCGACGGGACTCTTTGCGCCTCTAACGGCGACTATCTTATCCCCAATGCATTCAACGGTGCCAATTACATCAACAAGTATATATCCAACGGTGACACGAGAGTGACGCCCGCCCAGCCGCCCCATGACCCAGCATGGATTCCTTCCACAGCCCCGGCATACAGGAACAGAACTGCGGGTCAACTGGACAGGATCAGGGCAGACCGACCAGCTCCAGCCTTGGCACCCCGACCTACCGGCAGAACGTTTTTGCAGGACATGGAGATGCTAGCCCAATCCTTCGGGCTCCCTATCTTTGATCCGGGCAGCATCAACCAGCTGAACCGGCAACTCCACCAGAACCCCATCCGAGAAAGGTCGACCCGAGACGTTATCGCAGACCCAGGATTCACGCGATGCAGGCCCGTCATGATGATGGGCACTAAACTGCTGACTGCTGCACCGTTCAACATGCCGGAATTCGCGCACAACAACAGGCAGGGTAAGCTTGAGCTGAAGTTGACGCCCGAGATTATGAGGGAAGTTCACGTTAGCGAGTATATGAAGCGGCACCCAAATCCCCCAGAGCAGCAGCCTAAAACTGCACGGCAGTCGACCGACTCCGACTCTGACTCCGACCTGTCCGACGAGGAGGAGGAGCCCTGGGCGGGACCCACGGGCAAGAGTGTCATTGTCAGGCTGTTCCATCCGGACGACAAGTACTTCAATCCTCTGTTGTTCACGTCGGATGCGGTGATTCTTTCTTTTACCCAACGCGACGGCAATGTGTGGCAAATAGGCGTGCCTGTGGCACCAGATCTAGCCCATCGCAACGGAGGAGCGCCGTTCGTCAACTTATCTTCGGCAATTTACGAGGCGATCGAGGTTTTGGAGCGGGATGACATTCCCGAATCGGATAGGCCTCCATTGATGCTGACGATTAAGCCGGGAAGAAGCCACAACTGCCGGAACGCTCAAAACATGCATGTCGTGGTCGAGTATGGCGAGATGGGGAGCCCCAAGGACGTCGCCAAGTGGATCGAGCGGAACATTCCCACGGTCGACGCTGACCCAAGCAAGCTGGATAATGAGGATGACGACGAGCTGGAGGAGGTGGTGACGCGGTTCAGCTTGACTGACCCGCTGACCTTCTGCCGCATGACACTCCCAGCTCGTGGCGAGCACTGCGTGCACACACAGTGCTTCGACTTGCAAACTTTCATCCAGTTCGGCTTCCAGTCGAAGAAGTGGGAGTGCCCCATCTGCAGCAAGCCCCTGACCATCCAGGGCTGCAGGGTCGACTCGTTCGTGCGGACGCTCCTGTCTACCTCGGGCGAGGACGACGAAGCCATCGACGTCGAGACCCACACAGGCCGCATTTTAAGGGAAGGAAACTCGGACGAAGAAATGGGCTACGAGAACTCTCTCGTTACACCTCGACCGGAACAGCCAGTCGGGAACGTATCTGATGATGATATCGAGATTATCGACTTGTCTGACACTGAGATCGAGACGACAGCACGGCCAAATGCCCAGGTTTCTAGGCCTACACCTGGTTCACTCGGGTCCGCCGAGTGTCCTATCGAATTATGAGGGAGAGGCTTTATTTTATTCTGTTTTACACGATATAAATCCCCGCGGGTTGGGTCTCGATTGTTCTCAGAGATTGTCCAAGGTAGAGGCAGGCATGGCCTGGACGTTTGAGACTGGCGTCATTCATCGTGTCAGCCCAAGCTGGCAGCTGAGTATTGTTGCTGAAGCAGGTCAATGGCGGCGGAAAGCAGGGTTGCCGGCCTCGGTGTGCGATACCAGCCGTATCCACGTCATGGCTGTGTGTGTCGGCAATTATCAGACTAGAATGATACAAACTAGACAGCACGCCCTAAGTGTCTACACCCTTGATCTAAAGTCCTTTGGTCCCGCTTCCCAACAGATGCCCTGACCCACCCTCCCCGGCCTGATCTGAACTGCTCTCAAAGGTCATAAGAGGGGGGAAATAGGTCTAGCTCTCTTTGTTTGACCAGTACTGACCAGAATCGCCCAGGACACAACAAAGAATAATCAAGCAGTTTAAGGTTCATCAAATTTGTGCTATTGAAGGGTCAAACAATGTGTTTATACTGCGCAACACTGCCCTGTCTCCCTCCTACTCACGTCTTAAGTCGGTAGGGAGACCGTCTTCTCCAGGGCTTCCACAAAGCGTCTTCTTCGTGGACGTCAGCACAGCTGCAAACATCACAATCGCTCACACGTCGTCTCATTTGTCATTTGTCTTTCCTCATTAAATTCACTTCTACACTTGTATATGATGGTAATGGTGTTCATCGTCGGCTCTTACATGTCATCTTCATCTATGACCAGCTGCAACAAGATGGAGATATATACGATCAAAGCCTCCATCAAGCAAGCTTTCAGACAGAACTACACCGAAGAACGGAGAGTGGGGGATTACGCCGCAGCAAAACATCTCTACTCATGCCTGCTGGCCCGGCTCGCGGTTGAATGCTATGCGCAGCGCCGGCAACTCCCCCTACATGACGCCGAGTCCGCGTGATGACCAGCACGTTCACCCACATCGTGTGATGCTCTGCGAAAATCCACAGTGCCGTGGTGCTCAGTGGCGCGCAACAGTTCCTGATGCTCTGAATGTTGATCATCGGGACAAGAGTGCTGCAGAGAACATCCTGTGGCGTTCTCTTGCCACGGAAGATGAGCTCAGTGGCTCTCCGTTCAGTCGCACATCGATCCCGCGCCTTCCAACATCATTCCAGTATCATCAATTGGCTAACCGCCAACATTCGTCTACGGACGGATGATGTTGTACAGTTTGGCACTTTGATCGTTCCTTTCAGGCCCTGTCTGGAGGTTCGAACAATGTGTTTATACTGCGCAACAAAATTGACGAAGGACGAAACTGAAGAATGGCTGAGGTTACGAGCGTGAAACTTGCCAAACTGGACTGGACATTCGGTGTTACTGTTGGAACCGATGATATCGACGAGCTTGGGACCACTAAGCTCGAGATGCGCCTTGGTGTCCGCCAACTCGACGGCCAGGTGAAGCACGAGTGTTTGGAGTTCACTCTCACTCAGTTCTACGACTTCCTGCACGAGCTTGAGCGCGCTAAGTCCACTATCGATGCCATCTCATGAGTCCGCCAACGACAAGAGACTCATCGACACGTGCGATCAAGTTCCGCCAATAGTAAACTGTGGTTACTTCGTGTGCATGTCACAACGTTCATTTACTGATATTATTTCGCCGCTTTTGCCTCAATCTCCTTTCCCACCCGTTCTAGGCAGCCAAGCTCCGCTCAGACTCAAAACTGCGCAAGGTACCTCATCGATTCCATTAGCAGACCATCGCACCTCAATGATTCCGTCTACTCCCGTGGGTTTGGCTGGAATTTTTTCCAGCAAGCCTTAAGCTGCCCGAAAACGCTTCCATTCCAAAAAATGAACAAGGGGCCTACTGCGAGCCTTATTAAGTACGATCCGCCTGTTCTTGCATCTTCAATCACGGACAAGCGCGCAAAATTCGTCCATCAGACCGAGCGCCTTGAAGATATTCGCATCACACAGACGGACGACATTCTGCACACAATTCTTCCTCCTCGGTACGTATCAATCATTCACAACACTAACACAGTGTATTTACTGAAGATAGCAACGAATGGTACCAATTTGTGTCTCCCACGCCCGCTACTCGCCTCGATGTCGTCAATCTCCAGGAGCGCCTCGACAGGCTGCTGAAGGAGCGCCAGGCCAGAGAGACTGGCCTTTGCCCTATCCGCGAGGAGCTGTACGGCCAGGCCTTTGACGAGCTTATTCGCCAGGTGACGGTGAATTGCGCCGAGCGCGGTGTGCTCCTCTTGAGAGTTCGTGACGAGATGAGGATGACTTCGCAAGCTTATCAGACCCTTTACGAGAGCGCTATTGCTTACGGCATGCGCAAGACTCTCCAGGCCGAGCAGGGTCGCAAGGAGCTTGAAGGCCGTCTTCAGCAGCTCGAAGGTGAGAAGGAAGCCGCTAACAGGCAGGTTGCTGAGCTCAAGGAGAAGCTGGAAACGCTCGAGGCCCAGGAGTCCGAGCGCCGCGCTGTCCACGAGAAGAAGCACGCAGAGGAGCTTGTTTTCTTGAAGAAGAGCAACCAGCAGCTCAAGGCCCAGCTCGAGAGTGTGCTCGCGCCGTCCTCTTAAATTTAAATGTATGTATCAGGGATGTGCCGTTCTCGTCCTTGTTCAGAGAAGCTCGTGGTCGGCCGGAAGAAACATAAGTTTGAATGACGATGGAGATGGAGATTGTATGTGCTGTATTCACGGGGCTTATCCCTTTCATGCTATACGACAGTATATACAGTCGATTTCGCAGTTTATGCCAAATCATCATGACAACGATGCTAGAACGGTTGAGAGCAGCTCTCAGCGCCTCAAAGCATGACTATGCCTTTCTGTATCACAACACGGATGCCCACAACTCCGAGTACCTCCTCGACTGTTGGAATGCCATTCCACCGCTCACAGGCTTCACGGGCTCGAACTCGACGATCGTTGTGACGGATTCTGAAGCTCTGTTGTGGACTGATAGCCGCTACTGGGTTCAAGCCGCTGAGGAGCTGGAGGAAGGCTGGACGCTCATGGCAGAGGGCAAGGACGGTGTTCCAGGCCCCAAAAAGTGGCTCAAGAAACAGCAGCGCCGCACTGTTCTCTACGCCAAGGACGTTAACTCCATCCACGACCTCGACACGATGGAAGACATCCTCCCCGACGCTGAGCTGGTCGGCGTTCCTAGTCCCTTCATGAGCACTACGGTATGGCCGGATAGACCAGAGTTCCCTGCCTACAAGGCATACACAGTGCCTAGGAAGCTTGTGGGCGAGAGTGCTGAGGACCGAGTGGCTGCGGTGCTGGGTAAGACGAAGGGCAAGGTCGAGGGCGTCGTTTCATCGTCATGCGACGCAGTGAGCTGGACGCTGCTACTCAGAGGCGATATATACGAGTATACCCCTCTGGCAGTTGCCCATATGATGATTACTGGATCCGTTGACGAGGCTACCGTCAGACTGTTCATCCAGACGAAAGACGACTCACCACTCAGTCGGGAGGAGCAGGAGAAGCTGCAGCAGTCGCTGGGAAAGTATAGTCTTGAAGTACTGCCGTACGATGGCTTCAGTGCAGCTGTTTCTAAGCTCGGTACGTGCGCTCTCGACGAGACGGAAGTCGCTGTGGCCGCCAAGCCCGCAGACTATAGGCACAAGGAGGGCCTCTTCACAGCGATCATGCGGGCCAAGTCAGATACTGAGCTCAGCTGCTTCCGCCGTGCCCAGCTCGTGGACAGTGCAGCTATGTGTACGTTCCTTCACTGGCTCGAGGAGAAGGTGATGGCTGGCCAAACTGTAACAGAGCTCGACGTCGGAGAGAAGCTCGGCCAAATCAGAGCCGAGTTTGGAGCAATATCTCCTTCTTTCGAAACTATTGCCGGTTGCGGCCCGAACGGTGCCATCGTGCACTACCGCCCTGGGTCTGTCGGCGAAGTCGGTGAAGTCACCCTCGGCCAGCCAGTACTGATTGACTCGGGCGGGCAGTACATGGACCCTGGTAAGGCTGTGCTGGGAACCACCGATTTGACTCGCACTTTATGCATTGGTCCTGCCCCCGAGCATTTTAAGGAAGCATTTACCGCCGTTCTGCTCGGACATATTGACGTAGCAGACGCTGTATTCAGGAAGGGGTATAACGGAGGAGCTCTAGACTTCCTTGCTAGACGTCATTTGAACCGACTCCATGCCGATTACGGCCATGGAACTGGCCATGGCGTTGGTACTTTCCTTAGCGTGCACGAAGGTGACTTTGGCGTGACTCTACCCCGTAAGAGTGGCCGAGGCCTGGTCCCGCTGAAGCAGGGCAGCGTCGTGTCCGACGAGCCAGGCTACTACAGGCCCGGGGCCTGGGGCATCAGGATTGAATCCTTGCTGGAGATCATACCCAGCGTGAAACATTCACCACTGCAGACGGACGACTTTGCTGATTTTCTCCGCTTCGAGACTATAACCTTGGTACCGATTCAGACGGATCATATTGATGTTTCAATGATGGACAGGAGACAACGAGCGTGGCTCAACGACTACCATGCGACAGTCAGAGAAAAGGTCACGCCGCTAGTTGACAGCGACGTCAGGGAATGGATCATGACTAAGACATCTGAGATTTAGCCAGGATCTCGCCAGATTTTCTGATTGTAAAAAGATTCACACATTGTGAACGAGTCAATATGGAGCAAGGAGGGGAGAACTTGCACTTGAACAACCGTGTGCGGATGCTTTCTAGTCGTCTGAACTCCATTTCGCTGGATTTGGAATCAAAGAAGGACCGTATTGCTCTAGGGGTCAATGAGAAGCTAAAGCTCCTCACATCCCGGCTTGACGAGATAGAACGGGACAGAGAAGGGAAATTCACCTCACTATCATCGTCAATATCGAACATGGAGGGAGAAATTCAAGCGGCTGAGGCGGAACACGATCAAGCGCAAAGATCAGCTTCCCGACTTGTCCAGGAGTGGCAGGATACATTCCAGACTGATCTGAACGAGCTCAAGGCATCCCGCACGGCCTACGAGAAGCGTGCCATGTCAGCCTTGGAGAGCAGAATGGAAGAGGCCCTTCAGCAGTGCCGAACCGAAGACACCAAGCACAACTGGGCCTCGTCTGAGCTCTCTAAGCGCATGTCAGCTGAGCTAGACACTATTGAGCAGGCCCTCAAGGCCGACGAGGAGGCCTGGGCTGCCGCAATAGAGGCGAGCATCGCCCAATTTGGGGACAGGGTGGAGTCCGTCAAACGGATGGTAGCAGGCGACCAGGCAGCCCAAGAACAGGTCGAGTACCGCTGGATCGAGCGTTTGAACGATGTAGGCCATGAGTTGTCCGCCATGCTTCGGGTTGAGAGACAAGAGAGAGTGGAGGTCGAGGACACTCTTGTGGGGCTGTTGGAGATGACATGCGTCAAGATTAAGGAGGCAGAGGCGATATAGAATGGAGAATAGCCGTAAATATTAGGAATTAGGGTTAGCCTGATCTGATTGTGTCAGTAATCTGATGGATGTTGGCATTTCACCGGAACCCCAGGTATGCTGTCAGTTTAGCAGTTGTAGTAAGATGATAGTTGAATGATACATTTATGGGCAGGCACATGTGAAGGGAAAGGGAAGATGCAGGGTTGAGTTTCAGAATTTATGAATCAAACGGGTCGACGTCGACCGAAATAATGTCATCCCACGACCGGGGTGATCCACGCTCAAACAGCTCAGCCACCCCATCTGACACTCTTGCTTCTAACCACTGGCCGGCTGAGTCGCGGAATGAGTGGACCGCATGCCCATCGATCCAAATTGTCTCACATTCCACAGCTTCAAAGGGCACACTGTACTGTTTGTCGCAGTCAGACATGTGGGTGCGGCCCTCAGTGACCCAGAGGAGGGTTACATAATCACACCAGAATCCCTTGACCCTCTCTGGGAATCGGAATGGGGTGGGCGTGAGGCACTTGTCGTGAGCCTTGTAGCTCGACAACAGGCCTGACTCGTCGATAGCCTCCGGAACTTGGCCAGCGAAGAGCAGCTGGCGGTCACTGAGGAAGACGTTGAATTCGTCCAAAGAAGTGATGATCCGGTCGACCCTGAAGGGCAGGTCGACGAAGCCAGTCATACCATTCTTGTGCCCGAGTCCCAGTCGGCCAAACCTATTCCATCCGCTGACAATCTGCCGATCGCCCATGGAGAGGATAACAAGCGTATTCCGATAGCGCATGATGTGATCTGGGACAAAGCCAGCGGGCACGGCGACTGGGTTGAATAAACGCACATTCTCGATACGGCATCTAGAAAACCAATCAGTGTAACAGCCACTTGTGATCGTGCCGGCTTGGGTGAGTATGAATGTCTGATGCCCGACAAGCGATACATCTGTCACCATCCTGTGCTTCTCCCAAGGGGGCAGGCTGGCCTCGAGCTCGGCAACTTTGGGACAGGCGGGGAAGGTGAGGCAGGTCGGGTCGACAAAATGATTACGCGATGACCTGATCCCCAGATGAGCATAGTCGCTATCACCCCAGCCCCATAGTCCTTTGGGCGTCCTGGCGATGTGGGCGAACTCGTCGCCATAGACCTCGAGGGCCCTGGGCATCCTGGCCCTGGTGAGGGCGGTGTGGTTGGCAGTGTGGAGCATGAAGAGTCGGCCCATGTACATGTGGTGGTGGTAGCAACTGCTAAGTCCAGCGTACTGATAGCTCTCGCCGTCCTTCTCGGCGACGTTCATCGTGAAGAAGAACTTGCGGCAGAGGAACCAGAGGCATTTGCCCTCGGGGGTGAGCGCATTGCGGATCTTGTCATGTATCTCGGTATCACGTGGCTGCTTCCACAGAGCCTCCGTCAGCAGCCTGTCCTCGAGGTCGGGGTTGGCCCCGCCACCCATCAGACACGCCCACACCGCGCCCTGGTTCAGCGTGTGCAGGGCGGCCGGGAGCTCCTGCCCCTCCGCGAGCTCGACGTTCATGGACAGCGGGGGGCCGCTGGTGAGGATCGAGCGGGCGCGGTCGAGGAGGGCTTGCGCGGTTGGTTCGAGAGGGGGGATCTCTGAGAGCGTGGTAAGGAGAGATTCGAAGGAATTGGCATCTTGACGCACGTATTGACTCATATGTTTGTGGATAAACGTATTAAACGCGGTCAACAAGCGGGATCTGTGCGGCATTTCCTCGTCGAAGTTGTGCCGGAACGCAAGAGCGATGAGAGAGGGGACATCGCCAACGATATTGCTTGCTGCCATTATTGAGAGCCGATGGGCCGCGATCAGTGCATCTCTCGCCTTCTTGCCATCTCTCATGTCGTCTGATCGTTCCAACTCAGCCACAGTCGACTGTGGCATCGAAAATCGACTCGTCATCTCGAGTTAGAGTCGCTCCCAAGTCACTCCGCTTCATCGGGGCCGTTTATCTGTTTTTGGGCGATCGAGTCTGACCCAGCTAAGGTGAACGACTCAGGCCTCCGCACATAGGTCCGGATGTATCCCATCAGCTCTAAACAGCCATGATGACCAGGAGATCTCTACCAGAGTCGACTCGGTAATATTGAGTTGGCCGTTGTTGCTCCGCGGCCTCCAAGGAAAAGATTGTATCGATTGCCAAAATGAGCAAAAATAGTTGGGAGGCAAAATCGTTCTACATTGACACTGCCCTCAATAGGAGGCGACTTTGCGACTCAGGTGTCTGAATCCATCATTTCTGCTGTAGATTTTATTATTTCTCGATCCCGATTGCCACAGGAAATACAGCTTCTTAAAGGGAGAAAACGTGAAATGATGGAGCAAATCGAGCGAATAGACGATATCGTATTCACCGGCCCCGCAAGAATGATGGATGGCCGGTGGGAAGGCATGGATGCTAATGAGATGCTCTCTATACGGGCATTACAGCTCTCCCAGACGGGATTCACCGCTAGCGATATTGCTACCATGTTAGAAATGTCCCTTGAAGAGGTGAGAAAGATTCTTGCTCACAGCCAGCAGAGCTCGAATGATTCGATACGAAATGCGATGATAGCCAACGGACAAAGGCATCATGTTAACGAGGTCGGCATCTCATTCCCGAGTATGAGCTTCTCCTGCGAAGAATCCATGGTTGTTCAGACCACAATGGATGAGCTCGAGAAAGGCGACTCGACGCCGATCGCATTCAGCGAGATCGGGAGTATTGCGGAGATTCTCACCCCTCCAAAACGGATACAAGACTCGTCTTCGAAGCTTTCTAGGGTGATCCGGTCGATATTTTCGTCCATTAGGCTGTTTTTAGACGTTGTTGTCTTATGATTTCATGGCAGGACAGAGCAGTGTTTACGCATATGTAAATGCATGTAGTATCACTGAGTCTGGGTCTGTACACCTTCATTCAGCGGGCTTCAGGACCGCCCGGATGATGACTAGAGTTTCCACGTCAAACTCGCGCCGGACCATGACAACAGCGTCAAACCCGTGCCCTTCCATCATATGACAGAGCTCATCCACGCCATTAGCCTCTATGGCGATGAGGTAGAGTGTTCCGTGCTCGCTAAGTGCCTGTGCTGCTTCAGGGATGAATCTGTCGATAACAGAACGACCCTGGGGCCCACCGACCAGTGCGAAGTCCAAGGCATTGTCCTCAGTGAGCTCCTGGCTGAGATCGAAGGGATCGGGCACGTAGGGCGGATTGAACACGAGCATGTCGATTGGGCCAGGGATGTTCGCGAGGAGATCAGAGGAAATGACGGAAACTGTGGTGTTGTTCTCTTTCGCTGTGCGGCGGGCGAAGTCGAGGGCGAAGGGGTTGATGTCAACGGCGGTGACGTCCGCGTCTGGGAACAAAATGGCGAGGGAAGTTGCTACAACACCGGAACCGGTCCCAACTTCCACAATACGCCTGATATCGAGGGTAAAAGTGTACTTAAAGTCGGAATGGATCGCGTCAAGGAGCAGGAATGTGTCGTCGGACGGCAGATAGACGTGGCGGCGATCTTCCTTCGTCATGTGCCGGTATGTCGGCATCTTCGCAGCTATCTTCTCATCAAAGACAGGAAAGGCGCTATGGCCGAAATTGGTCGCTCCATTCTGCATTACCCTGATGGCTTCCAGCACCGAGCGTGATGGTCGGGTAACACTGCGAAATCGTTGAACAGGCAAAATGATGGCTAAAAGAGGGCCATGTCTTCAACAAGTTATGCCCGCGGGTCGATCTCCCCGATTTTGTCAGTATCGGCAAGCCGAAAAATTTCGCAGCTTTGCATAGTTGAGCGATGGTTGTTAGCCAGACTACAGGCACCGCAAACAACTTCCGTGTTGTTATACGAGTTCGTCCGCCGATTAAGCGAGAGACTGATGGCAAAATTTGTCGTACCGTCGTCAGCGTTGCCGAAGACAACAAGAGCGTCACTATTTCTGAGGCATTGAACCAGGACCAGTCCCAGCGTGGCCAGTTTGATAACCCCAGCATATGTGCGACCTACACCTTTGGCTTCGATTACGTCTACAACCAAGCAGCTCAGCAAGAGACAGTCTACGAGAAGACTGGCAAGGCTGCCGTCGCATCTTGCCTCCAGGGCTACAACAGCACCATCCTCGCATACGGCCAGACAGGCTCAGGTCAGTACCACCCTCACAGCTCATACAGGCAAGACACACACGATGGAGGGCTTTAAGGAGGCCTCCGGGCGTGGCATCATTCCCCGCTCAGTTGAAGATATCTTCGGACACATCCAGAGCCAGGCTAGCGAGCGCCACAAGTTCCTGGTTCGCGCCTCGTATCTCCAGATTTATAATGAGGTCATCTCCGATCTCCTGAAGCCTGACAGGTCCTCTCTCCAAATCCGCGAGGCCCCCAAGCGCGGAGTATACGTCGAGGGCCTTTCTGAGTGGGTTGTACGCGGCCCCCAGGAGATCTACAACCTCATCGAGCGCGGCTCCCAGCAACGTGCGACTGGGGCGACTCGAATGAACGAACTCTCGTCACGGTCGCACGCAGTCTTTATCGTAATCTGCGAGCAGAGCGAGATTGTTGTCGACGAGAACGGCGATGAACGCGAGGTGTTTAAGATCGGCAAGCTCAACCTGGTCGATCTGGCAGGCTCGGAGCGTGTCCGCGACTCTGGCGCCACTGGCCAGCGTCTGGAGGAGACGAGGAAGATCAACCAGTCGCTTTCCGCACTTGGTAACGTCATTGCCGCTCTGACGGACCAAAAGAAGCGGATCCACATCCCCTATCGTGATTCCAAGCTCACACGCATCCTCGAAGATTCCCTCGGTGGTTTGTACAAGCTATCATTCCATTTACATAGGTAACTGCGTCACGACATTTATGGCTATGGTGACACCAGTCCTAGAATCGTACAACGAGACGCTAAGTACGCTGAAGTTCGCCAACAGGGCCAAGAACATCCGTAACGATGCGTATATCAACGAAGACATGGATCAGAAGGCTCTCATCCGAAAGTACGAGCGTGAAATCAAGAAACTGCGCCACGAGCTTGAGAACAAGTCCAGAGTCGTCGTCGATAAGGAGCGTATGCTTGCCCTGGAGGAGCAGCGTAAGCGGGCGGAGCTGGATCGTCTCACGGCCATCAAGGCGCTCGAGTCGCGCAGTCTGGAGTTCTTGCAGGAGAAGCAGAGCAAGAGAAAGCTGGAGGAGCGCATCAAGCAGATGCAGAGCCAGCTACTCCTCGGCGGTCAGGAGATCCTGACTGACGGCAACGTTGAAGGCCTCGTTGAGCAGTACAACGACCGGATGGCCGCCCTCGAGCGGGAACGAGCTTCCGTGGCGGAGGACAAGGCCGAAGTCTCGCGGTACAAGCAGCTCCTGCTCAAGCAGCGCGACATCATGATCGCGCTCACCGGCCGGCTTTCTGAGCGTGATTCGACGATCAAGGCGCTCCAAGAAGAGCTCGATGCTTTTGACCGGCACCAAGGGATCCTTCAAGAGAAACTAGATCTCAAGGATTCAGCGATAGCCGCCCTACAAGGCGTGGCCCTTGATGCCGGGGCCCTAAGTGCGCCGGTGATCGACACCAGAGGAATGATTGCCCCTTCTTTCCTTCCCATATTGAAGCAGCATCTCCCCCGCGGGGCACATTACTACTCGCCACGCCCTGATGACTTCTCCTTGACACTGTCGGCCCAGATAAGCGATGATGACTCGGATCTTGAGGACAGTGATCTGCTCGATGCTGATCAAAAGATTGATGAACTCACGAAGCTTCTTCATGATCGGAACACCGAGATTAGCGACCTACACGCCGAGCTTGAGGAGGCTGTGGAAGAGAAGATGCGCATCGAGAGCCTCCTCCACGGCCGTCTTAGCGAGCTCGTGACGGAGGAAGTCGAGAACAGAGTGAGCGCGCTCCGCAGAGATACACAGCATGCCTCTGCCGCGTGGGATCGACTCCGCGTCCACCGAGACGAGAGGAAGGCGCTCAAGGCCATCCTTGAGGCCAAGCTGAGCCCCATGGTCGACAACTCGCTGCGGATCATCGAGAGAATGGACGATTCGACTCAGGCACAGTCGGGCGACTCCAGTCGACTCTACAGGCAGCTTATTGCAATGCAGCGCCTCGTGACCGCAAGTGTGGGCGCCCTGACTAACGCTGAGGACGAGGAGGATCAGTGGAGGACTAGCAATGGCCGGTAGCATCGGCTGGGCGGTTGTAAAATAACTTCTTTTCTCGTGATTGGATGAGAGCATTGTTGCAGTTTAGTAAAAGCCGATTTTGGTGGGAACGGCGGGGCATAAATTGAGGTTATCATGGAGCAGTCAGCGCAGTTTTGTGCGGCAAAGTCGTGTTCGCGCGCAAAACCGAAATGCAGGACGAGAAGAAGGATGCGGCCAGTTTTTACCGCTACTTCAGCAAATTGCCTAAGATTAAGACTCTCATTCGCTTGTATGATCGCGGATCCTGTTATTGCGCCTACGGCAACGATGCCGACGTTGTGAGTACCGCCCAAGGCCGTGCGGGCGAGAACCTTCCTACCCTAGACTGTGATAAGGGCCGCACACTCAAACGTATCACCATAGGGACGGGAGCCCTCCTTCCCCTCCTCCAATCCATCATCTTCGAGATGCGCCTCTCTGTTGAGATCCTGGTCCAAGATAAGAAGCTCAAGAGCTGGGTAACAGACAAGCGGGCTACTCCAGGCAACATCCAGGCCTTTGAGGATGTCCTGTCGCCCCCGTCTAGTGGAGCTGTCAGTGCGGCCATCTCAGTCACACCAGACTTCAGCGTTTCCATCGCCCACGTCGACGCAACCAACAGGGACATAGGAACCACTCAGTTCGCTGACGGCCACCAGCTGGCCACATTGGCCGCTCTCCTGACTCGCCTCTCTGTCTCCGAGGCATTCATCTCATCCACGGAGTCCCCCGAGCACCAAAGGCTCGGTCACGTTCTCCAGCTGTCCGACGTGGTCATCAGGAGAGTCGACCCAGCTCTGTTCACCACCAAACTCGCAGACTCCGCCCTTGAAGTCGTGACTCGACTCACTGGCACCCCGCACCCATTCCTCACCGCCCCGCACATGATCATGCCACTCGTACGGAACATGGCACTCGACCAGTGGGACGATGCTACCGCTCATATAGTTCCTGTGCCACTCGAGGGAATCATGGCGCTGGACGCTGCGGTATGCAGAGCACTTGACCTCCTGCCCTCCGCACAAAAGGGGCCCGAGCCTGGATCGCTCTTTGCTCTGCTCAAGGCCCACACTAGTGGCCCCGATGGACGTTACACACTCGCTAACTGGATTAGACAACCGTTGGTAGATTCGGAGATCATCAACAAGCGTCTAGATGTCGTCGAAGAGCTTGCAAGCAGGGTGGACCTACTAGACATGATCTGCGGTTCCATTAAGAAGGTATCTGCTCTTGGTACCATTGCAAATCGGATGGGGCGCCGCACAACTACGCTCAAGGACACTGTCAAGTTGTACCAGAGCCTGCAGCACTGCCAGGCAGTGTGCGATGTCATCACGGATGCCGGTCTAGTCAATCTTTCAGATATGTTCAAATCTACCCTCGAGCAATCACTTGATCAAGCAAACAATCTTGAGGCTTTGATCGAAAAGACCGTCGACTTCAAGGCGCTCAGCCGGCACGAATATCAACTGAACCCGGCCTTCGACACGACTCTCAGCCAGCTAGAGAAAGACCAGCGCCGGCTTTACGGGAAGATGGAGGGCGTCGGCCGTTCTGTCGCTGGCGAGATTGGCGTCAAGTCAGAAAAAGTCAAACTCGAGTTCAAGGCCGGCCTTGGATATCATCTTCGTATCAGCCGGACCGATGAGAAGAAGCTGAGATCATCAGATGTGTCGGGTGTCACTGTGCTCGAAGCCAGGTCGACTGGTGTTAGATTTGAGACAAATCGACTCAGACGGTCAAGTCAAGAGTACGCGTCGGTCAGCGCCAAGTACAGCAAGGCTCAGAAGGCGCTGCTTGCCAAGGTGATGGGTGTAATCCACGAGTATCACTCGACTGTGAAGACTCTGGCGAGCACCATCGGCCAGCTTGATGTTCTCGCGGCCTTCGCCACATACTCCATCCGTACCGCCACCACTCGCCCCGTGCTTGTTGCCGATGACCGCGTGCTTGACCTGACTGACGGGCGTCATCCTCTGTTGGACGCCATGCCAGACCTGGACTATGTCCCCTCGACCGCGAGACTTACTGGAAGTCGGCTGGCTGTGATTACTGGCTGTAACATGGGCGGCAAGTCTACTTTCCTCCGGATGTCCGGAATGCTCACCGTAATGGCCCAGATCGGCTGTCCCGTTCCCGCGGCCCAGTTTACTCTCTCTCCCCGCAGTAGGCTCTTTGTTCGTGTAGGCGCGAGTGATAACCTCGTCAAGGGCCTCTCGACCTTCATGGCCGAGATGGTCGACTTGGCAACCATCCTCGAGGGAGCGAACCGCGACGCGCTCATTCTTATCGACGAGCTAGGCCGAGGCACCTCCACTTCTGACGGTTACGGACTTTGCAGATCGGTGTCAGAGCATCTCGTGACTGCTGATATCGGCCAGACCCTGTTTGTCACCCATTTCCACGACCTTTGCACACTTGAACGCGATATGCCTGATAGGGTAGTCAACCTCAAGGCAGAGTCGAGGCTGACTGAATCCGGCCTCGTGCTCCTCCACCGCATCGTCCCTGGCCAGGCGAGCAACTCTCTCGGCATCCATGTGGCTAAACTTGCACGCTGGCCCGATCGCGTCATTGCGATGGCCGAGGAGACACTCGATAGGACCAAGCTTGCAGACTCGTCGGCGGTGGAGCAGAAGATGGCGAAGCTGGAGGATCGGGCGGCGCTTGAGGTGATTCGTTCAGGTGACATCGATCAGATGCGGAAGATTCTCGAGATTTGATTAGTGAGGCCCATTATGAACAGTGAATAAAGCGATACATTACCAATCTAGACTCGATCTCTTTAATTACTATACACCTCTCATCTACACTGGAGTTGGCTGGTAGTCATGCTCGTCATCCCACCTCTTGAGCGTCGTCTTGGGTGTGACGCCGCCCTCGTCCTCGTCGGGCGTCAACCAGTCCTCGTCGTCGCTATCATCTGCTATGAGTGGTGTGTCTGGAACAACTAGGCTTGGCGTGCCGTATTCAGTGAACTCTGGCAGGGGTAAATCCATCAGATCTGTGTCATCGAGGACGAGATCATTCAGACCGCCGTTGTCTGCGGGTCTGGCTGGAACTGCGATTGGGCTTTCGGCGACGGGCGAGACAGTTGCAGCGTGGGCCATCATGTCGAGAACACCAAGAGCAGCAGCGCCGACCTCGTCGCCCGAAGCCACGAGCTTCAGGACAACTGGGATGGCTGTAGCGGGGCAGACCGCAGCGGGAGGCAGCAGAAGTGCTCTGAGGAGCCTGAGTGGAGCCACAGGGCTGGGGGAGTACTCAACGACAGTGACAAGCGCCTCAGCAGCGATGGTAGTGATTGCTGGATCAGAGCACAATGGCCGGCGACAATCTCTTATAAATTCATCGGGATCGAACACTGCTGTCGGTTCAATGTATCTCCGGAGCAGCCGCGAGAGAAGACGGAGACCAGGGACGTCGTACTGGGCCGCGAGGGATGATGCGAGGACGAATAGACCCTGTGCAGCGACAGAAGGGGGCCTGCCCGACTCAGAAGAACAGGGTGCGCCTCGGAGCGAGCGGTAGACAGCCCGAGCTGGCTCCTCGAGGGAGCGGAGGAGGTCTGGGAGCAGCACGGCGAGTGCAGCGATGCCTCGATCAGGCTGGGGCCCGAAGAGACTGTCATCTGCAGGTAGTGAGCCGAGCGATGCGATCAAATGCGCTGATGTTACCCGTGGTGTCGCAGCATGGGCTTTGATTACGGTGAGTAAGAGCCCGCAGCCCCACTTGGGGATGACTGCATGGTCTGGTCGGACCGACGAGAGCACGGCGGATACTGTGGGCCAGTCGAGCAGGTCTAGCAGACGAACGAGGACGGCTAAGGCTTCAGGGAGGTCGATGAGGTCAACGCAGTGCCAGAAGAGCTCGGGATAGAGCGCCGCGGGAGGGTCATGGGCCAAGAGCACGCGTGCGGCAGCCAGGGCATGTGGCGTGGCTCCGTTGCGTGGCCTGGCAAGCAGAGCGATGATGCAGTCGGCCGTGACGGCAGCGCTCGGCCTCAGCACAGTGACAGCCTTAGCAAACGTGTCGATGAGTCCGATGCATCTTGCCTCGTCGTTAGTGGCGACCGCTGTCTGCAGCAACAACTCGGCCCACTTATCTGGAGGCGACAGCAGGTCGAGCACGAGATCAGTGGGCACGTCCTGGTCGCTGAGGATGGCGTCAATGAGGCTGCCGCTGACCGCGCAGACGTGGGAGTGTCCCGACTGGAGCAAGAAGACGAGCGTCCGTCTGTGCACTTTAGCGTTGGGTCCGGTAAGCCCAGCGAATACGATGAGGAGGATATCCGCGAGCCTGCGGTGTGTGTGCGCGTGGTCGGCTTGAACAACAGCGGAGAGGAGATACGAGGCGTTCGACTCCTCTGCAACGTTAGGGATACAGCGGGCAATGACCGCGTCGAGGACGCGAGCCGAGGCAGCAGGCTCAGCCGGTACGGCTGCCAGTACATTTCCAAGGAGCACTGGGGTAGGGGGGAGCTTGACCAGGTCTGGAATGACAACTGCGGCGTCTTCCGGGTCTGTCAGACACATCTGCAGGAGTCGGGCAGCAGCAGGGACCTCGCATAGCACCGTGAGGAGTGACAGCCGAAGCTCAGCGTTGATTCGACGAACTCTGGCATGCGGAAGCTGTCGTGCCCCGAAGAGACAGAGCGTGTCCAGGGCGGGGGAGCCAGAGCGATGGGCACAGGGCAAGGCCGTGAGCACCGCAGCCGTAGTTAGCGGGATCCGGACGGCGTCCAGGACAGTATATACCGCGTCGACGATTGCTGCGCCCAGAGAGGTTCGGAGAGGCCCCATCGCTGTCACCGGGATGGCCTGCATCGGTGGGACCCCGTCCATGAGCGCGCCAGTGGTGGG
Source organism: Carpediemonas membranifera (assembly GCA_019828565.1). Lineage (NCBI taxonomy): Eukaryota > Fornicata > Carpediemonas > Carpediemonas membranifera. Next base: position 241,179 of record JAHDYR010000011.1, read on the forward strand.
ATCGGTTCGGAGGCGGGCGTCTGCGTCGTAGAGAATATCGAGGCCAAGAGATGCAAGCTTGTCGTCTGCTACAGCGGCGAGGGAGGCGCCTAGCATGAGCATAAGAGGCAGTGTCGCTCTGTCAACTCGACACCGCTTATAAAGCGCGTCCGCAGCAGCCGGTAGCAGATCCACTGGTAGGTCCCATATCGTCTCCAGCAGCAGCGGCAGTTTTTCCTTGCTGCACCTTCTGACCACTACCGGTACGAACCCCAGTGCGAGTCTGGGGTCAGCTGGGGGAAGCACTGGTCTCCAACCCGGTGGAGCAGTATACGTTGCAATAGCCATGGCAGACTCGGGTGAGTCATGGAAGATGCCGCGGCCGACCTCGAGCAGGTCTTTAGGTAGAATAGGGGCAACAGTGGTGAGCTGCGATGCTGCGGCCACTGCGTCTAAGAGGACGACACGGAGGTGGGCCCAGTTATTGCCGATCAGAGCCATGGAAAGCACGGTCATCACCGCTAGGAACTGGGCGCATCGACGGGCACAGCCTGGGACTGAGTCGCGAATGTGGGTGAACAGGTCATCGGGCACGCTCATAACTGAAGTCAGACTGACTTGAAGCACGGAGAACGCGACTACCTCGGGTGTGGGCCGACTCATATCTGCCAGCTCGCAAGCGTAGGAGTGGACGCTGACGACTAGATGGCCTGGCAGACCCAGGACTGAATCGCCGTCGGCCGGGCGACATATGGGGGGTAGGATGGGTGTGCCAGCAGTAAGTGCTTCAAACACCATGACTGCAAAGGGAAGTCGGTCCGCTGGGTGGACCCACGAGACAACGGCGAGGGCGTCGGGGCGACATGCGGTAAGAGAGGGGAGGAGGCGCTCGAGGAGGAGGCCCGAGACGTACGGATGGGCGTCCGGGGCAGGGGAGTCTGCGTTGTCGAACACGGCGTCGTCGAGGGCACGGGGATGAACTCGTATTGCTTGGGCGACTGCGGGGTACTTCCATAGTGCGGGCATAAGTGCTCCAAACAGCCTTAGAAGGGGAACAGCGCTTGGTGCCATGGGACCGTGTTTCGTCTGGGCTGTAGCAGCAATAACGGCGGGGGCGGCGAGTTGGAATGGCTCAGGGTGGACGTCTACTGCTCTGGCGAGAGAGTCGGCAGTAACACCACCACCGAGGAGGTCTGATAGCCTTGGGCCGTGGTTGCCTGGCGTGGCGCGGGTCACCGCGAGCAGAGCCTCTGCCGCGGCGGTTGCCGTGGCGGGTGGATGGACGAGGAAAGGGAGGAGCGACGCCTCGAGCTTGACTGCGACCACGTGGCCAAGTGTGATCGGCGTGGGGGTGTCAAGGCATTGGGTGAGGCAGTTCATCAATCTGAGCGCCGCTGACGTCGGCTCTGGCAGCTGCAGGGCCTGAGCGAGTCTGGCCGCAGAGATGGTCCAAATCGAGTCTGCGATGGCAGCCATGACATCAACGTCGCCGAATAATGCTAGGAGTGGGGTGGCAGCACATCGTTTGGCAAGAAGGGGCTGGAACCGGATGCAGCGGGTGAGAGCGTCAGTGGCAGTCTGGGACTCCGCATCGGTGCCGGTCTCTATGAAGTCCATGACGATGGAGACGAAGGACGGGACGGCCTGTATGTCGTCAAGGGGCATTAGTAGCGGCGCGTGGTGGCAGATTTCAACCGCTGCGGCCCTGTCTTCCACCACAGCTTCCCACATCCGAGCAATGAGCGGTGCTCTCGCTGAATCTGGGACAATCTCGGACGGGTCGACCTTGATTCGGGTGAGAAGCACAAGTTCGATCATTGATGTGACGTCCCTATGATCGCGAGTATGTCTACTTCGGGGCGGCGAGGTTTCGTCGAGCTCTGGAAGCTCGCCGTTGTCAACCATAGTCTGCATCGCCTTGGCAAGGATCTGAAACACCTCGACAGCTCTTCCCTTGTCCAGCATGGGGAGAAGCAGCTCAACGTGCGCCACTCTTGGGGCTGTGAGTAGCAGCTCGGATCCAAACCTCGAGAGGGGGCCTGGCCCTTGGTCCAAGAGCACCTTGATACCCTCGCTGAGACGACGCCGTGCCTCAGGGCTGGAGTCGGGCTCCGTGCATGCCTCAGCCAGTGGAAGGAGGACGGCGCGGAGTGTCTCGACGGCCCGTTCGGGTGTGAACCGGGTAGTTGCCTTCACCACCTTCTTGAACGGCAGTGTAGTGTTGATAGTAATCCTGCTTAGGGCAGCAACTAAGGGAAGAGCCCACTCGCTCTTGCTGACAAGCTTCCAGGTTTGTGAGAGAAGCCTGGTGTCCTCAAAGAGCTCACCCATATCGCCCAGAGCATCCGCGATGTGTGCGGCGGGCTGGAGGAGGGGTCTGCGGTGATTTGACCGTGCTGTCGCTATGAGGACGGCGAGGAGCCGATATGCAGCCCCTACTGCTTCGTCCGTGGCTGCAACGTGCACTTTAAGCTCCTTAGAGATTGAACTGATAATCTTGGGCTTCAGTGAATCCATGGTGAGGAACGTCTGCAGCCGCTGGGCAATATCGGGCAAGTGATGGCGGGAGAGTGCGTTAATGAGGCCCATGTAAACGGGTACAAGTGGATGAGCGGCCTCTGACTGGAGAGTTGAGAAGGCGTCGGACACCATGGCCATCACTGCGTCGATTGGGAGGTCGGAGCCGTTGTATTCTTGGAGTACTTCGGCCAGGAGACGAGTGGCGACGTAATGAATGACCATGGCCGGCGTGCTGGTTGATGCTTCGTCCTGGTCGTGCGTGAGGGTGGTGATCATGGTGGAACTGAGGCTCACGAGGGTGTTGACGACGAGAGTGATGTCGTGGCGTGAAAGGACGCATATTGATGGTGAGAGCAAATCGATGCCGTCGATTGCGGCCGTAATTCTCTCGTCGATGTTTGTCTTAGACTCTGTCGTGTCATCGTTGGGGAACAACGTGGCTATGGGGTCGTCGAATGATTGCTGGCTAAATAACGTCGGGAAAAACAAACAGTGGAGATCAGAGGGACAATAGTCTCGATCAATGCTTGCAGTTCAGCAAAGATCTGTTCAGTCGCTTGGTGTAAAACTGTCGTTGCTGCTCTGAGGCCGTTTTGGGCGGCCGATCGTTTTCGTTCGGTGCAGTTTAGGATCGGTCAGATTTGTGACGATATGGCCGGTAAAGGTTGGTTTAAAGGTGGGCGGAAGCGCAGGCGACTAACCATTCCGCCATAACTAGCATCCTACAGTCATGAAAACGCGTCTTCCTCGGTCTTCCGACTTCTTTCAAAGCGCACTGTTTTCGACCAAGACCACTCCCCGGGTCAATCACGCCAGCGAGCTCAGCCGTGACCATCCAACGAAGCGGCTGGGAGTTTTGGAGTCCAAACCAACTGCATGTCTTCTCCCAACTTCCCACTTGACGACCATGAAACCTGGTGGGAATAAGTTATCAAAGCGGGAAATTAAGCGTGATCTTATGACTATCAACGCTCTTATGGGCAAGAACTGTGAAGTCAGCAGCTACCGCAAGCTGGGCTCCTCAGCCTCGACCAATACAAGCAATCTCGCCAAGGGACTGGAGGAAGCGTGCAATTCTATGCAAAGACGCATAGAAAGTGACGATTCGCCCACCGATCGCGATTCTAACAAGCCATGCACCACCTCGTTCTTCCCCACGTTGTGCGACCTGATTCGTCTCTCTGCAAGCTCTTCAAAGATCCTCCAAGACGTCCCAGGCGATGTCCCAGGCCTCATCAACCGTGCTATCTTCTCCGTTGCCGAGGCAATGATTACGTATGATTCTTATGACCATTCCCCCGCGACCCTCGATCTTTCCGAGCTCATGAAAAGTACGCTCGCGTCTACAGAGCCGTTCAACCACAACAAACACATCGCAAAGATGCAGCGGCTGCTCGACAGGGCGCAGCAGTACGTAGAGATACTCGAATCCCCCGCTGCCCCCGCCCTTTCCGGCGCCGCGGCCCTCCACAACCTCCCCGACGGCCCTATGCTCGTTCTACTGTACAGATGCGAGACCAAGGCAGCTTGGTTCTGCATGCGTCGCTTCCCAGCTCTGCTGGCCGCCTCCACGGGAGGAGTCCTCTCAGCAGAGACTGGAACCAATGAGTTCACGGTTGTTTCCCACAGATTGCTCGTTACAGGCCCTAACGCATGCTTTCAGCACGCTTGTAGTGACATTCCCGAGGACGGAAGCGCCACACTCGTTCGGGGCCTGCCACCAGTCATGTGTGTCAACCCATTTCCGGTCGAGGATCATCCAGGCTGCGTGTCAGTGTTCGCTACGACGGCCGACGGGCTCTACGCATGGGGTGCCAACCCTAAAGGGATTCTTGGAGTTGTCACACAGCCGCCTGTGGTCAAAAATCCCCGTAAGATCGAGCTAGATTCACCATATCCGTGTGAACAGATTCTTCGCTCTCAGTCTGCCACGTTCTTCTTCGTCGGCGGAGAGTGGTTCGCTGCCGGTCAAAATTCAGCCTGCTGTCTCGGAACCAAGTCAACCGAGCCGACCGTCACTCCCCCCCAACGTATCCACGGATGTCCGCACTCCGTAGCCGGCTTCTACTCGTTCAGTGACAGTGCAGGAAACGGCGTAACATTCGCGATTACCACGAGTCGAACTAATCCCGTCATGGCATGTGGGAGCAACGAGCTTGGCCAGCTAGGCGTTGGAACGCAGGAATCGGTGACAGAGTTCAAGTCTGTGGTTCTCCCTCGGCATGTTGGGATTACGGAAGTCGCATGTATTAAGATTGCGGGTCGGCTCGCAGTGACAATCTTCTTTTCTGATGACAATAGGTTGTTTGTCTCTGGTCATAATCCGGCACATATGATCTTCCCAACAGATTCGGAGTTCCTCATCACGCCTCAGGAAATTCCTTTCGATCTCACTGGCTGTTTTGTCTACCGAAGCCCGCGTATCACCGGCCCTCGCCAAGGCATCGTTTACTCAGGTCGAGACGTTGATCAACCATCTCACAACATTATGCATGTGGCGCAGGGGGCGGATACCGGTGATTTCCAGACCAAGCCGAGTTGCCATGGCCCAGGCTGGGAGGTCTTCGCTATTCCTGCGCAGTTTAACACAGTCGAATTCTTCGGACTCGGGCTCTTTGCCATTCGTACCCGTCTGGGCGATGAGTTGTGGGATCTGAGTCCGACTGAGGGTCCTGGGGCGCTGTGCTCCATTCACGGCCAGCTCTACATGTCGTCGCAGAGGCGGGAAGGGATTCCTGCGCCTGACATGTGAATGGGGTGCGTGCGTTGTGTTTGAAGGATTTATTTTTGCTTTTATTATCGCAGTAAACGCGTTCGTTGTCTTGATAGGTCGTGGGTGGATATCGAGCGTGGGTCTGAACGGAACAACGAGAATTAGTAATGATGCTGTGCCAGGATACCAAGGCGTCGTCGAGACGAACAATTGAACGTAATATCGGGTGAGTTTGCCAAGTCTCGACCGAAGAGAAAAAACAAACAAGCTTCGTAGGTCGACTCAACCGCCGACTCAACTCATACCATCACAATTCAATCATTTACTCAAAGGAGAAGGATCTTCACAAGCTTGGCGACATCGATACCGACGCCGAAGACGTTGCTGCTCTCGACATCCTCGACAAGGTCGATGACGTCATCAGCAATGTCGATGCCGTGGATGACGATCTTCACCAGCTTCTCCCACCAGCTCACGGAGGCGCCCGTAAGGTCACCGACGAGCTTGAGGATAAGATCGGCGAGCTCCTCGAGCTGGCAGTCGCTGACGAGCGCCTTAAACTCATCCATGGCGTTGGCGATGTCCTTGACGGCGTCCTTGTAATCGTTCGACTTGTGAGCGTCGTAGGCCTCAACGAGGTCGTTCCAGACGGTCTGGCCGTCGTGCTTGCACTGGTGGACGTTGGGCAGGATGAGGTTGAGGCCCTGGACGGCGCCCTGGAGGAGGAGGCACCACTCGTCGTTGTCACAGTTCGTGTCGAGGTCGGACTTAATGACACTCATGATCGAGCCGAGAGTCTGGCCGAAGGCGGCGTAGTCGCCGTTCTTGAAGTTCGCGGCGGCGGACTGGAGGTCCTCGAAGATGTTGATGCCAGCGACGAGGAGCTTGAGGTCACCGGTGACGCCCTCAGTCTTGCCGAGCTTGAAGAGCTTGGCGAAGTTGTTGAGGTCGTCCTCGAGGTGGGGGATGAGGCAGGTCTTGGAAGCCGAGGCGACGTCCTCGAGGCCGACATTGAAGCTCTTGAGAGCGGCATCCCACTTCTCTTCCTCGATGTACTTGACGCCCTGCTCGAACGCGGTCATGGCCTGCTCGAGGGTCGAGGCGCAGGGGGCGAAGTCAACGATGGCTTCGCCGACCGCAGAGAGGATTCCCTCAGCGAACTTGCAGCCGCGGGAGGTGCAGCCGATGGAACGGAGAGCAGAGACGACGTTGCCGAGATCGTAGCCGAAATCCTTGTAGTTGCCCTTCTCGAAAGCCTTGTAGGAATCGTCGATATCGTCAAAGAGGTCGAGACCGCCAATGAGGATCTTGATCACGCCCTCAACCTCGGAGACCTTGGAGCCCTTGATGTGAGAAGCCTCCTGGTCGAAGAGCTCGGCGAGCTGCTCGATGTGGCAATCGGAGATGCCGTTGGAGACCTCCTGGAGGCCGTTAGAGAAGTCTTTGATGGTGGCCGACCACTGTTCGGCCTTGGCGGACGCGACACCATTCTTAAACTGGGTAAAAGCGGAGTCGAAGTCAGACTCGCACGTCTCGAGGTCGGGCAGGACGATGTTGAGGGCCTCGAGGAGGCCGACGACGAGCTGGCAGCCCTCGGACTTGCAGGAGGCGCCGCGGATCTGGGAGAGGAAGTCACCGATAGCCTGGCCGGCACCGGCGAAGTCGTGGTTGGCGAGGTCCTCAGAGGCCTTGTAGACATCCTGGTAGATGTCGACGCCCTTGACAATGATCTTGGCGTACTTGCCGATGCCAGAGACGTCGGCCTTGGTGAGGTGGGACGCCTCAGTCTGGATCAGCTGGGCGAGCTCGGGCAGCTCGCAGTCCTGGACGGCATCGCCGAGCTTGTCGAGGCCAGTGGCGACGTCCTGGATGCCAGTGGCGATGTGGCCGCCAGTGATGGTAGCGAAGCCGGTCTTGATGTCGTCGTAGCCGTCCTCGAGGTCCTTAGAGCACTTGGAGAGGTCGGGGAAGAAGATGTTGGCGCCGTCGAGGATACCCTCGATGACGATGCAAGCCTCGGAAGTGCAAGAGGACGCGCGGATCTCGGCTACGATCGTACCGCAAAGAGTGCCGAACTTGACGTAGTCGTGGGCCTCAAGGGCCTTGACAGCGTCATAGATGTGGTCAGCAATGTCAACATCGTTCACAAGGACCTTGACGGTGCTTCCGAGCTTGATATCAGCGCCGAAAAGCTGCTGGGCCTCGGTGGTGATCAGGGAAGAGAGGTCGACCAGGCCGCAGTCAGAAGCGGCACCACCGAGGATGCGGAGGCCAGTGGCGAAGGTCGAGACGGCCTCCTGGTACTGGGAGCGGTCCCACTGGGTCGCGGCGTTCCGGAGCTGAGTGCCAGCCTTCTCGATGTCAGCGACGCAGGGGCTGAAGTCCTTGGCGATTACATCGAGGACGCGGAGGAGGCCTGCGGCGAGTTGGCAGTCGGTGGAAGTGCACTTGATGAGAGGGAGGAGGTAGCCGACGAGGGTGGAGACATCGGAGGCAAAGCCATCGAGGTTCTTGCTCTCCCAGTCGTTGTAGAGATTCTCGAGCGTGTGAGCGATGTTCTGACCATCAATGTAGATCTCGAGGCCCTTGTTGAGGTCAACCGTGGCAGTCTTGAGGAGAGCGGCGAACTGGGTGAAGACGGAGCTGACCTCCTCGAGCTTGCAGTCAGCAATACCGTTGGAGAGATCAGTCAGGGCAGAGGAAAGGTCGGAAACGGCAGACTCGTAGTTCTTGCGGCCAAAGTCCTTAGCGAAGGTCTCGAAGGCGTCGTAGATGGTGTCCGCATCCTGGATGCAGGTCTGAATGTCGGTGCTGACGTGGAAATCAGCAAGGACCTTTTCCAGAGCGGCAACGATAGTGTCGATGTCGGCGTTATTAGAAGTGCTCGTTGGGATGGTCATCTGCGAGAACACAGTGGCCAAGAGCGCAAAAACGATAGCAATAGATAGAGAGAGTCTCATAGAACTAACTATCCTTGGAGCTTTTGCTGCTTCGAATGTGTGGCAAAAATGCGCAGATGACCGGCAAAGAATCAAAGATCATACGCAATCTGCTGATATGAGCATAGATGCGCGAGATACGCGTAGTCAAGCAAAAGGAGCATGTATCTCAGAGCATACAGCCGCTCCTGCCCCTGCTCGCTGTCCTCGAAGAGATCTTCTTGATTTACCAGACACGCCCAAATCAATTCAATCAAGACCCAGGTACTTTATTATCTGCTCCTCACATAAATGCATTCATGTATAATCACAGAAGTGCCCATTCCAGGTCATGTCATGTCTGCCGTTGACCATCGTTGAATAGACTCTTGAGTACTTCGACAGTCGGCAGGTTCTACAAGGGGAGAGGCACAGTTTCAATACAATCAGTATTGTGTGCTGTGCATATGCTGTTAATTGCGTCCGTTGCTGCACCATAAATCATGCCATAATCTGCGCACATGTTTACGATCGATGGACAACACGGTCACGCCACACTGCCCAAGCCAAGCAGATACACCTTGATTCACTCACTTAGTGAAGTCATCACCGCTGATTGGGGGTGAAATGACGAACCAGAGTACCGCAACGATGAACACGATGATGATGATCAGGATGAGGCACAGCAGGATCTTATCAGTCGCCAGCCGCCGAGCCATGGCTGTCATCTGCTTCCTGGCAATGTTGAGGTCGTTCCTGATGCTCCCCATGTTGTTCCGAATGCGGTCCATCGTCTCGCGATCACTGAGCAGCACTTTAGCCGCCTCGGTGTTCATCTCAATCATCTCTTGGACGTCCCGCTCAGCTTCTTGGAGCCTGTCAATGGCGTCTGTGTTCAGGTTCTGTGCGATGTTGAGCAGCTGCTTATCAGTAACCTGCCCAACCTGCTCCAGGGTCGCCTCGGCCTCTGTTTGCCCATGGAGGCGGCGCTTCATCTCTAGTTCGTTCTTGAGATCACGATACTTCTCGTCATAGCCCTCGTAGACCTGTCTCCACTGGGCTTTGGTCGTCTCGAGGCCTTCGACATCGAGCCTGAAGCCGTCGAGCTCGTTTCTGAGGCCGGCGATCATCTTCTGGGTCTCGTCAAGCTCATCCTCTCTCTCCATTCCGGAGGTATTCTTCAAGCGCTTGATGCTGCTCTTGATGTCCTCAATACGCTCATCCAACGTGGGAATGACGTCTTCCTCCAAACCCTGTGTGATTGAAAGAGCTAAACGTGGACTAAACATACTGCTACAAGATCAGCTTCACGCATTGGGTATTATTGTTATATTCGTGGTTTTAGCGCCCGTTGTCGCCCGCAGGCTGCAGAATTAGGGTCTCAGGCTCACTCCAGCTACAGGGCCTGAGACGTCACCGAATACCCTCCCACAGTCCTCCTTCAGCCAACCATTCACCACAAAGAATAAACGCAGGTTTAACGCCAACTATGATTACAACCGACCAACAACGGACCAACGCGACCCTACCAGGCCCCATTATCGTCATATTCATCTTCTTCGTACTCCTCCTCCTCATATCCCCCGAACTCACGCTTCTCATAGTGTTCCCGCAGCCCCGCCCGCACTTCTGGGTCTGCAAACCACTCAGTATTCCATGCCGCGGTGAAAGAGGTCATGATCTGCTGCCCCTCACTCGGATCCGGGTGGTCTGTAGCTAGTAGGAACACACATTGAGTGCCCAGCTCGCGGATGTCCTTGTTCACCCGATCAACCGCGCATTGGATGAAAACCTCAGCCTCCTCACCAGATAAGTCGTCAATAAGTCCATCTCTGAGGTCTCCGTGAGCCATGCACCGCGCACAGGCGAATAGAGCCTGTAGGGCGAACTCAAGGTCACCCTCTTCCATCTTGAGCGCGAGGATTCCATGGAGAATGGTGGTGAAACGATGCTCGGGGCAAAGGGCGTCTATTACTGGGACGGTATCAGGATCTATCAGAATATTCGCCATGAATCTGCATGCCTGGATTACAATATCATCGTCAAAGATTCGACCGTTCGGATCCTGGTAGCTAGTTACGGCGTTGACAAGAATCTCTTTCACACACATCAAAAGACCTTCACCAATAAGACCTGAGCCGTCAAGCGCCATGTCCTGCAGCACGGCAGGCCACGACTGCGGAGCGGGGGAGGGGGGGAGGGGGAGGTCGGCGCAGAGGGCGAAGAGCTCGATGATCTGGGCGGCTGCAATGTCGGCGGTCTCTTCGTCCGCTGATTCTCTCAAAATCGAGGTGAGATCTATTATCCGGTTCAAAATATTCGGGAGATATTCAAACATCAATGCCCAGATAGGCTCACCCGAGGGTAAGTTGGCAGTGCCACCCACCATGAACGCCAGCAGCCTGAGAGAAAGCGGGGCCGCATCCTCAATCAGGCGGAGCACTAGTGTCGCGAGCTTATCGCTGTCGAGGAGCTGGAGGCGGGCCGTCTGGTTGGAACAGAGGTTGATGGCGAGGGCAAGGACAGTCTGCGAAAGTTCGGGGTCGACCAGGCAATATTCGGCAAGATACATCTCGACCGCAAGATTCGGTACATCGGTGAATGACATCATTGATTTGAGTCCGTCATTTTCACTCAATGTATACAACAGCCTAGTTGTGAGCAGTCTGATAGACCTGACGGTGCTGGCGTCCGTCCATTCCTCAGGCGGACCGACATGCAGCGTGTCCATAAGTGTCGTGAGTGACGCGAGCAGCTGGTGTTCGATAAGGACCTGTATGAGCTCCGGGCGTATGACACAGATGTTGTACAGGCATCGTATGACGTGAAGAACGACGTCTGGGTTGGCCTGGTACCCCTCGATTGGCAAGAGGCCAAGGCAAAGGCGGCCGACCTTTCTAGTGACGACAAAGAGGTTCTTAGCGACGTCATCGCCGTTGCTGTTGGCGTCCCTCATCTCATTAACGCCCAGCCAGGTGCTGAGCGCGTACAGAGAGATCAACAAGGCGTCCTGGTCAACCCCTGCACCCATAGATAGCACCAGATCAAGCACAGAGTACAAGCGGGGTAGGATACGCTTTCCAGTGCCCAGCCAAGTGGCTGAGTCGACAGAGTCGGCCATGTTTGTAAGAACGTGGATGCAGGCGAAGGAATAACGGACGCGGCGCTTGGTAGCGGCGGAGACGGGGTCAGCTAGCTGGGCTAGGGTTGCCTTGTGTCTCTCAATAGCCACTCTGAGTTTCTTAGCTCTGCTTTCATCGTTAGATGCCTGGTTGAGCTGCGCCTCGAGCTTCTTGAGACTCTTTTGCAGAGCAGGCCCGCGTGACATCTCCTCGTTGATCCAGAGCAGTAGTTTCTGTGGCACACCCTGCTCTATCAGAGCCTGGTGATAGTCGGTGTAGTTGGAGATGAGGAAAAAGAGATGGGCGACTGCGTGCATCACGTCTGCAGAGCGTTTGTATGTGGCTGTCTGTGAAATCACGGCGCTGATGTACCGCTGGGGTGACTGGGGGCCCAGGGATACGAGTTTTCCGACTGTGGCTGGGGATTTGGCGACAGAGATGAAGACGCGGAGAGCTTCGAGGACATTGGCTCGCTTGGTAGCATCGTCTTCGTCAACACGAGAGTAGAGCATCTGGTATCCAGCTTCGAGATTGACTTGCTTGCGTCTCGTGACGACTGAAAACTCTTGAACAAGGGAGGTGAGGCAGTCCGCTTGGTTGACGTTCAGAAGCTTCTTGTTGTCAGCGATGATGGAGTTCACTACGTCGGGGATATCACGATCGTGGATCGTATCGGGGAGACGGATTACCTGCTCGGACATTTGCCGCCGAGTTTCAGATGTTCCATCCGAATGTCGCAAGAGGACCTCAATTGTGTACGGAATCTTGATACAACGCTCCGAATGGCAAGCATATGGATCATCTGGCCGAACTACCTTGCTCACAATCTCGTAGTTGGCCTGCATTCAAGCCAGCTGTTCGTCGTGCTGCGAAAACTGCACCGTCGAAATTCTCTTGAGCAATGCGAGACAGAGAGCAAGAGGCGGGTGATAACAACAGACACTCGTCAAATGCTACAACACATCAAAAGTCATACCCAAATCTCGCTTGGCAAGTCATGAATGAATTCAAGAACTCACCCAGCGGCTCACGCTGTGTAACATGCAAACACTCTCGTATCTAGATGCCCTTCCAGCCACTTTTATCATCGGTGCAGATTATGGGTCATGGGTCATTGACCTGAACCTGAATGTCTTCCCCGATTCTCTGTGGTGCCCTGTTTAAGCGCGTGTGTGATGAGAACGCTGCTATGCTTGCACTTGAATACAACCTCCAGTCCATCAACATGCTCCTTCGTGGCAAAGCAAAAGAGATCATCCGTTTCGGGTGCCGCACCGTTGCTGGGCGTGTTCCATTGGGCCAATCCGGCGCAATCTCATACAAAGAGTTCATGATCTTCTATATGGCGCGCCGGGATGGTCTGATCATGCTCATTGTCTCTGATGAGAATTACCCTGCCACAGCAGGCCGCGAAGCATGCCGGCGTATCCTTGACGACTTCGACATCCGCCACGGTGGCAGCGATTTCTCCAACCTCACCTCTGATGCGAAGATCAACTTTCCCGAGCTTCGCAACAAGATTGTGCTATATCAGGATCCCACCAAAGCAGACAAGACCATGGCTATTCAATCCCAGCTGGATGCCACTAAGCGCGTGATGGTTCAGAACCTGGATGCTCTGCTCAAGCGCGGTGAGCAAGTGGATAACCTTATTGAAGTGTCAGAGGATCTCAGCTCTGCCGCGAAGATGTTTGCCAAGCAGGCACGGAAGACAAACCAGTGCTGTGTCGCTATGTAGGCAGTCGTTTATTTATCATTTAAAGAGCCGCAAGTTGACCCTCTCCCGACGGATGCACAACGTCGCCCAAACTGCCCTCATTCATGAACTTGGCTGCTCCAACCGCAGCTATTTATAGTAGCTTCATCTCTCCTAATCAACCAGTTGGGCGTGTTGTCAGGTTTAACCTGTGCGGCACACGGCTGTCAACCAATCTCGGTGGGAGTCATCCTAGTTCTCAGTCAGTCGGGGTGGTACTGAGGGTAGCCGGTGAGCTCATCAGTTGTCATACCAACATGCGCGCAGGCACAAAGAAAACTTTACTAAGACGATGAGAAAACCATGATACAATCCAACCAGGAATCTAGGTCGGCCCCGAGCTCGGCAAGTTCTGGGGACGGTCACCTCGCTTCATGATCGAGGCAGCCATCTCACCAGTGGCCAGCTCCCAGTTGTTAGCCACACTCAACCCCGCAGTACGCCCGGATCCGGCCGGCCCGGGCCTCGGGTCCGACCTGCCTCCGTCATTCGATGTGCGGGTAATGTAACTGTTCTTAAGTCGGGCAAGGTTCCTGGCTATGCCTATGATTGGGTCTGTGGAGCTTAGGTTGGCGAGGGGTGAGGGATAAGAGAAGGAGGATGAGTCCGCGAAGGAAAAGTCACAAAATAAGTCTAAAGGGTGACCCAAGTCGTCGAGTGGCGGTCGCACAGAGTCTGCTGTGACTTGTCGAAGATGTCGGCGCCGCTCCTTGGGCGGTGGCGGTTGTATTGGGGGCCTTGGCCTCGACAGGGGAACGCGGGCGGTCTCCAGGCGTTGGCGGCATGCCAGCTGGATTTCTCGGGCTTTTGCTAACTGATCTAGTTGTGAGGCTAGTGTTGAGTGGCTATGGCGTCTCACAAAGACGGGATTACCGGTATTTGGCCAATTAGAGATGCTCATCGACGACTGTCGCGTTTTTGAAGAAAATAGCTCCGGAAGAGAGCTGATTTGAGACTTTTGTACTCGTCTATTGCTTTGTGGGTGCGTTGTGGCAAAGGTTTGGCCGAATGGCCGTGATTGTTTCGTTTTCGGAAATTATTCTGCACCGAGCTGCGGTCAGAGCCCAGTAGGCGGCTGCACCAACGCGAGGCAGTCGGCCAACCCAACACGGATACGCAGTGATTTTTGCCAGGCTCTGATTCATTGTTCCGAGATAAACGACGGAAGACGGCGAACATGTGTTGCTATACTGCTGTCAATAGGGGCTTGGACTCGAGCGATATTGAGCTTTGCACGAACGTATGCCTGTGATTGACTCTGCCCGGGGTCAAATGGATCCTATATCTCGAGATTTCGTGAGATTTGGGTCAAGTTTCGGCCCAAGCAATGCGCAAGCCATTCATGCGCTTCGCTCGATTACACAAGGTATTTTCCCGCGAGACTCTCTTCATTGTGCCACCGAAGCGTTCATCTTGGTTGAAAGTGCGTCTAACGCACACATACCGCCCCACGTTGACGCCAATGCTTGTTCTCCAGCTCTTCGTCCTCATTGGGCTCATCCAAGGCGTCCTCGGCATGGCTATACTTCTCACAAACATACGTTCGAACAGCTTCACCGTCCGCTACGACACCATTTGCGCTTTAGGCTCCCAATGCACCATCCCCGTGCATCTCCCGCCCATGTCCAAGCCCACCATCTACTACGTCATCGACACGTTCTACCAGAACCACAAGGACTATGCCGACTCAGTCTCACCCGACCAGCTCTCTGGGAGGAACGTCTCCTGCTCCCGCCTCAACAGTGAGTGCTACCCCCTCCGTGGATGTGACGGAGGGGTTTGCCCACACACACCGTGCGGCTTAAGGTTCGCTACAAGGTTTAATGACACCATCAGCGTCCAAGTGAATGGCACTGAGATGCCTATTGATGCTTCCCATGTAGCGTGGGATACAGACCTTAAGAAGTACTCCCCTTCGTTCCTCAAGGACGAGCCAGAGGCGGAACGGCGTCGTACAATAGCATGGATGCGGGTCGGCCCCTTCTCACGCCTCCCAAAGCCCTATGGTCAGCTTACAGACACCATCTCGGGCCCAGCCTCACTAGTAGTTGATAATCACTACCCAGTCCACATGGGTCAGGCCAAATATGTCACGATCCGGTCGGGTTCGACAACTGGGAGTAAGGCACTGGGATGGAGCATGGTTCTGGGCGGGTTGGTCTGCTGGACTGCGGCGATGGCGGTGCGGTGGGCTATAGAGCATGCTGCACCGATGGTGGTTGCGTAGTAGGCTGTATTTTAGTTATTTTGCAAGATTCTGATTAATAAACTTGCGTTCGGCCAAGTTGGAGCATACTACAGTGCCTCGTAGTAAGTTACCTGCCGCTACAGCAAGAACACAGGTCCCGACCCATGCGACCTCTTAGTGTCGCCACCCTTGCCGATGGGTTGTGTGGACTGACTTGGGACAATTTGCCGATGGATTTGATTCATGTGGGTTGACAGTGGGGTGTGCCGACTGCAGTCAGTCTGAATCCGCATTTACGGCAACATAAATGGCCGTAGTTTCACCTGCCAGAACTCAAGCCAACAAGGATCACGATGAACGAAGCAGAAGAGGACAGACACGAGTCAAAGGATGAAATTAAGAACATAGAAGATACCGTATGCCCGGCGAATGGCAGTGTATCCTCTTCTGATGACGAGATCACGGACGTTGATGCCGCAGCACCTGCTACAACCATTTTTGACGAAGAAGAAGCCAACTCTGACGAAGTATATAACCGTACAGACCAGATTCTTCGTGATTTTGACGGCAACATCATCAATTTCGAAGCTTCTGAGGACAACCTCATCACCGACGCAGACAGAGCCTCCCTAGCCGAGCTGAAGGAATGTACGTCTTCTCACACCATCAGCCTCACACAGATATGCCCAAGCACTACCCATCGCACCCGCTTGAACCCCAGTATATCGGCCCTGGAGGCGATATGAAGCTCATCCGCTTCCTACGGAGAAACAAGCATGTACCGCAGACAGCCAGGGCTCTGGCTGAATACATACAGTGGCGCCAGGAGTGGCATGTGGGTGAGATCAGCATTATTCATGTCGCCCATGTTTTTGAGATGACGCGCACGTTTAGGATCATGACGATGGGCGATAGTAAGCTCGGTCAGCCTGCCGTATACATTGACTACGACGACCATACCATGCCCTCTGACGTCGATCTCATGCTTGCCTGCCTCTACTGTCTCGAGGACCTCGATATTCGACTTGCAGACAGTCTTTCCAGAGTAGCTTGCGTGTTGAAACTCACCAGCTTTAAGCTGCATCGCTATAACGTCAAAATGGACAAGATGGTGTGTCCCATTCCTTCTTTATTACACAGTTCGCCAAGATTCTCGATCTTTATTACCCCGAACGGCTTGGACCGACTGCAGTCGTCGAGGCCGGCTTAATGTTCCGCCTGGCCTGGAAAATGGTCCGCCATTGGGTGCCCGCTGACATGGCCAAATTTATAACGGTTATGGGTAAGGATCCGACTCCATTACACGCGATATTCGACCACGACGCCATCCCCAAGTCCCTGGGCGGCGGGTTCAACAACGACCCGATGGAATATATCAAGCAGTGCTGCGACAGGGAAGGAGTACCATATGATGCGAGGGAGAAGTGTCCGGTTGACACTAGAGTGATGCTTCAGTACTTCGGTTCAGATGAGATTGCGTCAGAATACAGCGCGGTGGTCAAGGGTGTTGGGTCGAAGCGGACGAAAGTTACTCGGCGGTGGAACAGGTATTATTTAGTGCTCACTAACGATACGCTTTTTTATTTTAAGAGTTCAAGGTCGACCCAGCCAAACAACGCAATCAGCATGGCTTTTGTCAGCGTGGAGGACGGCGGCAGGGGCAGCAAGAAGCATACACTCACTGTGACTACGGCTGAGCGGCCGTATTACTTCTCATTCACCACAGCTGAAGACAAGCACGTCTGGCTCGAGGCGCTTAAGAAGATCGCGGGTGAGTGCGCCAGTGACACCATCCCTTTGTAAATTTTCTTGGGAATATATTATTGTAACAGTGCCACGTGGTCCTGTTTCAGTGGTTGGGTGACATAATCTGCACAATGAAGCCACTGACGAATCAGACGTTCTACGAGACTACTGATGAATTCAGGGAGCTCATTCAGACGAAGGAGTTCAAACTTGCTCTTGGACCGAAATTTATCAACCTAGCTGTCTTCGCCGATCCAAAACGCAAGCTCATTGCTGAATCGATCCTTCGACAGGTCCCTAGCGACTATATGACACCGATTGAGATAGTTAAGAAGTGCAAGATGCGTACTGTCACCAAGAAACCCCAGACCACCGTCACTGAGAAGGAAGTAGCCGCCGCCATCTCGCAGCGTTCGTCCTCCCGCCCCCGCGCTAACCCAGTCACAGAGAAGTCAGTCCGCAGCCGTCTGACGAACCTAGAAGTAGAGGACGAGGCGATGAACCACGGTCTCCGGATGTCCGACGAGTACGAAGTCCGGTCTGTGCTGGCCCTCTTCGCCACCATCGTTTGCCTCGCAGTCGTGGGTTATTTCCTCGGCGTGCTTGTGGGGGCCGAGCTCAACATGCGTCTGATCATGGCGACGGGCGGGTTGATCCTTGGTCTGCTGATGGACGCCAGCCTGCTCATCATCATGCACACAAAACTGCTCGGGTCCAAGCGGTGAAGGTAGGGAAAGATGAAAGCGGTGCGAGGGATTGCAGAGTTTCTGGATGAAATCCGGTCCATGGTGAGTGTCTCCTGGCGCCGTCCCGAGCGCAAGAAGTGCTCTTAGCCGGACACAATAAACGACTCAAACTCGAGTCGCACGTCCAGTAGTAGTTTTTATCTGATTATTCATGTCTTCAAACAGGCTGTACGGGCCGCGAAGAAGAAGAGATGGCGTGGCATGGGTCACTCTGGGCGTTGCCGCCTTCATGTCTTGGGCAGAGGCTGAGTGACGGGCCGTGCGAGTAATAAATGGGGGCCGGTAGTCTCAACACAATTACGTGATGGAGGCCACCCTGGGTCCACGGGTCGTCAGCCAAGGTACGCTTTAGAAGTTTATGATTGAAGGGTTGGGTCGACATTGATGGGAATGATGGGTGCCAACATTGTTTCGTGGGGCGCCTTGCACTCGACCAGCTCAGCCACCCCGTTCAGATCTGGCACACAGACCATCTTGAACCACTGGCCATTGGAGTCGCAGCATCTGAAGAATAAGGATACGTAGAAACCGCTGTCATCTCAAAATCGAAAGGGGTTTTGTTGGCTACATACTTTCTGAAGTAGTGGGTAACGCCCTCGGTCACCCAGACCATCCGTTCATAGTCGCAGAAGAATCCCTTGGCCCTCTGCCCCGCCTCCGCGGGGCTCGAAGCCCTGCCCACGATACGGAGCAAAACCCACACACTGACAACGAACTGAGCAAATAGCCGAGCGGGATGGTACACGGAGGGAACAAGACACACGCATGTCAGACGGAGCAACAGGCTAGAGTTCGAATCCCACTGAGGTCAACAGTTACCGGTCAAGCAGATCGTGCCACGCAGCACTGGTGGGGTAGTGTGGAATACCGGGTCCCTTTTGGCTCAGTGGTTCGACATCACACTGGGAACCGGAGTGGGGTGGGTGTGAGGCACTTGTCGTTCTTGCGGTACCCAGGCAGCAGGCCCGATTTGGAGACATGACGGGGAACTTTGCCAGCGAGGAGAAGCTGGCGGCCACTGAGGAAGACGTTGAAATCAAACCCAGAAGAAATTAGCCGGTCGACCTTGAAGGGCAGATCGACGAATACAGACGAACAATTCTTGTGTCCGAGTCCCAGCTGGCCCCAATAGTTGCCTCCGCTGATCATCTGCCGACCGCCCATGGAGAGGATGATTGCCCCTTCGCATAAACCTCTCTCATGCGCGATACGATCTGGAACAAAGCCGGCGGGCACGCACGGGACAGCGAATGGGTGGAATAGATGTCTGGTGTCCCTTTCGACATAGCCGGTAAACCATGATGAGGTATATCCACTCATGACATGAGAGGTGTCAACCAAAGGCGTCAACAATATCGCCTCCACTGATTATAAATCAAATCCCTTTACCATTTGCCTTAGCCTCTCGTTCACACAGCCCACATGTTACAACGGACGCAATCCGGCTCCTCCACCATGACAAAGTGACCCTCCCCGCAGACCTCAAACCACGCACCGCTCATCGCATTTTGGACAAAGCAGCTTCCCTCCGCTTCCTCAACTCCAACGGCAGAAGACTTAAACGGCACACTCATTCGCCCATCGGTGAAGATCTGGGTGCCATTCTCGTCGACCCAGGCTGCCACATCCCACGTGATTATTAGACTCGTCGCATGAGTCTGGAACTGGAGCGGGGTGGGTGTAAGTAGGCTCGTGTTGGCTACAGTGCCGGGAAGCAGGCCAGACAGGGCAAGCGGAGAGGGGACGAGGCCGGCGAAGAGGACTTGGTCGCCGGCAGCGAACAGGTTGTAAGTGCCGAACTCTCCAACAAGCCGGTCTATGTGAAAGGGAATGGGCGTGTATTCAAGCACAGCGGTCTCGTGCCCGAGGCCTAGCTGTCCGCAATGATTATCGCCCGCGATGAGTTGCTGATCGCCACATGACATAACAGCAACGGCATGATTCGACATAATATCATCTGGGACAAATTCATCGGGCAGGGGCACTTGGGCGTAACCCCCGTTCTCGGGGAAGTCCGAATGAACAAACCATTCGGCGATAGTGGCGGCGCAGCTCATGATCGTGCCCGCGGAGGTCACAATAAACATAGTGACTGGGTGGGTGAAGATGCCTTTGACCATCCTGTGCTTCTCCCAGGGGGGCAGGCTGGCCTCAAGCTCGGCAACTTTGGGGCAGGCGGGGAAGGTGAGGCGGGTTGGGTGGTTGAACTCAAAGGACCGGAACCCCAGCTGACAATGTTCGCTCTCCCCCCAGCCCCATAGGCCCTTGGGCGTCCCGGCGATGTGGGTAAACCAGTCGCTGTAGACCTCGAGGGCCCTGGGCATCCTGGCCCTGGTGAGGGCGGTGTGGTTGGCAGTGTGGAGCATGAAGAGTCGGCCCATGTACATGCGGTGGTGGTAGAATCTCTCGATCCAATTGAACTGATAGCTCTCGCCGTCCTTCTCGGCGACGTTCATCGTGAAGAAGAACTTGCGGCAGAGGAACCAGAGGCATTTGCCCTCGGGGGTGAGCGCATTGCGGATCTTGTCATGTATCTCGGTATCACGTGGCTGCTTCCACAGAGCCTCCGTCAGCAGCCTGTCCTCGAGGTCGGGGTTGGCCCCGCCACCCATCAGACACGCCCACACCGCGCCCTGGTTCAGCGTGTGCAGGGCGGCCGGGAGCTCCTGCCCCTCCGCGAGCTCGACGTTCATGGACAGCGGGGGGCCGCTGGTGAGGATCGAGCGGGCGCGGTCGAGGAGGACTTGCGCGGCTGGCTCGAGAGGGGGGATTTCTGAGAGCGTGGTAAGGAGAGACTCGAGCGTATCACCACTGGTTTGTGTAATATGGCTTTTCTGATCCCGGTTCAAGGGCATCACTGCGTCAAAGTGGCGGAGAAAGGCATGGCGAAGCAGAGTGGGGATGTCTCCGGATACGTCTGCTGTTATGACAGTAGAAGTGCAATACGCCTTGATCAGCGCAGCTTTAACGTCTTCCTGCGGGGATTCGGATGCGGCCATGGCGTCTAGCGCTCACCACCGTCGTGGCGATTATTCACGACTGCAAGACTAACTGGCCGTCGACGACTGGCCGAAGCGGGGTGTGACGGAGTCCACCCTGCCAAGCATGCTGTCTCCCTGAGTCGCCCTGGTTGGTGTGCCTGGCGTTGGACTGCCCTGTCGAGACTTGAGTTGTGAGTTGGTTGATAACGTACTGAGTCGAGATCACCGGCCCAATGGTCGCATTGTTCCCACTGCCACCGCACGCACGTCATACACAGCCACCCACGCCAAGTCCAGAAATGAAACGCCGATTTTAAGATGAGATAAAATGTCTAATCCGCCATTATTCCGCCGCGTTACAGCGCACCACCGCACTCTCAGGCAACCACCCGTCCCCGTCAACGATATCACAGAGCTCCCTATTATCACTTAGGAGGATCCGTCCATTGGCCCGCTCCATGATCGTGGCCGTTTGATAGCTCGACACGACCGGGAAGTCATCTATTGTCCTGCCAGCCTGGAGATTGATCCGCGACCCGACTGAGAACGATGCGATGTCAGGGTGTCCCGGGTCTGATAGAGCTCGGGCCGTCTCGAGCTCCACGGCCACTCCGTCCCCAGACATATATTCATCGCCCAGGACAAGCTCCTCCACACTCCATGCGTTCGTTGAAGTGGTGTGAGTGCCGTTGGAGCATA
This sequence comes from Carpediemonas membranifera, assembly GCA_019828565.1. Taxonomy (NCBI): domain Eukaryota; phylum Fornicata; genus Carpediemonas; species Carpediemonas membranifera. Next base: position 262,547 of record JAHDYR010000011.1, read on the forward strand.
TCGATCGGGACGTGGAGCCAGCTTTCTCGGGGGTCTCGGAAACTCTGTCGTTAACATCCATGGGGCTCGGCATCCGCTTGCTCCGTGGCCTGGGGATGTTGGGGGTGACCCTCGTCTCGTCCGAAGAGGTGGGATCATCTCGAGCGGGTGTTGTCTGGAAGCTGTTGAACCCAGGGGATGAGGAGTCGGCAGCAGAGGAGATTGGTGTGTCCGCGCTATCAACTGATGGTAAGTCTACGCGGGCGAAAGACTCTGCCAGCTCCTTGTGCTTGTCGGAGATGATTTGCCCAAGCTTGGAGCGACGAAAGAGGCCCTTCTTCTTCGGCTTTGCCTCGTAACCGATAATCACGGTCTGAGCGATGTTGTTGAACAGCTCGAGTGATGTATCGGACAGCAGCTCGTACTCTGCGATCTTGAGGACGACCTTTGTTGGGTCCAAAATGCAGGCGTCGGCAATTGCTTTCTTCAGGTCGGAGACAAGCCACGAGTTGAGACGAACATTGAACAGAAAGGTTATACTCTCTTGAATGAACATAACTCGTGTTTGAGCAATGCTACGGAAGGACTTGTGCTCTTCCTTTGGAAACACGTTAAGAATCCTATACTGAACATCAAACTCATCTGGTGTGTCTATTAGATGCGTTGGGCGTGTCGTGTCCATGACTATAGAATAATTTGTGCGACCAAACGGCCTTTCTCAATGGCTCTTTCGTCTTGGTTTTTTCTGACAAAACCTGAAGATCACATCCGTCTTGTACGAGAGACGGATGTGATCATTAGACGATCCGACAGGTCCTACACAGCTGGCATGAGTGCATGAGAAACGCCCGGGCACGGTCAGGAAAGATCGAAAATCCAGTGGAAGATTGATCGACGATATGTATATCCAGTGAGATTCTGTTATCGATGATTTCCGAGACCCAAGTGCAGCTATAAACACCACCTTATCGCCGGCTACGGTATTTAGTCCCGCAGCTGGCTGATGGTGTCGCAAGTACAAGTGGAAAGTTCACCGGTCTTCAGAAGTCAAAGTGCAATCTTTTTCCGCCAAATCTAGCACGGAAGCAAAGAAGCGGGCGATAGATAGGGTCATTAACCTACTGAACAGTCCTGTGTCGCGTCAGAACCCTTACCCTGGTGCAGGGCTAGGACCCATGTGGGTGCCGCGGGGTCGGGGCAGGGGGTGTGAGAATAAGGGGTATGGGGCTCTGGTCGCACCATGTATTGCGTGTTAGACCGGTTGGGGCGCTTGGAGACTTGTTTTAAGGCAAGAGAACAACACCAGAGCAAACTTTTTAGAAAACGACAAAATGAAACAAAAAACTAACTAATAATACGCCACCGCACCCCTCGTCGCCAGGGCCCCAACCCTGACCTGACATGATTTAATCGCCGCGCTTATACGCGCTTCATGTAGCCAGCCTCGCATCTGAACACATCGCCGAGGGACTTCTCAGTATGGATCGAGAAGATGCTGTTGGCGAACCAGCGAGCTGTGCTGATGATGGTGATGTTGTCCCGCTCGCCCTCGCTCAGAGGAGGCAGCTCACGACGGATCGTGTCCGTGATGACCAGGCGGGAGATGTGCTCAGAGCTGCGGATACGGTGAATCGCGTCTCTCGAGAGCACACCGTGGGTGATGCAGCAAATCACGTCCTTGGCGCCGTTATTCCGGAGCTGGCCCGCGGCGTTGACAAGAGACCCACCGGTGTCGACAATGTCGTCGATGATGATGCAGAGGCGGTCCTTGCACCGCTCAGCACCGATGGTGAAGAGCACACGGGCCTCGTTGGGGCGGGGGCGCTGCTTGTGGATGAGGACGATGTCGGGCTCGTCAGTGGCGCCTACAGCGTTTTGGATCATTCGAGCGGCCCTGCCAGCGCGCTCAGCACCGCCGAGATCTGGAGAGACGATGGCGATGTTCTCGGTGAGATCCGTGGGGCAACCGACGATGCCCTCCTTCATAAGATAGTCGACATGGAAGTAGAGGCCCTGGATATGGTCCAGCGGGATGTCGAAGAAGCCCTGAATCTGCGCAGCGTGTAGGTCGCAGGCCAGAACGCGGTCGACGCCAGCTGTCTGGATGAGGTTGGCGACCAGCTTTGCCGTGATGGGGGTCCGGGGCTGGGCCTTCCGCTCCTGGCGGGCGTAGCCGTAGTACGGGATGACGGCAGTCACACGGCCGACAGAGGCACGCTTGAGGGCGTCTGTGATGATGAGGAGCTCCATGAGGAAGTCGTTCACGGAGGGAGGAGAAATGGGCTGAACAACGAAGACGTCTGCACCTCTGATGCAGTCCGCAATCTTGACCTGGATCTCACCATCAGCAAAATGAGTCACGGCCATGTTCAGCTTCCGCACTACGGCGTCGGGGCTGACGTGCAGCTCCTCGTCGACGTAGGGTGTGTTCTCGTCTTGTAGCTTGTTCAGCTCTTCGACGATAGCATCCGCAAGAGGTTCATTGGCAGTACCAGAGGCTACAAAGACGTTGTACACCATCTCCTGACACAACACACGAAGTGGCTTCTCCTGGCCACGACTCAGCTAGAGTCGCATGAAAAAAAGATAAATATCTACTCAATCCAGTGTGTCTTGGTGCTCATTCCGTCGTGCTTAGAGCACATGTTTCACGCTTAGTCTGATACGCGCCGAATCTCATGAGATTTTGATTTCGCACTTTAAGGCTAAGACCTCATCGATGAGCGATGTCCTCACAGAAGCGCATTACTACATACAAAAGAATGTATTACGACATCTAACCACGTCTGATCGATATTTAGCTGATGACAACTTCTCCCTTCTCCATACTCGTTCTGGACAGCTTAGTTACCGCCGCTGGTACCGTTCACTGAGCAATAAGCGCCATTCACTCACTCACATTGAGTTTTCATACATTTTTAGGGACATTTTCCCACAACTTCCCGACGCTATTATTCTAGAGCTGTTTGAAACGATCGATGGCTCATTTCGAGGCGAAATCGGGTCATATGAGGCGTTCATGCTCCTCACACTCCTCCTTGCCCGGAGAGAAGGTCATATTCCCCAATGGCTATTCTACCACGGCAGCGCGTTCTTCAGTTCAATTGCCGGCGGAGACATTGGGAAGTCCCACATCCCTTGCTCCATCCTCCTCAGCCTGCTGGTGCTGCTCAACTACGACCCCAACTCTGCCTATCTCAAGGTGAGCCGGCTGACTGACCCTCGACGGCCAATCAACGTCCGAATGTTTACCATATGTATGTATTATGTGGCAACGACGCAGCAGAATGAGGACGAAGAGGTCGATATGATAGTCACCGGTACCCCTGACGAGGCTCTTTCGCTCTACTCTCCCGTCGCAGCAACACCTCGGACGCGGTTTGACTTTGAATCGAGTCGAACGCACACGAGACAGACGTCTAGCGTGCAGGGTGGCATTGAATCGTCACGGGATGGGCGTAGGGCGTCCAAGTATCGCTTAGCTGAGGACGAACTGAGCAAGCGGGAAAGCCACGGTGGGTGTGTCGCCATGTAGCATTAGTTGTCATTTTTTTACATTTTCCTCGCATATTACTTGTAAATCTACTATTACCAGGCACGATCAACCTACGGTATCGACACCCCAACCGTCGTGACAGCATTGATCACCATGGAGCGATCTCAGCAGCCGCCGATGCCAACGAGGGCCACCCGATAGCCCAGGAGCCCCTGGCTATCGCTGCTCCCCACCGGCCCGGCCTATAGGTACATAGAGCCCTGGGATGGCGCGTCAGTCACGACTGCCCCGACTTTCCATCTGAACACGGTGGACAGGCTTGGGTCATGCTGCGTGATCCTAATGCAGTTACTGACTATTATAGGACTAGGACTATTATAGGACCAAAGTTGACTCTTCCATGGACTTCAGGTGCCGAGACCTGCAGTTTATGTCGAGATGCTAAAGGTGGGCTGCCAGGTTAGCCTGGGTGCTTAAGAAGCTGTCCGCACCATTTCTTCAGATGGTCGCATTTATCATGCACTGATGGCATGTATATCGAAAATGTATACTTGAGATTCTTTAGTGACGACGAGACATTCTGCCACCACAACATAGGATTGTCGGAAGATGATATCTTCTGACGCTGATAACCCCGTGGTTAGTACCAATACACTTCCTGTTGGCACGCAGTTTCACCCTGAGATGCTTGAGACTGAAAATTGTCTGAGAGATGGCAATGCGGTGCCCATAGGACAACAACACGATGAGAAATATAACACTGGTACCGAGAATGAATTAGGCATGGGTGTAGGATCCTCTCTGCAGCCCATGCCCGGGTTCAACCGCAGTGACGTTCGAGAAAACACGGAATTGGACGTTACTAACGCCTTAGCTGCCGATCCAAGTCCTGAACCTGTCCAAGAGGCGATAGTGCAAGATAGCACGGATCATCTCCAAGCAGACAGCACATCGTCCCTCTCCCATGCGTCCAGCAGCGTTGCGTCCAACACAGACACAGAAGATGACGGACAAGGAGTGATCGCCCAGTACGAGCAAGGCCAACCTGACCATGGTCTAGCTGACCAAGAGATTGATTGGGGGCTTCCTGGCGCCGAGCTCCTGCAGCCTGAGGCAGCACCCGACGTGCAGCTCAACATCTCCTTGAGACAGGAAGGCACAATGTGGGTCCCTGGCCGTCCAGAAGCCGCAGCGCCTGTTGCACTCATCGATCTTCCCTCCGTGTCCCTCAGCGTGGCATCCACCACCGAGCCCAGATCGAGTAGCAGCCTAGGCACGCTATTGACGCATAGAGAGACCGTGCTGGATGAGCATCGCCGTCAGACGGGCCGGGTCCAGTCAGCTCTCGAGATCATGGGCATCCTGCACGATGCTGGCCAGCTGACCCACCCAGTCGAGGTGCCACACTCTGTGCGGGCCATGCCAACCCTGCTGGACTTCACATTCGACCTCGACCGTGACTTCTCACATATCAGGAACGCCCAGAAACGAGCAGCCGCGGAGAGGGATGCCAGGAAGGCGCTGAAGAAGAAGATGGCAGTTCATGACATCCAGATGGTTCAAGCGGAGAACGCTGAGCGCGCAGGGGTGTTGCAAGTGGTCGAGAACCACATTAACCTCGCCGTCAGGGGCCAGCTGAGACACATGGCCTTTGCGCCGCGAGTAAGCATCCCAGAGACGAACGTGCCCACCCCGCCGGCCGACGCTCTTCCTGATAGTGGGCCTACGTACGAGCTCAAGGAGACCAACTTCGCCAGCCGACTGTCCGACAGTCACATGAGGGGGCGGGTTGAGGAGTACGACGCCGTGCTGGCCATTCTCAATGTACGCACCGACCCTCTGCCCGCAAAACCGACTAGGGCCGAACCCGATCTCCCAGAGCAGACTCCGGAGTGCCGGAGTAGTGATAAGCGAGTCAGAACGAAGGCGATGGTTCTGTGGCGGAAGAAGTGCGAGCGGGCCCGGAACAAGGTCATTACTACCGAGACCAGTGCGCTAGAGCAAGACACTGCCAAGCTCCAGACATTGTTGGAAGAAAGACGGGCCACGCTGATGGCCTGTCTGACACGTCCTCCGGCTACCAAGAAGAAAGCGCCGGGAGTTCCGAGGGAAGACGACCCAGAGGCAGGAAAGCGATTCGAGCACGACACCATCGTTCGGTACTTCACGGCCATGTCGGGCATGACCGGCCTGAGGCTCATCAAGGCCCCCGCCGGGGATTCTTCCCTCGACGACGTCACCGCCGAGCTGGCTCGGGTGACTGTCGACCCCGTCTTCAACGTTGATGAGATCGAGCAGGCCCTTTACAACGACGCTGACCTGCACCGCGCCGACTACCTCTTGACCCAGGCCGATGCCTCTCCCGAGGACGACCGGGTCGACCAGCTTCGGGTCGACCTCGGTCGGTTGACACCTATACTCTCCCTCGCCAAGGACCCGATGCCCGCCCTCAGGGGCCGCGTTAAGGAGGCGCTGGAGAGGAGCGATGAGCTCCACACGCACGTCATTCGCGGCGACGTCAGCAAGATGCGCTCGAAGACGCTGCTCAGAGACAAACAATTCGGCCCCGTCGTCCTCAACTGCCTCGACCGGGAGGGCCAGTCGCCGCTGTACAAAGCCTTCCTGCACAACCAGGACAAGGCCTTCGCGGCGCTACTGAATGCCGGCTGCCTGCTCGAGGACGCCTTCCCTGATGGCCACCCGCTGCTGGCCGCAGTCGCCAATCCGCTGATGCTTAACGCACTTCTCGCGACAAAGCTTGAAGTCAACACGGTTAGCGGAAACACAACTGCGCTTGTCTCTGCCATCCAGGGCGGCCACTGGGACTCGGCGTTGGAGCTGCTCAACAACGGCGCCGACCCCCTCCTCCCTCCAGACAACAACTCGTGGTATGCTGCCTTGGTCTCCCCAGACAGCATATTCGCGCAGCTCATCCAGCATGAGATCCAGACTGTCATCTCTCGTCGACTCGCCGAGGCGGTCTCCCGAGTCGATATCAGCGGTGTGAAGCGTCTACTCTCCGCACAGGTCATCCCATATGGATCAGAGAGACATCTCACTGCCCCACTATTCGCAGCTGTCAGGACTGGCAGCCTCGAGTGTGTCAGCGTTTTACTGGGGCATGGTGCCGATCCCAGAGCCACACTGGGCGATCGAACGGCCCTGCAGCTGTGCAAGGGAAACAAGCACATGGAATTCGTGCTGTCACGGACGGTCGAAGCCACGAACCGCGGTGTTTCGGTCGAGCGGGGTGTTAAAGCCAAGCTGCCAGCCCGCCCCGCGCTCAACTATCGTCCGGCCGACTCGACAGAGGTCGAGACGTTCCCTATTCGCGATGCAGTTTGCTCTAATCTGCACCAGGGATTCGGACTGAGCAACGCCCGCTACCGCAACAACCCTGGCGGGGGTGACTGCGCCATCTTCGCCCTACACAACCTTGACCCGACCCTCTTCAGCAACGATACCGTCCGTACCCGCGCCGCAGCTCGCTCTCTCCTTGCGAAGCCCCAGCCCGTGCTCGACCTGGCAGAGACGGGGTTCACGACCCCGCAGCTCCGCGAGATGTTCGAGGGCAGTAACTTCGTCAACCTGCCCGCACTCTGGGCGATCCAGCTGTACCTGTCGGGGCGGGTCAAGCGTGACACCGTCGGCCAGTTCCTGCTGTACCAGTACGCCAGTGTTTCGGACAATAGCGGCGCCCATAGAACCATCGAGCGCTTCCACATCGAGCTGACCAACGACAAGTTCATGCTTCGCTGCACCTACCCAGAGCCAAAGGTGACCAGTGAATGGACCGCATTCGCCGAGGGTGTCGGGTACTGCCACGGCCACTACTTCAACGTCTACCCCACGAAGCCTGTGAGTCAGCCTGACATGTGGTATAGCGTCGGCGCAGTGCCCGAGCCCGAGTCCACGTCGGTCTCAGTGTCGCAACCGGCCACTAGTAAGGCCTCAGTGCCCCACAGGAACGCCGCGGGGCAGCAGGACCGGCAGCCGTCAAAGCGCGTATCCGCCCTTTTGTCTTCAGGGATCACCCTTCTGAAGCAGAAGAGGTCGCCACCCAGCAAACCGGAGGTGAGCGCTGCCCTTTTGCACTGTCACTCCCTCGCTACCGCGAAGACCGGATCAATCCCCGGGGACATCCCCTCGCTGCTCCGACACGCCTACTCCAGACACTTCGGCAAGATCATGCCCTCTGAGAGGGCCTCCACTGAGCCAGCTGACGACGACTCCTTCGACGACAGCACTCGCGAGGAGTTACTTGCCCTTCTCGACGGCATCCCCACGCTCAAGCCCAAGGCACAGGCCCTTCTCAACCGCGCCCGCTCGATCCTCACAGACGGCCCCCCGCTGTCCATGAACGTCGAGCTGGCTGACGGGCAGGACCTCCCGGACGCCCTGCACACCCTGCTCCATGGCACTCTCTGGGCCGTGATGATGGCAGCTGGGGCTGACCCAGACCTCGACGAGACCCTGCCATCCAAGCTCAGCGAACTATACACGACTCAGGCCAAGTGCCTCTGGTTCATGTGTAAGAAGCTTTACTTCTGTCAGCATGTCGCCAGCCGCGACAGTGACATTTACGTGAACAGTGAGCTCCGTTTCGTGCAAAATGGCGACGCTTACGCGCACATTCTCTACCACGGTCGCCTCTTCCTGGCCAATTCAGAGAAAGAAAGGCCTTTTACCCGCGCCGCCATGGCGCTTTCTAGCCGTGTCGAAGGAACAGACCCCTTCATCGCCGTGACGCCCCGGGGTTTATGGGAATGGAAGAAGGACAACCTCCCCACTCGTGTCAGGTTCAGAACAAGCCCACAAGCGGCGGAGTACGAGCGATGCCTTCAGCCCTGGTCCAAGGATCGTCTCGTGAAGGAGGTTATCTTCGGCGACTTCACCGTCATCGTCGTCACGGAGGCGGGTCTATTTGCTTCGGGTTCAGGTGCACCTGCCTTCGTAGGGAATGTGCGCCATGGTGAATCGCGGCTCAACCCCATCTTCCTCCCAGACGGCTTCATCCCAGAGAGAGTGCAGTTTAGGCATAACGTCGCAGTTTTAACCATGAGCGATCGGCAGATGATATCGGGTAGGAACGACTCAGGTCAGCTTGGACTCGGGCACAGCAACAGCATGACCGGCTTCGTCGATCTGCCGTTCCATGTTGATTCCATCCTAACCGGCGACCACGCGGACTTCTCCAACTTCTTCGAGAGTAACAACCGCATTTTGTTCGTAGGTCATGTGTGGCCTCAGCTTGTGGCCTCTGGCTTGCTACCTGGTTTCGAAGAAGAAGACACCTGTGTCGAGCCGACGCCCCTTCGTTACCAGGAGCCGGTCAAGGCTTTCTTCAGTGATGACAGTCGTCTTGTCTGGGTGACCGAGGGCGAGACGCATTACGTCCGAAAGATGGACGGGATTCCACTCAGCGAGTTCACGCTGCCGTTTGAGATCACCCACATTGTTCCAGATTCTATCGACAGGCTCAGTATTCTTCGTGTCATACTAACTAGAAGAATGAATGAAGATGACTGCGACTGCGGCATATCACCTGATGGACACCAAGACCGTTTCCGCGACACTGCTGGCATCTGGCACGAGCTGGCGGCCGTGACCAACTCGGTGCCCATACTGTTCGACTGTCCCGAGCCTACCGAGGATCATAAGCCTGTATTTACGGTCGACGTCCAGCCGGGGGAATATCCGAGTCAAGTCGCCCGGATCACCAAAGCTGAGCGGGAGAAGATGAATGAATCACAGCATGGCCCCGAGAGGAAGTGGGAGCGCGACAACGACAGCGATAGCGATGATGAGGATATCTTGGGGGCACTTGACATGGATACCAGGATGCAGCTCATGCTTCAGTCAATGATGTCATAGTGCCTGTGTCGGTCTATCGATTGTAAAAATGTAAGTATAAGATTTTATTTATGCGTGGTCCAATCGCGACCATGGGGAGCGTGCAGCCCAACCATGAATCGGAATAATGTTGCCTGCCGTTGGGGGTGCTGTTGGTACATTACAGCCCCAGCTCCGTGTCGCTGACGCCGAGGTGCTTGAGGTGCTCGGCTCTCTTGGTCAGTCGTCTCGACTGACACTCCCAGGCCCCGGTGTAGTTTCAGCTTCACGAGATCAGAACACTTTCTTACAGCTGCAGTCCAGGTCAAGTTTCGTGAGAGTGCAGCTTGGGTACGGCGGGGCTGTGCGCCATGCGCGAGGCGGAGACGCCTGCAATCAGGGCCACGACCGCAAGACTGTGACTGGATCGTTCAATACCCAACCCAACCTTAAATAAACGATAACCTGCGTTTTAAAGTTTAAAGAAGCGTACCATCCATCGCAGCCGCTCTTACATCCGCCTTAAGGCCTCTGCCCCGCTCGACCTCGCTAAGCCGAGAAGCCTTCGACTCCCCCGCAGTCCCAGCAATGTTACACCGGTCGACATCGAGCATGGCATGGACAGGCGACTCCTGCGTGTGGACATGACTCAACAGCCCCTCGCCGAGGAGTTTGCTGATCGTGTCATAGCGCATGATGGCCGCCCAGGTGCGGAGCTCAAGCTTCATGGCAGCCACTGTGTTGGCGACCTGGTGGCCCTCGCCGTCCACGCCCATGTGCTTCACCACGGTGAGTGTCTTAACCTGCACGGGACCATTACCAGTGAGTGTGGCGGCGAGGTCCCGGAACGTGGCCCGCTGGACCTTCTTGTCGTCCTTGCTGAGGCTCTTAGCGCTCCCCTCGGCGAGTTCATCGATGAGCTCCAGCATCATCGGCTTACGTTCCTTGAGTCCGCTTGATTTGGTCGATTGGACAAGGATCCCGAGCAGCTGGCCCGTATGGATACGGACGCCGACGTCTCCGTGCTCTAGATACTTGAGAATGGAGGCTGCCTTACTGTCTGCGAACTTGGTGGCGAGGCTGGGGCGGAGGGAGGTGACAATCAAGCTAATCGAGTCGAGACAAGCCATGATATAGCCGGGGTGAGCTTTCCTTCCAACAGCCATGTCTGTAGCCTGGAATCCCTTTGATCCGAAGGCGTGTTCGGCAAGGAGGTCGAGGCTGTCGAAGGCTTGGTCCTCTTCGAGTACAGCAAAGGCCACAGCGCCAAGGCAATGGTAGGCATTGACGCGGAGGTTTGGCTGCTTGGAAGTACAGAGGCGCTTGATGGAATCGAGGCATTCGACGACGAGAACTGAGGCTTCCTCGGCCAAAGTGATGACGGCGACGCTGATAAAAAGGAGAGCTTCGGGAAGAGGCTTCTTAGAACGGAGATTCTGAGCAGTATACATGGATATTGTCTCGATATACCTCCCGACATCCTCAAGGGCATTCGTATTGTCGCGCAAAAACTTGATCAGGCCGGCGAAACCTTGTCGAGCGGCAAGCGGCGCCTTCTCGCCGATAAGCTCGACCCAATTCGGATCCCACTCTGTTTTACGTACCTGAGATGCAAAATCACTGTCCATGGCGATGTGATGGCGATCAGCGTCGGCAACTGGGTTATCATGCGAGGTGCAATCTCGTCTTCGCAGGCGGATAAATGCACACCACTGGGTAGGGCTAAGGTGGGCCATGGGCACCAATTCCCGTGTTGGCGGACCATTTTTGTCATTTTTGTCAGATCTGACAATTCATTATCCGAAGCGATGCCTGAGGATAGTACAGCCGAAGTGTTTCAATTGAGTATAGATTTAGGACAAGGAGGTGTTGTTCCCGGTAATATCACGTTTTCAGTGTCCTCGATGCGTTCTTCAATCCTGAATGTGGCCATGTGTGTCAATATCACCAATGATCAGATAATACCGCTAGCGTTCCACACAAAGCTCATAGGATCCCAATACGGGCCCAATGCATTCACAGTAATGACCCGCTTCAGCGTATGCTTCCAGTCCTCCCCTTCACACAGCGGCACGTCACCCAGTCCGCTTCGAGTCTGAGCCGCGGCGGTGCACTCAATGCAGCAGTCAACATGGTTGGTAGCAGTATATTTGACAGTGAGATGCTTTCAGTAACTTTCCCAACTCTTCTAGGGAACGAACTCCCGCAATGCTTCCGCCCACTCGTGCTTCAAAAGAGCTTGAGCTCGTTCTCTGTGGCTGGAAGCATCACATACTCATCGCTAGAACTGTCTATTTCCAAGATATTCCTGGTCACTGCGATCCCGCCGCATCTTCGAACAGTTGGCCTCGTCGCACAAATGATCATGTCGTTTGAGAGCCTCGCCCGACGCCTACCAGGCAGCCCAACGATCGAGGTGCTTACCATCCCGCCCGGAGTACATATTGACACCCATCTTTCAACGACGGTAGCTCAAGGCTCCCAGCTTGTTCTTATGAACCCGGCTTACCCAAACGATATGGCAGAATACCATGCCCTGGTCGTGGATGACCACACCAAGGGTACTCCTATGGCTACTGGCGCAGTCATTCAGTTAGACATCGCACCAGCAGCATTTCAAACCTCCCATGCCCTTGCCAACACATGTCGGACGATCGCTCCCTGTCTCGAGAAGGCGATTACAGGGACAGTACGCCGAGGCGTGTGCTCTTTAGTAATGCCCTCGACCCATTCCCGCCGAACAACAACCATGGAGCGACCAGCAATGACCAGGCAAGAGAGAGACGCCCTCGCTCTCGCCGTGGCCCACGCCCTGCTCCAACAGTTCAAACCAGGCCCACTCCGTACCCGCCCCAAGTCCCAACGTAGCCGCGGGAGCAGATCTAGGAAGGGGAGCACGAGGTCCAGGTCGACCCCAGGAAACGCCATGGCTGGGGCAGACCCGTGGGACGACGTGGAGGGCGGTGGAGTGGGCATGGAGGTGTGGAGCAAGCAGACTGGACGGAATGACGAGGCGCTCAGGGCGGACCAGGGGAAGTGAGGATGGTGATAGTGGTGGTGTGGTTGGTATGGCGTGAGACTGGATTATCGAGTAAACGCAAGTCCATTTATGGTCACTGACGGCGTCGTATAGCGGCGCAGGCTCGATTTGCAGGATTTACGTTAGCCATAAATGTCTACAAGCAACGAGAATCAGCGATTCTGGCGATGGAAAGATTTTCAGCGTTCAGAGGTTTGTTGAACAGTAGTCAAACCTCACACAGATCACCTTAGTCCCGTTTGGGCCGTGGATATCTCCCCCAACGGCGAGTACATGGCGACTGGCGGCAGTGACGGCCTCCTGTTCTTGTACCAGCGCAATACGGAGGGGAAATATGTACAGGTGGCCAAGCAGGATATCCGCACACCCCAGGGGCCCACCACAGTGCGTTCAGTTCGCTTCAGCCCGGACTCGAAGCGCGTTGCCACGGCCTGTTTCGACGCCAAGGTCCACATATGGTCAATCCTGCCTGGAAGTGCCGAGGAGGAGTCCGAAGAGCCTCGTATGAAGGCCGTCGACCCTCTGGATGGCCACTCCAACGAGGTGAAGAGCGTCTCTTGGTCCCACGACGGCCTGCTGCTCGCCTCCACCGCCAGAGACAGGAAGGTTGTTGTTTGGCAGGACAATGAGATGGGCGACTACGAGTGCATGGATGTTATCGAGGGCAAGCACGTTCAGGACGTCAAGGTTGTCTCGTTCCATCCGACAGAGGATATTCTCGCCTCTGCCTCTTACGACAACACCGTACAGGTCTACGACGGCCAGGAGGGCATGGAATGGGAGCACGTGTGGGGCTCCAAGTCCCCTGTGCCTCCTGAGACAGCCGAGGTCCACCCCACGGATGCCCATGGCACCGAGGCCCACAGAGCAACGGTGTGGGACGTTGCGTGGGCCCCCCAAGGCAAAGAGTTTGTTACAGTATCGTCTGATCTCTCCATGAAGCTGTGGCGGCCTGCAGGCGAGGGCTACGAGGTGGCCCAGACCATTGTGGGATTTACGAAGTTCGTACCAATCAGGGCCGTGTGGCTGGGCGATCACGTGTTTGTAACCGGAGCGGAGTCCAAGGTCTTTGTCTTCAAGCGTGGAGCCCCGGCCGGCGGATGCACTGTACTGGGCGAGTCGGAGGCAGGCTTCGGACTCGTCGAGACGTATACAACCGAACATGACGGCGAAGTCAACAACATGGCAGTCCGCGCAGTAGACGGAGGTGTGGTAGTAGTCACCGTTGGCGATGACGGGGCGGCTATTATCAGCAGGCTAAACTTCTAACTCACATTTCCAGTGTGCAGCATTATTAATATCCCCCCTCACCTCCCTATTATAAACGTAGCACCACTATTTACACCATGCGGGTCCGTTACAACCCACGCAGCCCTCACTCATCATCCTCCTCAACCCCACCGAGCACAACCTTAGAATACCAGGCAACGTCCCTCCCCCAGGCCTCCAGCAGCTCGCGGACATCAGAGGCGACAACACTGACATCAGTGTCGAGTGGTTGTTCCATGTTCCCACTCAAATTTGTGAATTGATCGGCTGTAAGCTGGAACAGATCCATGGGGTGTGAAACATCATCAGCACTGAATACCATCAGGTTGGGCGGCAGGAGCGAGGGGCGTGCCTCTTCCTCTGGCCCAGGCTCACCCCAGCGGAACCAAACGTGGGTGTACCACTTGCCATAATGAATTGAATTAAACTGCGAAATAATAGTCTCAATTCTACTGTCATCGGCCTTCTCAGTGGCCAGAGTCTTGTCATCGCCGGGGATCGAATCCAGAGACCGGTCACCGAGGGTCGTGGGCAAATTCTCGTAAACCCCGAACAACACTCGCCGGTTGGCAGCCCGCCACTTGCGGCCGAGGAAAGGCGTCTGAGCCTTCAGAGCAGAATACGTTGCGACTCTGGTGGGCAGGTGGTCGAGCCACAGCAGGCGCTTGAGGAGCACGGGTCCCCTAGAGGCGGAAAGAGCGCGAGCCCTGGGTACGCTGTCGGCGACGATGCCGTTGAGCAAGGCTACGATGAGGTCGACGGTTAGCAGTCTTCTTCGGTCAATGGCAGCTGACTCGAAGGCTTGAGTCAAAGAAATCCTGGCCGAATCGAGAGATGGGAAAGATACATCCAGACCGCGATACAGACCGTTTCTGTCACAATCATGCTTAATGTACTCTGGTACATTCCTGTTCAAAGCGACGAGCAAGACCACAAGTCCATTAGACATGAAGAGTGTCCTTGCTACATGCTCGCCTTGGAGGGGATGTGACGCCATAGCATGGCCAAGCAGTAGTGCAAGTACGTGGGTGACGTTCCGCGCGATGATATCACCGTGGAAATGGTCGCCAGAGTCGACCGTGCAGCCGGAACAAGACTCGATAGCGACGCCGTGGGCAGCTAGGAGTTCTGCAGGAGGGAAGAGCGTGGGGGCGTGGCTCGAGTCGGAGAGGCAGAGGAGTAGCTTAACCATGATGATCACAAGTCGTTGCAAATCTGGTAGGAGATACGAATAAACAGATTCAAACAACGGCTGGTCGACCCGGGCGGCACGCGGTACAAATGAACGAGGCAGGACGTTGTCAGGGTGCAGTGCGAGCTCAACCGACGGCTTGAGGTCAAGCGGAGTGGTCACAGCGGACCACAGGTCGACTGTTTCCCCCCTGAGCAGCCGTTCCTCGATAAATGCGGCAGTCAGGCCATCAAATGACTTGACCCAGTCGTCTCCGGCGTCTATAGCCATCTGTAACGCGTGTGTCATGTGGTCGGGGAAGGATGAGAGACGGATAAACGGTTGAGGGAAGACTACCGCGCCCGCTGGGACCTCGTTCGCTTCCTCGGCAGGGTTGTCAGGCTGGTCCTGCTCCGCCTGCAGCGCGGAGGGGTCGGGGTTCGGATCGTGTACACGTTGTGGCATGAGCATCCTGGACATGTACTCAATGGATCTTTGGAGCTGAGATATGGAGGTTTTGTCTGGAATAGAGCAGCGCATGAGGAGGCTAGGCTCCGACACGCCCCTGCCCGGCCTATGGAGGGAGCCGTAGGGCGTTGAGCTGGGGTCCGTGGATGCTCCGGGGTGGGGTGCCGAGGCAGTGACAGACTCTGGTCCAGTCACGGAATATGGCGGTAGTGGCGGTGTTGGGAGGTCAGCCACGGGGCTGGGGACGTCTAGAGAGAGAGGTGTAGCACTGAGAGGGCCGAGTGCGGTGAGCAGGCAGAGTCTGAGCGATTGCAGGATCTTCCTGATCGGCAGGGTGGCCATAGTTGGGTCATTGTACTCAGAGATGAGGTAGCACAGCAGGTGGAGCAGGGGTGGGTGTCCGTTGGCCTTGACTAGGTCATCCCCGTCAATGGTGGCTCTGCCCATCAAAAGCATGGCGTTGATGGAGTTCAAATGAAGTCGAACGAGCTCGACTGTGGATGCAGAGGGACGGGGCGGCTTGCTGGCATCCGTGCCGTCGACGCTCTTCGGCAATGACCGGGCTACGGCACCGAGGGAGTGAATGGTTGGCTCCAGGGCGCCTTGGGCCTCAAGGGCTTGGTGGCAAAGCTTGAGGTTGTCCACGTCGCCCTGATAACGGGCATCGTGCAGCATGGGCATGCCCATGGCCATGTATTCGAGCGCCTGGAGGGCCTGATACTGGGATTGAGGCCGGGCGCTTTCGAGGTGGGAGAGAATGATACTGACGGCGCTCTCGGCAGACATGTCGGCACAGATGCCGATATATGCGGCGCTGATTGTGCTGATGTGTTCGTTGCTGACTTCGCAGTCATAGAATAGGTCGTTCATTTCGAATTCGTCGCATTCGAAGTCACTGAAAGGTACGGTGATCTTTGGCGATGACTGCGTAACAACATGGGGGAACGCCATACTTCTCGTTTGTTCTTATCAGGCGCGAGAAAACGCCGTCGAAAATTCGCGCTCATCAGTGTCGATGACCGTGCAGAATACGCCCGCCCCCTTCCAAACGCCTCAGAAGCATGTATTCGCCACAGCTATCGCACATGATTTACCTATACTGTGGAGGATAACCCTGCTGGGGCGGGTAGCCTTGCTGAGGAGGGTATCCCTGCTGGGGGGGATACTGGCCCTGGGGCGGGCCCTGAGGGGGGTAGCCGCCCTGCTGCTGGGGAGGATAACCACCCTGTTGCTGAGGAGGATAACCTTGCTGAGGTGGGTAGCCCTGTTGGGGCGGGTAGCCTCCTCTTGGAGGACCCTGGGGGGGATAGCCCTGCTGGGGAGGGTACTGCGGGTTGGGGTTGTAAGAAGGAGGGGGACCGTAGCCAGCGGGGGCGGTCTGGCCATACATCTGGGGCGGGTACTGCTGCTGGCCCTGGGGAGGGTACATCTGGTGGGGGTAAGCAGCTTGGCCACCTTGGGGCATCGCAGCGGGGGCAGGGGCGCCGGTGCTGCTGAACCACTGCATCATGAGGTGGACGCGGCCGCATTCCTTGCCCTTCTTGTTAGTGACGACGTACCACTCGTCGCGGGGCTGCTGGTTGGCGAGCACGGACATCTGGATCTGGCAAGTGCCGATAATATCGTCGGGAGTGGCGATGTCGTTGTCCCACAGCTCAAGGACGAGCGGCTGGTTCACTTCGACGTGCTCAAAGTGGAACGTCTCGAGCCACTTTGGGTTCTGCGTTAATTTTTGCATGCCAGGATAGATAGATAACATCATTTCACACTACAAATGAGCTAGCTATCACCGTTTGAAGACGTACCTTCTCGTTGTTGATGTGCTTGGTTCTCTGAGTTTTGCCGCTGTATTTGAGCTTCACATAAGGATCCGCCTTGCCAAAGCCGGGCATAGTAACACCCTTAGCCTCAGCGACAGTGATCTTGAGGTTTCCTAGCGACATTTTGTCTTGTGTGAGCCTTAATCTGCACTTTGGATCAACTCCGGATTGAGAGATAGCAATCTCGAGCGGTTCTCGGCCGGAAATGACAGGAAGTGCATGTGACCACGATATGCCCCGGACTAATCGCATGGAGCCTCGCTGGTTCCCTTTTCTTGGTGCGAATCTCGTGGTCTTGCGAAGTCAAGGCATGACATGCTGAGGGTTGGTAAGGCAAATATATCGATAGATATACAGTAATGTATCAAGCCAGGGTGCATGTAACAATCGATCAGGACGACACTACCCCACCGTCTCCATCTCCAATTTACGTGTTTATTTTTAACCATGGAGAGCCGTATACTGCTCAGTCAGACCCCCAAAGCAATGCTCGAACGCGGCCCTGATACGATCAACGTCATCCTTCGCCCACTCTACCTGCGGACTCCTGGCGAAGGTGGTCAGATCCTCTCTATTGTCGAACCGACTCAAGGGGATAACAAAGGGCCGACCCGAAGCCTTGGATGCCACCATCACAGCATTAGCCACTCCTGACTTCTCTAGCAGGTACTCTATGTCGTCTACACCGTAGTCTTGAAGCATGACGATCTCAGGGACACCATGGTTGAGGGAAAGGTTGGCGCTGGTGGCAGCGTCACCTGCCTTCTCCTGGGCACGGGCGATGTTCTTGGCCCGGGACATCTCGGGGGTGACCCAGACGTAGAGGACAGCAGCGCCAGAGAGGATGCGATCGGAGAGGCAGGAGAAGGAGTACTCATAGCCCATGGGGGGCTTGAGGGGCATCTCGGAGCCTTGGGAGCCTCCACGTGCGAACTCGATGACGACAGTCTTGTCCTCAAGGGTCTCAGGGAAGCAGTCGTATTTCTCGCGCATGAGAACATCCGTCGTCGGCCGGAGGACGGCGTACAGCTGCTCGAGGACGCCTTCAGGCAGTGACAAGATACGAGTAGCCCTACCACCCTCAGAGGCCTGACCCTCGCCCCAGGTCTGGTAGGCCCCGGTCTTCTCTCGGGCCCTATCGAGTCGCTCACACATCCATCGCCCAGAGTCGACCTCAGGCCGGGCTGGGCGATCGATTAAGTCGTCGTAGTCCTCGTTAAGGAGGTGGATGAGGGTTTCCCAGTCTTCCTTGTGGAAGAAAAGCTCGTCGGGGTGGGGGTAGAACATGCGGGCTCGGGCGGTGCCGATGATGGACTCGAGAGCAGCATCGACCTTCTTCATGACGTCGACATAGGGGTAGTCATCGAGTTGGACGGTTTGGGCGATCTTGAAGGACGTTCTGAGGTCCTCTGGGGCGAGCGATGAGAGGAACTTGCGCGTCTCACTCTTGCCACTGGCTGGAAGTGCGCAGAGAAGCTTTGTAGGATACTATTGGATGGAACAAACAAGAGTTTGGATGTGATCTGAAGTCATTGCTGTCTTATGCTTGGTGAGCGAGAACTGCGGTGAATCTCACAGTCCCCGAGGACTTGATGCGTCTTATTGTGAGCATCATGGGAATAAGAGACGATTCTTCATTCTACTCGTAAGATTGAGGTCATTTGCGTCATAACCAGATCCAACGATGATGATGGCCTGTCATCAGTCGGTGCAGTCAGCGCAATCAGGTCAGCGGTTTGGTGGGCGCTGAGTCACCCGGAAGTCGTCAGATACAGATTCGAGTCATGCCAGCAGGTCGACTCCGCTTGGCGCTCTCGCGATCACAGGGTGAGTTGCCGAACAGTAACTGGAGAGATACCTGACCCAAACCCGCCGGTGTGACAGCTACAGACTACTACTACTACAGTTAGATCTCACCGGCGCGTGAACTCGGGCAGAGTCGACTCTCCACATTCTCACACTGTCATGAAGCTAACAATCATCGCGGCAATTCTCGTGAGCGCCGCATGTCTCTCCATACAGCAACTGGAATCGCAGGAACACATCAACCGCCACGGAAATGTCGTTGGCAACAGCGACGTCATCTTCGTTCACGTTAATCCCGTTAGTGCGCACGTTGCTAATGGCCTTTTCGTCTTTGAGAGCGATGGAACGAATTGGAGCCACAAACAGACCGTTCTCGAGGACGCGTTCACCTCTCTCCACCTCGCCGGCTTCGGCGGCGGACGTTTGCTCATTAGCGGAATCATGGACGGCGTTGAGAACAACTATGGCGTCGCCGTGTACGATGTGAAGGGCTCACAGCTCTCTCCAATCCAGAAGTTCACTCTCACACCAAATGACGAGAGGAGCATCATCGCCGCCTCAAGCCAGGACACAAACCACGTAATCGGACTCAGCATGTCTCAGGAGGGCCAGTACACCGTCAGAACATGGAAGCTGGCCGGCAGTGAGTACACCGACGACACTTCCATGGTTATTGGCACCAACCTCAGACTCGAGCTTGTCGACGTCCTCAGCGTTGTCGACGACAAAATGTTCGCTACCGCTATGAACAACTACTCTGATCGTGCCATCACTGTCTTCAACTACATCACTGATTCGAGTCGATGGGAACTCAGCCAGAGAATCCCAGTCCCAAACGACTATGGTATGGGCACTGGTGGCTTTGGAATCCTGCCGTTCCATGCCAAGAGAGTCATGCGCCAGGGTGAAGAAGTTACGGAACTCGTCGTGTTCGAGCGGGCTGGGTCTGGTCAGCTTGGGGTGACCGCGAAGGTCCAGATCAAGATGCCGGAGACAAGGGGTACAGTTATATGCACCGGCATGTCCTCGCGTGTGGTCGATAGCAGCACTATCGAGGTGGTCTCGAGCTTCAGCGAGTACGGGTCGGCCCGTAATACTTATGTCAACAGAGTCACAGTGAAGAAGCTCGCGGCTGGTTGGGCGATCGCCAACACGGAGAGTGTCAAGCAGGCTGGCGCATATTACGGGTACAACTACCTCTGGGTCCTCAACGACGGCGCTGTGCTGGCTTCCTACTCTAACAACGAGATTTTCATTCGGGCTAACTGAGGTAAAGTTGGATGATAAATTGGGATCTAGTGGGCATGTTATAAACATTGTTATAAACATTTGGCCGCTAGGTCAAGCCAGGACAGTTTTTCGTTGATGGTCAATGTGTGGTCAAGGTTGGTCAAAAATCATTGGGAAGCATCTATTGATCGAATCTACCAAGGTCATATGATGTACTCTGGCTGGTTGGCACCAGCTCCAACGCAATCCCAGGCCGCCGGCCATCGCCAGATTTCAGGGTCAAAATTAGTCCGATCGGATCTTTCCGTATATATGCCTGCTAATGTGACATGGTCACGAAGAAAGTTTCCGATTCATCACCACATACGTAATGCCCTCTCGTTTGAACGGAAATACAGTCTTAATATCCATTATATGGTGCTCTTGATACAATCTGCGAACTCGGGGCAACCGTAATTCAGACCCGAGAGTGTTGAAAATGCCAAATTCCTGGGGCATAGCCTATATATGGTGGGCACCTCGACCCTCTCTAGATTCAGTGTCACATCTGATCCAGATTGAGATTTAGACATTATTTGACCCAAGCAGAGTCGCCTCCGACGTTGTATGATTTTCAGCATCTGAAGTATGTTCCCCGGTCGCTTCAAGATAGCAAACCAGAACACCTTCCACCGGGTATCACCAAAGACTACAGTGCCGCCATCTATTAGCTCTTCATCGGCGTCTTCTTCCCGGAAAAACACTTTTTCTTCGTTACCCAATGAAGCGTTCAGGAATGAACCTTCTAGCTACGAACATCGCATGTCAGTTGATCAACTATCACAACCGGCACCTTCTTCTTTGAATTTTACCCGTCCTCACCCCTTTGATTCTCTCGTCCCAAACAACGCTCCTTCCTCACTCCCCGCCGATACCACGTCCTTCACACCGCCCACGGGCTTCGATCCTACCTCCCCTGTGTCCGATCAGGAAGATTCGTACCTCCATATGCGCTCTGCGTCCCAGTTAGACCAGGCTGATGTATACGGGCATGAGTTCCAGGACTCCTACCAGGATTCAGACGTACACGACACGCTATCCGTCCTCAGTGGTGCTAACGATAGCCCACGCCGCCAGAGCACTGTCGAGGAGGTGAACTTCTTCATCGATGACGCCGAGACCATCAAGGATGAGCTGTGTAACGCCATAACCCACGCCAGACGCCGTCGTGGATACCCTACAGTGTGGCTGTACACCCTCTCCGAGGACCTGCGCCGTGTGGCCCGCGGTGAACTCAAGGGCATCCGCCGCCCCCGCGGTTTCATCTCATCTCAGATGAAACGGTTTGATTACGACAACATGAAGACCGAGGACATCATCGCGGACATCATAGAGGACCCCATGGTGACGCTCCCCATGGATATCCCGGAGAAGGCCTACTGCAACCTCCATTTCGCCGTGGGGGTTACCGCAAGAGACGAGCACGCCCGTGTGCTCATCGCAGCGCTCTACTGCAGAGCTGAGGCCGATACTGGAGGTGTGGCCATCGCCCTCGCCCGCGATTTCCCCACCATCCCCGGCCTGCCCTCAGCCAGCCCCAGCCCTTCGCCCGAGTCGACCCAGCGCTCCTCCTCACTGCAAAACACACGCCAGCCCCAACCGTACCAGTACTCGGCCCAGCAGCAGCACTCCGACACTGCCCCCCAGCCTGCCCGAGTGGACGCGTTGGTGAGGACCCCAACTAGGGAGCGAGCACCTTCTATCCCCGTAGTAACTTCGCCCGACTCCAAGCAGACGTCCCCCGAGTTGCAGCAGCCGTATCACACACACGATGAGCCGCTCAGCCCAGTAGTCTCGGCCCAACCCGACCGAGAGCCCGAGCCGTACCCCTACCCGCAACACACCTCGCCACTGGCGAACGGGGTGACTGTAATAGGCACGGAACACGCAGCCCCCGCCCCTGCCCAGCTCAGCTCCCACGATAGGGACATCCAGTCCGAGATTGCAACCATGCGAGCCCAGCTTGAGGCCCTGGAGATGGAGTTCATGCCCTCCGACCCGCCCTCACTCAGCTCGACCATGGACCACACGGCCACTATCCGAACACCCACGCAGCCCAAGCCGACTGGCCCAGGACCGGCCACGATGGACCAGTCGAAGTCGGTCCGTAGAGAGCTCGTGGATGTTGTGGAGACAGTCAGGGTGGGCCTAGACGGTCTGCCCACCCAGGACGAGATGACTCACAGGGTTGAGGCTGTCGAGCGGCAGATTAAGACTCTGGCTGGCCTCCACCGTGATCGCCTAGAGGTTCTCGCCGGAATCCCCGCTGCTCAGCGGATCGGGGCCCACGGGGACGTGACCATGGCAGAGTCGGCCCTCATTGACACCATGGACCCTAGCGGTCTGGACGCGGGAAGCTCGGCCCGGGCAGGACCCAACCAACACGTGGACAGCAGGCTCGAGCGGTACGCGTCGCTCCTCGCAGCACTCGTGGAGAGACCTGACACGCTAGCCCACCTCGCCCAGCGGACTACCGGCACGACCAGGGAACGCGTGCTCGCCCTCGCCCTCTTCCGGGTCGCCAACCACGACCTGGCCCCGCCCCAGAGAGCAGTGAAGGTGGTTACTTCCGTAGCCAGCCTGGCCCTCCCCCAGCAGCTCCTACTCCCGCCTACGTCCATCCCCGACCCAAGCTCTGCCCTGACTGTCGCCCTGCGCCACCTGGCCCAGCGGTCTGATGTTATGGGGTTCCTCCGAGTTGGGCTCGACCAGGCGTTGTCTGATATTGCTGCAGACACCGTGCTGCCCATGTTTAAGGCTAACCTCGAGAGCAAGAACTTTGCCTGTCTCTCACAGCTCAAATCTGTTTCCAGGCTCTGCGCTGAGGCCGTCACCTCCCGCCACAGCAGGGCTGCCATACCCGCAGTCATTAGCGACCTTGCACGCAGCCTGCTCGACCTCATAACCAACATTGCACCATCCGATACGGACATTGTCCTCAAGATCTACAGGGCTTGCTTCGCTTACATCCTGTTCGTTGCGCCCGCCGAGTCCCTCCTGGCCAAGCTGCCGAACCCTGGGCGCGCCAACGCCCGCCTTGTGCTCGAACTAGTTGCTGCTGCGGCGCTTCCTGTCGGGTCTACCTTCGCCTTCCAGTCTTTCAAGGATGCGCCCTGGATCCAGCGCTTGCATCCGCTTATTGAGGCAATCAGACCAGCTATGGAAGCGTTTATTGACGACCTCACCCGCGAATCAGAGCCCTCTCTCCTCAACGCCTGCCCCTTTGCTGGCAACACCATAGTCGTCACCGCAGCAGACCTAGTATTCCTCCACCGCACCCTGGCCGCCCACGGTGACATCCCCGTGCTCCCTGGCACCATGCGCCAGGCCATGCACGCCCTTGGCCCTTCTCTACCCAGCGCACCAGTCAGACGGAGCGAGTGTCCCGTGTATGTGGTCGACGTGCCGCTGAACACGCCCCTGCCCGCCCCCCATGACGTGTGTAAGATCAAGAAGCTCCTCATCGAGGCCCCGTCTATTGTCGACCGACTCGACACAGTCGGCTCTGACGCAGATACGGCCAATGCCCAGCGTGCTGTGCGTGCTCTCTCTACTATGGCTGACTCGATCAGACTGAACACGGCCATGTACGACGCTCTGGGCGATCTCACCCAATTCCTCAACAGACGGGCCGACAGACTCCGGAACGACCTGGGCGATGTCAGACTGACCCAGCGGGCCTCGATCAAGGACACCACGCTCTCGATGACGCCTCAAGCAACACCTACTATGACTATCGGCCCAGTCTCACAGCCTCTGGCGAGACACACACTTGACTTGACCGACACGCCTGGTAGTACCCCCGTCTCGACTCCTGCCCCGCCCATGGCCGACCCCCAGCCCAACGGCAACAGCTTTATTGTCGGAATGACCCTGAACTCTGTGCCTGACCCTGCGAGCAGTCCCAGCTGCCCTGGAAAGCCCGAGAAGCTCACGAGGAAGAGCCGGCGTTGATATATTGAATATCTCTCTTGTAAATTACTGTCTGTAGACTGGTCAATGGGCAAGAACTCAACCACCTTGCTATCGAATAGCATTTACTCACGAGCGGCGGCCTCTCGACGAGCTTCTGCCCCGGCTAGAGGAGCGCTTGCTCTCGTCGGTCTTCCTTGGCTTGCTCTCCTTCTTTGGCTCCCTGACCTCCTTCTTCTTTTCAGCGGGAGCAGAGGGCTTGCTCTCAATCACAACCTTGATGCTCTTGCCGTCGTCGGTCTTCATGACAACGGGGCGGTAGTTCTTGAGCACGAAGGCGCGGATCTTGATGCCCTGGATCTCGGCGCGATTGAAGGTTTCCGCCACACGCTTAGCCAGGTTCGCAGTGCGGTATGTGATGTCAACATCGCCGTTGTCGCTGTTGATGGCGAGATCAGTGATGTCGCTGGGACGGAGAGTTTGAATGTTGTTGTTCTCATCGCGGTACTGCAGGAAGATGGGCTTAAGGTCAGAAGGACGAAGCGTGCGGTTCAAGTTGCATATACGAATAACGCAGTCGCCAACGGGGGCAGCAGGCGCAGCGGGCTTCTTAGTAGCAGCGGGCTTCTTCTTCTGTTGAGTCTGAGGGGATTTCGGCTTCTGCTGCTTCTTGATCGTGCGCCCATGCTTCAGCTCCATCATTTCCTGAATGCTAAGCTCAGACATCCTGCAGAGAGTGGGATTTGCCTTTTGCGCTCTAGGTTGAAATACGTAAATTCATTTATGGGACAGCTGGCTCATATGTATCAAAGCTGGGGCTATTTTCAACACTTCCAACAGCAAATCATGAGCCGTTTCTGCTTATTGTTGGCCGTGCTGCTCTTCTCAGCACTGTGCCATGAGTTCGACGGCCGTTTGCTCCGTGTGGAACTAAAACAACGTAACACTGACCATGTAGAAACCCTGAAGAACTCTGGCCTTGTCCTTGATTCGATTGAGAAGCCCAATTACTTCTACTTCTACTGCGATTCCTACAATATCTCCATTGACGAGCTTGCTTTCATCAAGAACATTGATGTTGTACAGCCCTTTGTTGACCAGTCCATCATCAGCGACGAGCCCGCCCATCGCGAAGCCTCCAATTTCGGCCTCAGCGCGGAGTATCTCCCTGAGAACGACCTGCCGTACCGCAAGCTCGAGCATATCGTCCTGACCCTGCACCGCGCCGTCACTGACGACGAGTACGCCCTCCTGGTCGACATGATCAGTGAACGCCTCCGCCCCATCACCCGTGTCGAGCACATCGGCCGCCAGGGCCCCGGTGACATCGTCCTCCTCCTTCCGCCCA
This sequence comes from Carpediemonas membranifera, assembly GCA_019828565.1. NCBI lineage: Eukaryota > Fornicata > Carpediemonas > Carpediemonas membranifera. The sequence goes on from JAHDYR010000011.1 coordinate 287,957, forward strand.
CTGCTCGGCCCTCTCGTGTGGCCGGTGCTCTCGCGGACGTGCCTCACGTCAGGAGCATGGAAAGAATCAGCAATGCGCAGATCCACAACATCTACGCTGCCTCCAACATTCAGGGCACCGCCGACTCCGCCGATGAAGGCGTCGCAGCCACCGAATCGCGCCCTTTTTTCGACCTTGGTGTCAAGGGAAACGACATCGTCGTAGGTTGCGGCGACACCGGTGTTGACATGAACCACTGCTTTTTCCACGACGAGAGCGTGCCTATGCAGTATAATACCGACCTCGCCGCCCTGAACCACCGCAAGCTCGTCTACTACCATGTCACGGCGGACACGGAGGACGGCAACGGCCACGGCACCCACGTCTCTGGCTCCATCCTCGGTACCCCCGCTGCGGCCGGCGCTGGCAGCATGTACGGAGGCATGGCCCCCAACGCCAAGCTGTTCTTTACCGACCTCGGGAGCGGCACCTCTTCTTCCATGACTGTCCCCAGCAACTTGTACGCCAGCTACTTCTCCCCTGCCGCCTCGTATAACGCTACCGTCCACTCCTCGTCATGGTCATTCAGCGCCTCGTCGCTTTCCCAGAACTCCGACAAGACGTATGATTCTTACGAATACTACGTCGACCTCGCCGCGTACAACCTCAGAAACATGACCATCCTCCTCTCCGCGGGCAACGACGGTGGTGAGGTTGGCCCCTGGTCCGTTGCTTCCCCCTCTGCTGCGAAGAACGCCATCACTGTTGGCGCCACCTCATCCGGCTGGAACGCGTTCGTTGACGAGTTCTGCAACAACAGCTCCTACGTAGCCCCCGAGGGCTTCACCAACGAGAACATGGAGGACTACTGCCACTACGCAGACAGCCAGCTTATCCCCATGTGGCAGGCGAACTCTCTCGCCTCCTTCTCATCCCTCGGCCCCGCTTTCGACGGCAGGACCAAGCCTGACATCGTCGCCCCCGGCTACTACATCGTCTCCGCCCGGTATGAAAGGCCCACTGCCTCTGCTTCATGTGACTTGACTGCCGACTTTGTAGCAATGGCAGGAACCTCCATGGCTACGCCCGTTACTGCAGGCGCAGTCGCTCTCCTCCAAGAGTACATCTCCCGTGGCTTCCATGGGGACGGGACGGAGGGCTCGGCCACTGGGTTCATGCCCTCATCAGCCATGGTCAGAGCTGCACTCATCGCCACAGCTCAGGACATGGCAGGCGTTCAGACATTCCGCAAGGCAGATGCCAGCGCTGCCACCGTCTCTCTCGCCTCTGGCCCGAACAACTCTATTGGTTGGGGCAGGCTTGGGCTTGGTAACCTCCTCAACCTCGCCGTCATCCTCAAGGACGAGTCCGATCTCACCGCCGTGACTACCAGTGCAAACGTCCAGGCCTACGACTTTACGGTGAACTCTGTCAACGAGGACATCAACGTCGGCCTCGCTTGGATCGATCCCCCCGCTGCGAGTGGAAGCAAGTACGTCATCGTGAACAACCTCGTGCTGTGGGTCAAGACCCCCAGTGGCCTCTGGTACACTGGTAACTTCAACGGCCCTGCCACACGCGATAACATTGACAACTACAACATCAACCAACGAGTCCGCATACCTGCATCCGAGCTTTCGTCCACCGGTACCTACACCATCTTCGTTGAAGGCACGGACCTCTACGAGGAGCAGCCGTACGCTCTCGCTGTCTGGGGCGACGTCGACCGCACCTCGTGGTCCTCCTCTGCCGACACCCTGCCCGCCAACCCAGGCGGCTGCAACACCGGCACTGAGTCCAGCGACAAGTGCTCGTGCCCTGCTGGCAAGGGCGGGGACTCCTGTACCTACCCCGTGTACTCGTTGACGTCGGCCGGCATCGACTTCGACCTCACTCCCGGCGCCATCGCTATTGTGGAGATTCCAGCTGGGATTTATGACTCGATCGCTGTTCAAATGACGAAGACTCCGTATGTAACCTCTGGCGAGACCGGCCGTTACGTCACTGGTGCCCTGGTTGACGCGATTGTCTCTGTTGACGACGTCGATGAGGCTATTTACTTTGCTGCGTATGACACGACTTCTCTGAGCATCCCTGTCTCGATGTACTCCTCGGCCGCTCGGGTCACACTCCGTTCCCGTGACGGCTGGAACACTATTGGTGTCTACGTCAACAAGGAGCCCGACTCGGCGTTCAGTGTTGGGATCAGCATGGTGCTGGTCGCGTTGATGATTGCTGTCCTTCTGTAAATGAATACTTGTGGCGTTTGGTGGTGTTAGAGCATTCTTGAGGGTGTGCGGTTATGACTTGGGTTGAAACGAGACTGGTAACCACCCGGTAATGGCACGAGTTCAGTGTCACGGCTTTTTTCTGCCATCCTCATTCATTGGGTTGGGCAGGTTGGCGGACACAGCAATTACGCGCTCATCGGCTTGACTCACCCCTCTACTATTGGTGGTCATGGCGGAGTGGGTGGTATCAAGGGATCGACCGAGGAACTTGGCAGAGACAGACCAGGCTGCCGATGAAACTGGAGGAGATGTCATGTACGAAAGCTGCATTTGTTAAGCGCATGTTAGACGTCGCGCACTCGTCCCACCACGACTATGATGTTGGATTCCGACTTACGAGGACACAATCAGAGATACTAGTGGCAATCAAGGACAACTATTCATTCGTGCCCAGTTTTCGAATGATCTGACCCAGGCTGCTTCACCCGGAATCATGTGCTGTCAAACGTCGGCCTCTGATCAATTTGAAAATTTGTGATTGAGTTTTTCGCATTGCTTTGTGGCCAAGAGCATTCGCATGAGAACTGCGAACTGCTGACTGGCGAGCTTCGGTGTGTCAGCTTTTTTCCGGCCATTTTTTTCATGAAAAAATGTGGAGCCGAGGCTTTCGTCGAGTACTACGTTTTGCATGGACGTTATTGCTAAAACCTACGAGCAGCTTGCCCGCCGTACCGAGTCCGCTTTCGCCAAGCGCGTGTACCACCGCCTCCAGCTCACCCGTGTGAACCGCCACCCTCTTTCCATCGCTTCCATCGCCCGTTTCGTGAAGGAGAACGAGATTGCTGTTGTTGTTGCCCCCGTTACCAACGACGAGCGTATGATCGTTGTCCCCAAGATGCGCGTTGCTGCCCTTCGTTTCACCGAGACTGCCCGCGCTCGCATCGAGAAGGCCGGCGGTGAGTGCCTCACCCTCGACCAGCTCGCTGTTCAGTGCCCTACTGGCAAGCAGTGCGTCCTTGTTCGCGGCAAGATGCACTCTCGTGAGGCCCGCAAGCACTTCGGTATCCCCGGTGCCAAGCGCTCCCACGTCAAGCCCTACGTTGCCGGCCATGGCAAGAACCGTAAGAAGGAGATGTCTCACGGCCAGCACTAAGTAAAATGATTGAAGGATTACCACCTCAGCTCGGTTTGATTTAATGGTCAACTTTACGGCGAAAATTATCAAAATTCGTAGTCCCGGAGACCATAAAGGCGAGTGGCACTTGTATGTAAGGAATACGGAGATCGCAAACCCGCGAAGGCCCTGGATAAAGCGAGGTCAACTTTTGGGCAAAAAAAGTCTGAAACGAACAACGGGCCGAACTTTGAACAAACTATGGCCGCGACAGCAGAATCGTTGCCGCCAGAAATGAGTATGTCTTTTGGGATTGCGCAGGAGCCTGAAGAAGATGCCGAGGAGCTGGACCCTTTGCTTGTTGAGGAGGCGAAGCGAATTCTCGAGAAGGAGCGCCGTGCCGAGAGCAAAAAGCTCGAGCGCGAACGCAAGAAGCGCGAGATCATGGAAAAGCAGCATCTCGAGGCCGTATATCAGGCCAATCAGGAGAAGTTGCACCACGACTTTCGCCAGCGCGAGGCTGCACAAGCCCGTTTTGCCGCCGACAAGCAGCGTGAGCACATGCTAGTGAACCAATGGGTCAGCGACCTCAAGCTCAGCGTCATGGTGCTGATGAACCGAGAAAACGCTCGTGTCAAGACTGCAGACCTAGGTGCAGTCGTCGCAAGAGAAGGCGTCTCCAGATCACGGCAACTCAAGAAGAATCTGGAGTACAAGATGCAGCAGGAGAACGCCCAGCAGATCACGGCGAGGCAGAGGGAGGTCGACTCCCAGCTGAGGACGAAGGAGAGCAAGGCCATCGAGGCGGCCATGGAGGGGCTCCACACAAGAATCAAAGCCATCCTGCAGCCTCAGATTGACGCCGTCAAGGAGAAGGAGAGTGCTCTCAACGCCCTCGAGGCCAGGGTCAGCGAGGGTAGGGCACGTGGCCTCGCACTCGACCCGCTGGTCGAAGGATCAGATCTATCGACCACACACCCCGACCCGGTCGACCACCACGCGATACTCTGCACCATGGCGCGCCAGCACGCCTCTGACCATGCCGTTTACTCGATGACGAAGCGGGTTGGGTCGACTCATGCCAAGACGACGAAGGCCCGCAACGACTACACCTCAGCCAAGCTACGGGTCGACATAGCAGAGGAGAAGGTGCTCCGTGTCCAGCGAGAGGTCCACCGCAGAGACAACATGCTTCCTGCCCTTAGCAAGGCGCGCCGTGTTTTCCTTGCGCAGTATATGTCTGACCACAACGATGAGGTGACTGCAGCGATCAAGGAGCACATGCAGAAGATATACCGGGACACCCGACGTGATCTCACCGCTGATCTCTCGGCCAAGCTCATCGACACATTCCCCGCCCCCTCGTCGCCCGAGGACACCGTCCCCGCGCCCCTCACAGCAAGACCCAGCGAGCAGTTCATCGAGAAGTGCCGCGCCGCAGTTAACGCCATCCCCAACCTCAGGAACGCCTCGCTCCCCGCTGATCTTTTCACCGAGCTCCCCGAGGCAACATTTGACTATGGAGTGCCCGAACCGCATTTCCTCGACAGGGCCTTCCCTGTGCAGTTTGAGGTGCCTTATCCAGACCCTGTGGTGCCCTTGTTCGACGAAGAAAGCTGGGCTCGGCTGTCCGAGGAGGTGGTGCGGGTTCCTTTCGTTGATAAGGAAATCGCATTTTATGGCAAGATGGTGGCTAACGCGACGCTTCAGGAGGCTGCCAGAGGATACAAGGCGCTCATTGACGCCCTGAAGAAGCCTGAGGAGACACCCGAGGCCAAGCCCGAGGCCACTGCTGAAGGAGCCGCGCCATCCGGCGAGGCTGGAACCGACGCCGCCGTTGTAGACAAGTCCAAGCTCGATAAGAAGCAGCTGCGGGCCCTGGAGCGGGAAGAACGCAAGAGAAAGCTCGAGGAGCGTAGACTCGAACGAGAACGGGAACGTGAGAGGAAGGCGAAGGCCAGGGAAGAGCAAAAGGCCGTCCCGCAGATGAACAAGATGCCAGACATCTCTAAGCTCCAGCGGGAAGCCCTGAAAACATCGGGCGGCGAGGACAAGCTCACTCCTCTTGCCGAGGGTATGGTTGTTCTTCGTCACACCAAGAAGAACAAACCAACCAACCAGTACGTCATGCTGAGCGCTGACCGGTCAGCGATCACCTTTGGGGAGATTGATATGACAAATTTCAAGGATCCCATGAAACGGAAAGACATTAAGCGTGTCATCAAGGGCGCAGAGACCAAGGTGTTCAAGAAGGCGAAAGGGAAGCACCCTGGTGTGAACGAGGACCGCTGCCTCTCCCTGGAGGGACGGCGTGAGACCCTAGATCTCGAGTTTAAGTCGATGGAGAAGCGCGACGAGTGGGTCGAGCTGCTCGGGATGTGGGTCCAGTCAGTGTGAGTGGCGGTGCTGGTGTTCCTGTTATTGTTGTAAAAGTATCCCTCTGATGGGACTGCGGCTTGCCGTTTGTTTGGTTGTGTTGTCCAGTGAGTGGTTGGCGAGACGGTGCTCGTCATGTTGTTGTGAATGTCTGGAAGAGAATGGTATGGAAGTGCTCTATGTTTGGGTATTTTCCCGGGATTTCGACTGCTGCGTTGACTTTCTCACGAAAGATCAGACGATTTTAGACGATCTTGACGATCTTTGGCTGATGACTTTCTCGAGAAGTCTGACGAGGCGGAAACGCTCGAATTTGGCCAGTTAGCATCGAACAAGCTCAATGCCCACTATTGAGGTGCCAACACACCAGTATTTAGAGGGATATGACAGTGAATCGACCACATCACTCGGGGATCACCGCCAGCAGGATCATCTAGCCCCCATGACCTCTCTGTTCGCTGAAGACCCCACTGAGGACATCTTTGAGCCTTATCAGCCCAAGTCCTACTGGAAATTTGTCCGCGGGATCCGCGTAGGACGCTTGGACTCGTTCAAAATCGGGCTATCAATGGGAACAGTACTTGCTCTTTCCATAGCGACACTGTGGTATGCTCTGAACCCGCCCATCATGGGCCTTCCCTCCTACTACGTCTCTGCGCCCATATTTTACGCGAACTTTCTCTTTTTCTTCCCCATACTATGCTGGGCTGCCGTCCTCTTCTTTTTTGAACGCTACTCAGTGCCCTATCACATCGTACTCGGCCTCAAGGGCCGCCTCATCACCTCAATCCAAGTGTTCAAGAACGCTCTTGTCCTTGCCAACCTCTGGCTCGGGTCATTCTTCTTATTCACACTGGGAACCCGGAATCACCTCACCCTCGACCTCCTGGGGCTGTATACCATTCATGTGCCCTCTACCATATTTACCGCGGTGAATTACATATCCCTATTGATTTACATTTGGCCAATACGAGGGTTTCACCGCTCATCGCGCCGGGTTCTCCTCAAAGACCTCGCCACGATTCTAGTCGGCCCGTTTGCTGTTCCCTTCTTCCGCAGGACGCTTGTTGCCGACATCACCACCTCTCTCGTCATTCCTCTCCGTCTATTCGCCGAGGGAACATGCCTCGTTGTCACCGGCGGCCTGTTTACGTTCACAGCAACGAAGAGGCAACCCATATGTATCACACTCGCACCCCTACTGTCAGACGTCGTCTCGGTCCTCCCCTACCTCTGGCGCTTCCTCCAATGCAGCTCGCAGACGTACCGCATGCCCAGTCACCGACAAAAACTGCTGCCAATCCTGAATACATGCAAGTATCTCACATGTATAGTTGCCGTGGCTGTGTCTGGTACTATTTCCGTGTTCGAGGACGCAGGAATGGTCACCTCTGCTCCTGTTGTCGCGGTCAAGCTCGGTATGGTCTGCTGCTCGACTATTTACTGCTATGTATGGGACGTGCTGTGTGATTGGGGGCTGTTTACCATAGATCACGGCCGTATTAGATTCAGAGAGCTTTTGTATCCAAGCAAGATTCCGTATCTTATCATTCCGGTAACGAATATTATCTTGAGATTTGCATGGGCACTCACGCTGACACCACACGGCCTGTGGCCGTATCCGCAGACGCTGAATCTGATCCTAGGTGCCCTAGAGCTTGTTCGTCGTTTCGTGTGGGTGGCATTCAGGGCAGAGAATCAGGTGGCGCAGCTGAGGTCTCAGCGGCGGCAGGAGATGGTCCAGGGCGTTGACAGCGCGCCTCTGCTGGGGTCTGTGGCCGAGTAAACGGTGAGGCTGGGTGTCGCTCGGTTGTTTAATTGTGATGAGACGGGTGGGACATAATCTATTGTCAAGTTTATTCACGATGAATGGCAGACGTGTATACTTCAAAGAGCGTTGTGGGGTGGCTAGTGGGGTAAGGCAGGCTAATGGTAGTGTGGAATACCGGGTCCCTTTTGGTCAGTGGTTCGACATCACACGCGGCCGGACGGCTGATTGAGACTTGACTCCGAGGCCCATGGGGTCGGCATGGAGCGGTAGACCTTGGATGACTCGGCCGTTCTTGTGGCGGTGGCTGCTCCCACTGCTCGGGGCACTCGGGTGGTAGCCGCAGTCGGATGCTGCTGGCGTTCGACCATGGAGGCGTTACTGCTCGTGTGTTGTAAACAAAAACTACTTTCGAGAGCCGAGATCAGGACGCTCGTCGAGCAGAACGACATCCTGCAGACGTGCCGGCTGGTCACGCTTGGCAGAGGCGCTGCTGTGGACGTCCCCATCATCCGCCGCTGCCCGGCGTGTCGCGAGCTGACCTCGCGCGAGGGCGACCTGGACAGCTGCAAGATGTCGTTCTGTCAGTGCGGCCAGGACTTCTGCCACAAGTGCCTGCTCCGCGTGGCCAACCAGCGAGAGCACATGGCCCACTTCGGCGGCGAGTGCGAGATGGCGCCGCGCCAGACAGTCGATCTGCCCGAGGGCGTCACGAGGCAGCGCACCGTCACGTGCCCCTGGTGCCATCGCTCGGCCACGGTCAGCGCGAACCGGAGGCAGGTCACGTGCCGCGGATGCAGGCAGACCATTGACGCGAGATCCGTGTAAAGTAGTTTATTTCCCCCGGCCACGTCCTGCAGGTAGAGTGCGCGTGAGTATGGTGTCAGGGTAGTTTGTGAACCGCTGTTCGACTCCTCGTCAAAGTCACTGTGTTGCCCTTGTCCCGACAGCCCTGGCCTATCGAATCCATGGAACATCTCATGTAGTTGGCTTGGCTGATAGTAATTCTCATCGGGCTCGTCACTGAGTGCCCGTAAACTGCGTGCCTCGGCCTGGGGCAGCGCTCGGCCATTTGACCTCACAGACGCGCCGATATACTGAGGGACCGAGGTAAACCAGTAAAATCACACTCGATTCAGCGCTAACTGCCCCAATATTTCCAAATCGTGCGCGGAATCTGCGATCTTTGCCGTCGCGGCAGCATCGACAAGCAGACAAGCGAAAAGTCGTAACTATGGTCAACGTTCAAGAACTAATCAACTCCGATGATGTAGTCGTCTTCAGCAAGTCCTACTGCCCTTTCTGTGTCCGCGCAAAGACTGAACTCGCCAAGTACACGAAGTTCACCGCCTACGAGCTCGAGACGAGGGATGATGGCAGCGAAATCCAGACGAAGATCAGCCAGATCAGCGGTATTCGCACTGTGCCGCAGATCTTCATCAAGGGCACGCCCATTGGTGGCTGTGACGACCTGCTCAACCTCTCTCGCTCTGGTAAGCTCAAGAACATGCTTCCCAAGTAATGACGCGATTAGACTAGTAAACATACGTGTTTTTGCATACATGGAGCTCTTTTGAGCGCACAGAGGTGGTTGGGACGCATCTCGACAATGGTAGCTGTACAAGCCAACAAGACAACGACATGACGGCACGTCCGAGAAGCAGTGCACTATACGCGTGCGTAAGTGTCCGCTCACACCGGTGTCATTCTCAACCGGCCCATTTCTGTCAAACTAGTCTCTTCCATGTCAAGTCAACCCCGCTTGCTTGACAGCAGAATTCGGGTATGCCATGCATTGGTCCAAACGCCGAGTATGCCATCGTCCATTTTCGTCTTTCAGTGTCGTGCGTCATCTGATCCAGATGTGCGGGGTTCTCCAAGGTTGACTTGGCCCGCCTTGCTGCTCGCCATTCCACACAAGACAGCTTTATAGACTGTTTTAGGAAACGCATACCAATGTCAAAAGTCAACACAACACCCACTGCTGTGCCGTAGAATACAGGTGGTTTATCGACAAAATCTTCCGCAGTTTAGGGTCACACTGCCAAGCCCAGGACAAGTAGCGCTGCTGTTAGCCTGTGCGGGTCAACTCACCAGTCATGGCCAGGACTGGCCAGACCTCGACACCAGGGCCTCCCTCTGTCGGCGAGTCTAGTCATGGACATCAATCACAAACACGAACAAGCCAACCTACACAGTCGCCGAGTCACTCCCACAGATTTATCATGATTAGAACGGAGGGCAGTTGTCTGAGAACGCCGAGTTCCCGTTGACAGTGATCAGGCCCCTCTGGATGCAGCAGACACCCGAGCTAAGCGCCGCCATTGAGATGGCATTTGGCCAGTACCACCCAAAGTCGCCCTTCACTTCGTTGAAGAACTTGTCAAACTTGCCGAGGGAATTGTCAGATATCTTATGGGCGTGCTCGTAATGAGGGTTGTACGGAGCAGAGGTGGAGCAGCCCTCGGTCACCCAGGGGCCGGCGCGGATGACGCCGTTAGTGTAGGCGGTGTGGCGAAGACGGCCGATGACGGAGGAGATCGAGGAGACGGCGCGGACGGCGCCATGGCCGTTTCTCTCGCACGTGACAGTGATGGGCACGTTGAATGCCTTAAGATGCTCGTAGTCGGTATGGCAGTGGGTGTGGCAGTGGAACCTGTGTAAGAGTTGATTATGATTAGATGGGAAACACGGCTTGCTCTCTCCGTAAGATTCTTTCGAGAGCAGGGCAGAATGCCGTGGTGCAGCGGGGTACAAACCATGAGCAGTGACGATGACAGTGCTTCACATAACCGTTGAGGTTGAACCCGTGGTTCTGGTTGAGACCGAGGTTGACGTGGCCGAGCTGGTGAGCGGAGGCGTGAATGTGACGACGGTTCACGGTGTAGTCGAGCTGGGTGTAGAGGCCGCCGGAGACGGACTGGCCGCCGCGCCACCAGGCGGCGTGGGCGGCATCGGCAGCAGCCTTCTCCTTCTTGCGCTGGGCGATCGCCTTGTTCATGTGGTTGGTGATCGCCTGGTCCATGAGGTGGCGCTTGTGGGGGTCGTGGATGTAGTTGGAGATGCGGCGAACGTGGTAGCTGATCTGGACGGGGTCCTTGGCGAAGGTCGCCTTGCGATGGGCCCAGCTGGAGATCTCGGGGTTGCCGCCGAGGATGTCGCTGGTGCCGAGGCGGCGGTAGTTGACGTAGGTCTGGTCGGGCTTCTTATGGGACTGTCCGGCCTTGCCCGCGAGCTCGTTGTTGAGCTCCTGCATGAGCTTGTTGTTGTCCATGGCAGACCAGATGCACGAGCGGATCAGCGTCTGCTGCTCCATGAGGCCGCCGAAGTCAGCCTGGACGGTGGTGTGGGTGCCCCAGTACTGGATGAAGAGGTCGTACGTGCTGTCGAGCGAGTTGCCGAGGGCCGCGACGGCCGACTCAAAGTAGGGGTCGAGCTCGCCGCTGGTGGCCTCGAGCGTGTATGAGGTGACCTTGGCGTGGGTCACGGCGAGGGTTACGAGGCCGTGGAAGTACTTGTCGTAAATGGCTTTCATGTTGGTGCTATGGGACATCATGCCGCCGATGATGGCAGCAGAGTCGACGTGGGGGTTGGCCTGGTTCCACGAGAGAGAGTTGTAGTAGTCATCGTAGTTCTTGTAAGTCCAAGACTTGATAGACTCGGCGTTGTTCTTCACACTGAGGCGCGCCTGGTGCGGGATGTACTGGTCGCCGTACACCTGCTTAGAGGGCGTCATGTGGAGGACGGGGAGGCCAATGGCGCCGCTAGTGAAGTCCATAGCCACACCAACACGCCCGTTGAGCAGTTCGAGGACGGGGCCGTTGCGGGCCTCGATGGCGGAGAAGAGCTCAGCGTGCTCGTCGACGCTGAACATTGAGTGGGCCTTCCGGAGGCATACAGCCTCCTTAGTACCAACATACTTGCCGCAGAAACGCACCGCAGCAGCGCCAGCGGCCTTGTGCATAGCCGCCGCATTAGCCGAGACGCCGCCGAAGAGCGAAAAGCTCACAAAACATGTTAAGAAAAGGGATGCAAAGATAAGTCTCATTCGTTTCAGTTCTCGATTCGAATGGCGCTTCCTTTCTCAGGATGAGGATTTGTGGCCGAGCAGACTTTGACGACCGTTGAAATTATACCAATAGAAACGGCGAAATCTACCGCTAGCAAGGTATCGATGGGTCAAAGAGAGTGTGTTTGGGACGTGCGAAGTGACGGATTGACGCCATCTCGGCTGCAGCGCGCGTTATTCCAAAGATTCGAACAAAACTGTTTTTTAGATCTCAAGCAAATCTCAAACCCACTTAGTCTCTCAAATCATTATTGAGCTACTCTTCCAGCTCATAGCGCCACTCTGATGCTCACTAGGCCGCATGGGCCGAGCTGTGTCATTGTTAGTGTGCTGAGTCAGCAAATCATAAGATTCAGCCAGATATGGAGAATCTTGCAGATATGAGGGGTTTCGGTGTGTGTCATGACCCGGCACACCCTGCTGCTTCATCAAACTCGTGGCAGAGTTGATCTGTCGAGTGCCTTTCGACATGGCAGTCGCTGACATACACACGTTGCTGTTCAGTGGAAGAAGAGGTTTAATATGCGATTGAATACATACCACAATGTATCATGACCTGGTGCGGGCCCCGGCAGGTCCTGCGAGCTCGACCCAGGACTCCTGCCAGTCAACCACATTCGCACCCCCATAAACCAACAAAACGCGACAGCATCTATTTACAGGGCCCGCCAGCTCACCCCTCAGCCCGCTGGTCCTTGATCTGGTCCTGTCGCGCCCTCATTATAAACTCCTCGAAGTCCATTGGCTCGACCGCCTTGGCCATGCCTGGGAGCAAACCCATGGAGTCCTTCTCCCCCGGAGTGGGTGAGTTGACTCTGATAGGGCTATACTGCGGCGAGACCTGGGGGTAGAGGCCGGTGGGTGACCCACGGTGGGAGACATGACCGATGGCAGGAGCAAAGGAGACGGGGCCAATCGATTCCATGCGGAGGATGGGGCGGGGCTGCACCTCGATCTCTTCCTCTGACGACTCGTCCTCGGAGTCATCGGGCTCGGACTCGGCTGGCCAAGAAATGTCGGTCAGTTGGTTGGTTGGTTTGTATGTTGGTGAATCGAGATCAAGATCAATCTCAGGCTCGTTCAGGCGGATTTCAGGCTCAGGGCTGTTCGCCTCTGGTCCAGAGACGGGGTTCGCATCCTGCTCGTCCGCGTCGGACGATTTCTTCTTGCTCGACCCGACAAAGCGACCCTTCACCCTCTTTCGCCGATCAGCCACGCTTTTTCGACAGACGTATGTGATATGCTTGCCATACTGGCGCTTGCGACGCTTATCAAAGAAGCGTTTGAGGATGGCGCGGCGCTGTTCTGTCTTTTTTGACAGGTCAGGCGTCGGCGTCTCTTCAATGGGAAGAAGGTGGAAGGAATTATCGCCGCCATCGTGCCCAAAGCGGGACGAATCTACGTGTAGAACTAATGGAGAGGACTGAACTTGGCCTCGGGCCGGGATTCTTTGCAGCCGGTTGTGATTTGTGGGTGTTTCCACATGGTTGGTGGTAATAGTGAATGATGGTGTGTCTATGGTTGTGTTATTATCTTCGGCCATGGCTAAGGTTCTGTTAATGGTATAGTTGGAGTGAAATGGAATGTTGCGAATTGTGAAGGTCATCGAAATTCAAAGCCGGGTTAGAGAGGGCATAGAGGGGCATGAGGCCTTGTTCGCGATGCCCGGTTGCCCCAGGAGGGGACTACTCATAAATTCGGGCCCATGACATGATCGATTTGCTCCAAACCGATCGAAGAATAGAGAAAGCGTCGAGCCGCACCCACCATGTAGGACGCGCTTAGAGCCCCGAGATACGGGGGGAGTGTTGAGGAGATCATCGAGATCACCTGAGATTATTCACGCAACATCAGGCATTCGCAACCACTCGATGTTCGGATCACCTGGTGGAGAGAATGCGAAGACAGCGTATTCCTCATCCTCACAGAGCCCGCTAGCGAGCCCTGCACGGCACCATCGGATGGAACAGCTCAATTGCCTTGTCGCCGAGCTCGAAACGCTGGGGCACGAGAACATGGAGCTCATTGACAGGATAGACGCCGAGAGTGCACGAAATGATGCCCTTGAAGCTCGCGTTGAGGCTCTGCAGACGACATCAACGACACTTCGCCACTCTCTGCAGCTTGCCGAACAACACGCTGCCAACCGAGCCCGAGAGCTCGATGACGCTCATGCGACCATCTCTGAGCTACAGCGCCGGCTGTGTGCGGCCGAGGACGACCACGGCCAGCTCATCCGGGCCCAGCTTGCCCTGACGAAGTCCCAGGCGATGTTGGACGCGTATGCCCGGCCTACAGTGGACATGTGCACGCAGACTGAGAGCTGCAGCACGAGTCAGACGTCACTGCCGAGTCTGGCGGCCAGTGAGAGCGACAGCGACACCACCCGCCCCCCAGCTCTCACATGCGCCGACCCGCCCTCCGACACACGAACCAGCAAGCTCTCACAGTCCAGCGAGACCCTCCCCACCCCCTCTACTGCCTCCTTGGTCCATATCGACATTCCTCGGACCCTAGTCAGGACCGCATCCAACCTCCATCGCACGACAGACGACAACTCTTGTACGGGGTCTGACTTCGACTCCGACTCTGAGACCGACTCTTCAGTCGCCCCGCTCAAGCCCGTGTCATCAATTGATTTGAGTCAGTTCCGACAGAAGAGGGAAGCTGTCGTCCCTATCCTTAATCTATCCAGCCTTCAGGCAGACCCGCCCATGTCTGAGAGCACCAGGGCCACCAGGGACACGCGTAATATCGCCCCTGAGGTCGAGGCATCAGCCAAAGTCTCACTCCCACCCCTGAACAGTGCTCCCAACCGTTACATGGCTGCAGACCGCCCTCGGGGCCGCATCCGCAAGCCTAGCATCTGCGAGAACAGGGAGAGACTGGTGACGCGTGGGGCTTGGGCGGACAGGTTCCCTACGTACAAGAATGGCCGCATGCAGCGTAGATTCATCCAATATCTGCCCGCGAAAAAGGAGTTCTCGTGGGGTAGGAATCCCAGCGAGCTTACCGCGACTATCAGCGTGACCTACATCGCCAAGGTGGTTCCCGGTTCAGTTGCCCCGCAGTTTTGGCACGGGACAGGGGGATCGCCCGTGGTCACAAGGCCCCATCTCTCGTTCCTGCTTGTACTGACGAACGGGCAGTCTCTCGCCTTCACTGCTGCTACGAGAGAGACTTTCCTTGCTTTTTTTAACGAGCTTCATCGCGATGTCCTCGAGAAATCATCAGCAGAGGCGAAGAAGGAGTGGTGGGCCTCGTTTACCCCGGGAAAACTGCTCTGGTTCACGGTTACCAGGCGGTTGAAGCATATTACGCAGGCTAGGAGAATGAAGCTCGGGAAGTACGTCCTTGCTAAGGTCGCGAGTGAGGGTGGTGCCACTCCCAGGGAGCTCGGGGCCAGCCCGAGGATGAACCTGCGCCAGATGTCGGCCAGGCTTACTACAGCAATCCTTCAGTCGCCGAGGATCGGATAAGGATGAGTTGTTATCACTCGTGGATATATCGTTTCGTCGCTTCTTAAATTCGGATTTAGTGGAGAGTGGTGTTGATGCGGGAGGGACGACGGGATGGCCTGCCTTCATGGGGACTGGTAACCTCTTGTAAGCCATCGTCACGGTGTCGGGGTTTCGCCAGATCTGCGCAGGTCAACGAACCCACTTGTGGTGGCGTCGCATCAATGCAAGCACCAGGGTCTCCTTCAATCATCCGAATGCAACAGAAAGCGATATTCATCGCTCGAATCTTCCAACTCACGCCATACGAGGCCAACAGCAACCTCAACGCCCATTACCTCTTCCCCTTGGAGACCATGCGCGCGCTAGATGAACAGAGCATCGACACTATCATCATGCAACTGAATCCAGTCCTCGTAGGCAAGGGAATCCTTCCCATTGAGTTCCTCTGGGGTTCCGTCGTTAACGAATGCGGCAAGCTCGCCACTGAAAGCCCCGAACTCTCTCGCCAGATCCTCCCCATCATCCTGAACTACTGCATGTCTCTCATAGAGATGCCTGAGTTCTTCGGCATGGGTCGTCTCGAGGACTTCAAGGATTCTGTACAGCACCTCATAGTGCCCCTCGCACTCGGCATTCCGCCCGCACATGTTGTCCAGCACTGCTTTGGGAGCGAGTTTATCCACAGATACCCGCCGTCCGAGCTCTTTTGGTCGCACTTCTACCACAACCTCTCTTCTCCCGACGAAGAAGACAAGCTCGCCGTGTTCAACGCTGCCCTCGTCACGCAGTATCGTCGCTATGTAGAGAGTAACCGACGGGACCCGGCTATGTGCGCCAGGGCAGGATCCGCGTTGATTAACATCATACTCCACTTCTGCTCATCAGATGATGCGTGGGAAAGATTCAAGCCGCACCGAATGTTCCCAATAGACAGCGCCAAGGGAGTGGACGCCATTCGAAACTCCCCGTTCTACGCGGCGCTTCATCCCTTGCCCAGCACTCAAGAGTGTTTCCAACGCTTCTTCCAGCCGGGTGTCGCGAGAACGATGCCGCCAGACCCTGACTCAGAACAAGAGATGCGTAAGACCGCCAAGGAGGCTGCCACAGCAGCTCAGACTCTATTCAACATGCTCAGAGCGCTCCTCAAGAACAAACGGAGCCGGCAGTTCGCTGTTGCTCACATCGTCAGGATTGTCACAACGAACCACGACCTCCGGCACGACATAGAGAACCGGACAAACGCTGTAGACTCTGAGATCCGCCTTCTAGCTGTCCTCAACACTCTTCTCGAGCTCTCCACGCCTTTTTGCGGCTACTCGGACAAATCTCGGGCAGACTTAATGAAAGCCCTCGACCTCACTGTTGGCAGGTCCGACTTCGCCCGACTCGACGAGGACGCGCCCTTGCATCATGACAAAGCGTTGCCGATGAGACATTGTGACATGACCCAGAGCTTTACGGTCACGTGCTTTTATCTCACTCACGCATGTTTCGCCCAGACATTTACTCAAATATTCGACCGTAGCCAGGATCTGGGCCGTCGGCAGCAGCAGATGGAGACAGTCGACGAAGAAAGCCTGTCTGCTTTGCAGCGGGCACACTTTAAGCGGCAGCACGCCGCCCTCCTCAACCAAATCGTCTACTCGCAAGCGATGCTTGCCGCCACAGACCTTTCCAAAGCCACTACATTCATGCTCGCGACGTGCGACGTTCTCAACCGCCACGACACGACGGACGGTCGGGCCCTGCTCTCGTCACAGCCCGAGACCATCGCTGAGAACATATCAGCGATGTTTACTGTGGCAGCAGGGTCTTCGCCACTCGTACTCATGTCAGCTCCCACGTTTTCCTCTTTTGTGGAGCTCGCAATAGCCCTGCTTGACCCCGAAGTTGTCCGCAATCCCCACCTCCGGGGTCAAATCCTCGCGCCGCTGATGTTTCTGCTGCAGTACCGACAGACCGAGCAGGGCTCCTGGAACCTGAGGCCGTATACTGCCACTGCGGTCGAGAAGATCTCGAATATCCCAAAGGCTGTCTCCCTTCTCGTGCCGAGGCTGATGTCACAGTTCGTGTTGGTCGAGGACCACACGTCTGAAGGGTATTATGACAAGTTCCACACGCGACACAAGATCTCGGAGATCCTGCTCACTCTCTGGACCGAATCCAAGGTGTTTAAGGCTAATTTATCGCGGCAGGAGTCTTCGCCGCTATTTATCTCTTTCGTGAACAAAGCTATTGGCGACCTAACGTATCTAACTGACGAGTTCTCCAGCTCTATCGCCCAGCTCGGGTCAAGCCTGACCAACGACGGTACTGAGCTCAACAACGAGGAGCTGAACCGTCAGGCGGGCTCGGTGATGGCGTTCAAGCAGCTCGCGGACATCACCCTTCGCCTGGTAGAGACTCTGACGATCGAAGTGCCTGCCGCGTTCCTCCACACTGCTCTGGCACCTCAGTTGGCCTCGCAGCTTCTCCTATTGCTCGCCACCATGCCCGCGATGCATGCCAAGCTCCCGCTCCTCTGTGAGAAGTTCGGGCCCGAGGTGGCTGATCCTACAGTCGTCGGAGTCACGCTAGGCACTGCGCTCAGGATCCTGGCCAACGTATCGACTGGATACGAGGACCGCTGGGCAGCTGTACTGGCCGCCGACCGCCGCTCACTCCGGCGTGATGTTCTCGCGCCCGTGAGGAAGCTGCTCGGCAACGACGCCGCCGTCCCCGTCCGCTGTTGGGCTCAGGCTGGCATTGTCCTCTCCCGTGCCAGCAAAAAACAGCTGCAGGACGAGGCATTAGACGATGAGGACGTGCCTGATGAGTTCATGGACCCTATTATGTTCGATGCTATGTCTCGGCCGATGAGGCTGCCATGCGGCCATCATTTGGATGAAAGCGTGCTGGAAAGACTCGTCATCAATGGGGATTTGAACCCGTGGACAAGAGAGCCCCTCGTAATGGAGGGAGCTGAGCTGGACGTCGAGCTGATGGAGCGCATACAGGCATGGCGTCATGGGAAGAGAGGGTAGGTTGAATATACATGAGCGTGTCATAAATAGCGTAAAGAAAATGGCCTGAGTGTTTCAGTGAGCCGAACCATGCTGCTAGTGTTATTGCCGGGTCTTGCTTAGTCTACAGTGATGCCTGAGTCGAGCTCCGCCGACCGCAAATGCGAGTCATTTTTGACATGACACAGCTGAATGTCATGCTTGAAGATGATATGCGTCATGACATGCTCGAGAAACCTTCATTAGTGCCATTAGTCCAAAATGCCGCGCTTACCGGACAAACAGTCGCATCCCATCAACACGTGGTTCGAGGAGCATCTCCATCATCCATACCCCAGTGAATCGGTACATTTAGCCCAAAACAAGGTTACATAGGACTATAACAAGCTTTCTGCTGAAACAGGGATAGATGAAAAGCGCATATGTTTGTTCTAGTACCAAAGGCCGCATAACACAGACAACATCATTGCTCAAAAACGCAAGCGGTTACGTCGCGAGGTCCGAAAAATGTTCCTCGATCGCATCATAGGCGACCATACCGACCCCATGACCCTCCGACGGCCAGATCGCGGCACAGTCGAGGAGTGGGCTGCGACGCTGGTCGTGGCCGAGCAATACCTGTGGCAGGCGTCGGATAAGCCCGCCGACAACTTCGATTCAAGGTATGTGGAGCAGATAGCGAAGCTGATGTTCCGGCAGACTGAGATGTAGGCAAAGGAGTAAACGCCGTTGGAGAGGTTAGCGTTGGGAGGTCGGCTTGGCTTCTGCACCAGCAGAACCATACATTGTTCGCATTCCAGACAATCATTGCAGTCGTCAGTCATCACCAAGAAGCACAGCTCGCTCACCAACCTTAATCTGCCGGACATATTTACGAACCAATCTTGCCGGCCTTAAAATAATCACTAAACAAGCACCGCTCCGGTCGCCTTCAGGTTGAAGTCCATCTTCCGTGCCTGATCGAGCAGGGCAGGCGAGAGGTGGTAGTTCTCAAGCGACACCTTCTCTGGAAGCCCATTCGCGGTACGAACAAAGGCCCGGAACTTCTGCAGATGAGAAGCAATGTTTTCCCGTGTTATTCCCTCAACGTTCATTAGCTGCAGAATGGACTTTGGTACGGCGCTCTTGATCCCTAGCTGGCCCACGCTCGAAATAAACCTCTCGTGAAGCTCCTTAGTCCAAACTAGGCGTCTCCGACTCCGCTTGTCCCGGCGCGAATCCTTGTGGCGTACTATCTGGGTCTTGGCGAACTCCGCAGATGACATCAGCGGGTAGTTTGACTTGAGCTGCTTCTTGGTAGATTGCTCTGGTGGTGCGGGAGCGTCAGCAACACGGGCAACTGGAACCTGAACGGGCGGTGGGAGCTCTGGCATGGCGAACTCGTGTGTGGGGGCGGTAGAAAGGGCAAGGGGTGCGAGCCTGGTGACGTAGTTAGGGATCGCCATGCACTCTTGGTCCGAAGTTGGCGCTGGGGCTTCTTCTTTCGGTTTCAATGAGGGAATTAGATGCATTTCCTCCCTAGCATCGTCACTAGCGAAGTGGTCGTGGAGCATCGACATTCCTTGCGGTGCTGGGTTGAATTGGCTGATAAACGGAATGACGTGTGGCCTTCCTGGGATTATTTCCATTGTATGCGGTAGTAACGTGTATGCGGGTATCGTTGGCGGTCTTATCTTTCACTCAGGCTGCAGCCAACGAGTGAACGGACGCTTTGGATCCTCGCTGGCGATGACTTGGCCAAGTCGATCTTCAAAATCTTATGAGATACAGTAGAGATACTGGTTGAGTCTTGCCCCTGAGCCAGCAATGCTTAATGATGATCCTGGAGGGGCGACTGAACTATTTATATTTGATCTCGAGGTCCCTAGGCTCTGGTATGGGTCGGGCAGGATGATGCCACATCAGGAGAAAGAAGATGAGCAGCATTGCATAGCATGCCTGCCTGCCTTGTGGTAAGATCATCGGTAGCCTCATCTGTCAGCCTGCCCTGTATCTCACTGGTCCCCGGGGCAGAGCCGGCTCACCACGGCCAACAATGGCGTGATTCCAGTGTGACCTCGATCTTTCCCTGGATTGCCCCGGTTCTTCGCCCAGTGAATCCGAGTCAGTTTGGCGACTCGTCATCAATCGTCAGCACGTTGCGTGCCCGAAATACTGAAACAACAACGAAATGAAGGTAACTGTGGCATTTGTTCTATTCCTTGTATGCCTTTCGATGCAGGCCGTCGTTGAGGTCACTGACACGAACTTTGCCGAGCTCTGCGCCGAAGGGCCGATTCTCGTCATGTTTGCGGCTTCCTGGTGTTTGTTTCTCGCCTTTC
The DNA here is from genome assembly GCA_019828565.1 of Carpediemonas membranifera. Classification (NCBI taxonomy): domain Eukaryota; phylum Fornicata; genus Carpediemonas; species Carpediemonas membranifera. The sequence continues at coordinate 308,278 of JAHDYR010000011.1, forward strand.
TCCACCTTCCTACACAGGCCCCCACTGCAAGCGTACCAAGCCCGTCTTTGAGGCCGCTTCCGATGCGTTCGAAGGCCAACCCATCACGTTCGGCGCCGTCAACGCCGATTTCAACCCCGAGCTGATTGATACGCAGGAGATCATGGGCTTCCCCACCATCAAGCTCTTCATCCCCGACGCCGAAGAGCCCATTGTCTTCCACGACGAACGCACTGTAGAAAACTTCCTGACCTTTGTCGACAGCAACGTGCAAGGCCTCACCATCCCCAAGGTGGCCCCCACCGCCATTGAACCCTGCCCTCCTTGCGGCCCCAACATCCCTGTCTTTGACAACCTCATCCGCACCCTCAACTGGCGGGAGGACCCCGACCAAGTCGCCCATGAGATGTATATGCGCGTGGATGAGGCCGGAGAGGATCCTGAGTACGGCGACTACTACTTTGAGATGCTTAGAGGCGTGACTGCGGAGGGACCCGAATTCATCGAGAAGGAGCGCAGAATGCTCGCCGAGAAGCTGATGGTACTCAGCGTGTTCTAGATAGGCGTCTAAAGGAGTTGTTTATTGCGTCTGTCTCGGCCTTCTAGTTTGCCTACGAGGGCGGATGCGAAGTCAGCTTGCGAACCCAACCAAAACACAATGCAGCAACCGAAAGAAGAGCATCTGACAGAGCAGGAGATCAAGCACCGCATGCAGCCCGAGCCTGGCATCGACCCCGACGTTTTACGCCAACACGGCCTTCGTGAAAGCACCATCTACTCGCACCATCTTGATAGCCCCTCCGCTTTCGAAGGCCACAAGGCACTCGACAGTGAGTATGCCTGGGGCGCTGAGGCAGTTGGCAAGAACTGGCACGGGCAGGAGAGCCACGTGTTCAAGCGGAGACGGCGGAGCTCGACGGTGGAGGTGCCCGAGGGCGAGGAAACCGACAGGAGATCAAGCCTGCCTTGAGAAGTAAACTGACTCATTTACCATGGTTACGCTCGTAAGAGCCGTAGTTGTCGTATTTACGTGTTTACCATTCGGCGATCCACTTCTTCATGTATTTGAGCTGATCTGCCCGAATCTCCACGACGCTAGCCGGGTCAGCTGGGTTGCTGTCTCTCAGGTCAAGATGGTGCGCCCCACCTTCAACCACAGACACAATAACACTATCCCGCACTTCTTCGGGAATATCGCTCTCGGCAAGGCACCCAGCGGCCCAGGGGTCAAGGGACCCGCGGGCCAGGTAAATATTAGTCCCATCGATTCTACGGCCGCCATACTCGTGGATAACCTGGTATGGACGGGGCGTCATGTCATAATGGGCCTTGCAGTTGGCAATGTAGGCGTCAAGGTCCCACTCCGTCTTAGGGAAGAGGGCGCCATCGCTGACGATGGGGAAGACCATCTCGTTGCACGTGTGGACGGGCCAGACGTTGTCGGGTGTCACTGTGACGATGCCAGAGACTGGGGCGTAGTCGGAGATGTCAAGGCACGTGGCAGAGCCGTCGTAGTTGTAGAAAAGGTTGATCACCTCGTAAACTGCGTCAATGGCGTTCGACTCAGCTGCCGCGGCCTCTGCCCGCTTGCACGCGGCCTCGTTGGGCTTGGCGGGGAGGGGGGTGAGGAAGGCTGTGGGGTAGGGGTAAGAGACCATGGCGAGGCTACCCATGGTGTCCTCAATGAGCGAGGGGAGCGTGTCAGCCGACTTGAGCGGCGTGCATGTCTTGAAAATGGATGAGAGCTCGGCAAGACCCGCGGCAGTCTGGCCCTTGGAGGCAATGGCGTTGATACCCTGCTTGAGCAGAGGAGCACAGGTGAAGTCGTTCTCTACGATCTTGTTGTACCCATTGGGGTCAGAAATGCCGTCGAACAGGGCAACAGGAGCAGACGATGCGATGGCACCGGCGATAACGTGGGGATACTTCGTCCGCATCCAGGCAGCGAGCATACCGCCGTAGGAGCCGCCGAATGCGATCACAGGGACGTCGTGGGTGGGGTGGGTGGCCTTCCAGTGGTCGAGGAACTTGGCATAGTCCATAAGAGCTTGCTCAGAGGAGAGCCAGGCAAAGTTGTGGATGTCCTTGAAGGTCCTAGCGCCGAAAGGGAGGCTGGAACCGTAGTATCTGTGCTCAGCGATGATTACAAGGGCTGAGAGCTCCTGGGCGTGCTCGAAGATGGCACCGGTGTTCTCCCAGTAGACTTCTATGGGACTCTCGTTGCCTGTGCTGTGTAAGAACGGCGGAGAACGGGGATAAACCATACTAGAAGAGGATAGCCTCGGGCTTGTTGTTCTTGACATAGCCGTCGTACACAAAGTAGCGAATGTTCATCGTTCTCGTGTCGAAGAGAGCGAAGTTGTCGAGCATGGTGGTGAACGTGCCCTTCTCAGTTGGTTCGGGGATGGTGAAAGCAAGCGTGGTCAGAACAAGCAGGAATACCACAGCAAGCTTCATTGGCGATGCTTTTGGTGCAGTTTAGGGATTCAATCGTGTGGGAATCGTTTGACCCCATGCCGCGCGGGGCGCGGCTGGCTTACGTGTTACTGAGGAGTGTATGTAAAAAGTTTAGGGATTCCAGATCCTCAAGCGTCAGAATGAGGCCGTGGACGGCAAGTGGGCGCCGGCCCGAGACCGCATGCTGGGAGACATCGCAGCGTCTCTCATCCGGGACAACTCCACCATATTAAACTGTAGTAGAGTGTGTGTTGGTGGGTACCTTTTGGCATAGGTGGTTAAGTCTGTCTGTCCGTAGAGCTACGCAACGTCTACCGGTGTCAGGTGGGGGCTGCTTCGGCGGCCATCTTACCAGGCAATGAGCCACCCCATGCCGCACGGGGCGCGGTTTTGCTGCTGTTTACGAGAGCGCGTAAAAATTGAGTTCAGGGATATTCCGGTGTGGCGACATAAACTGAGCTATCAATGGGCCGCTGTTAACACCGCCAGGCGGCAACGGTGGATATGACCCAGTACATTTCAGCTACTCTGACCATGACATAGAACTCACCATGGCGCGAGGGGCGCGAGGAAACTGGATGCAGTCAGAATCTCAAACTGTTTAGACCATCTTTCACCACCACGGGTCTAACCCTCTCAGTAACTAACTAACCAAACTTGTAAGCTTTCGTAGCCCAAACTGCCCGCACTTTAAGGGAACTGACAGCGAAGCGTGTCAAACTGCTGATGACGCGCCATGTTTGTCAATGACGCACATGTCAGACTCTATAGAGTCATGAAATCTCGAAAGGTTCCACTTCTCCGATGAAACGACCAATAGTCTTCCTTTTGGTCCTTTTATCGCTTTTGGCCGCTGTTATGGCGGCCGAAAGCTGCTCAAGCTTCTCTCCTCATCATTGTACAACCTCTAGAGGTTGCTCATGGTGCGCTTCTGAGAACCAGTGTTTCCTGATCGGCGCCGACTGTCCCGTCTTGATCGAGTGCGCCTCCTGCACGCTCGACGGCGACTACTACTGCACCACCGATACGGACGCCTTCTGCACCTCCCGCGCCGGCTGCGACGCTCTTCGCGCTGATGTCAAGTCGTGCGACCTCCACGCCAACACGGCGACCTGCACCCAATGTCTCGACATCCCCAACGCCGTCTGGTGCCCCGCCCCCGAGCCTTTCTGCTTCTCCAAGCTGGACAAGGCTGCCGCCCAGACCTGCAAGCAGCTAACTGGCTCCTCTGCCACCATCTCCGACCCTCCTGCATGCGCTATAGCCTCTGAGACCTGCAGCACCTGCCTCCTTAACGACGGGGTATGGTGCGATGTCATCAACAGCTGCATCTCCGCCACCGACTCTGACTCGTGCTCCCTATGCGAGGCCAAAGGCGGCGTCTGCCGTGCTGAGACATGCGAGGTCCAGCCGACCTCTTCATCCTACACGATGAACGCCACAGCCTTGGACGCCCCAGGTGTCATTAGCGTTCAGTCCGTGGACCGTCTTGGGGAGTGCGTCGATTGCATCGTGAAGGGCCTCACCTGGTGCCTGTTTCCCGGTGTGACGACCGACCGGTGTCTTGCTGATGACAGCACTTGTACGACAGCAGGCGGGTATGTGATCGAATCTTGCAACATTCCCGCTTATAGTTGCTATGAATGCGTCATTTTGGATTCGCCACACATCTGGTGTCCTGAAAACGCTGTCGAGCAGCAGTGCGTACCAGCACCTGTGGGGTGCGACGGAGGCGCGACTTACTGGAGTGTCACCCCAGAACAATGCCAGTGCATTGAATGCGTCACCAGTGAGTACTCAAACCTGGCTGCGTACTGCGTTGGCGACAGGCTTGGCTGCTACGATGACCCTTTCGAGTGTCAGCTTCCTCTCACGTCGCCCGTCACTCCCCAAATGTGCATGACTCCGTGCACCCAGTGTCTTGCTGGCAGCAACCTTGTTTGTGTTTCTCCGACCAACGATCCATATTGTGTCGCTGATTCTACTGCCGGTGCCGCCCGCTGCTCGTCTCATGGAGGAGTTCTGGTCGACAATTGCGACGAAAACTGCGAAACTTGTACCACAAACGAGCGCGCATGGTGCATTAGAGCCGACGATCCCGACTTCCAGTACTGCGCACAGAGTTGTGAAGATGGCGATATCGTTGTCAACGCTGGCAGCTGCGCGTTCATTGACCACGACGAGTGCGGCACTTGCACCAATGACGGCGGCGAGTGGTGTGTATCCACCGGCCTCTGCATGGACTCCGAGGCCACGGAGACTACGTGCCCCGAAGATCCTGTAACCTTCCCTTGCGAGTGCCTCGGCGGGTGCGTGGAAGGCCCCGTTGAGGACAAAAGCTGCGTCTGGTGCGTCTTCGCCGATGACAACCTCAACCATTACACCGAGACGGAGGTAGACTGTCTGACCGAAGGCGGATATGCTGCCAAGTCATGCGGCTGCGGTCTCGAATGTCAGTCTGCAGGCGGCATATGCTGCGTCTCTTGCGAGGGCGAGGACATTTGCGTCTCTCCCGGCGATTCTGACCGCTGCATTCTGGACGACATGGTTCCCATTGGCTCTCTTGGCCTCTACTCTGCCATCCCATGCCTTGAGTGCCTCTGTGCAGACGACGAAGTCTACTGCCCGGACGCGCTGATGTGTGTCGAGGGAGACTTCTGCGACGCTGGGTCCACCGTTGCTCAGAAGAAGGACTGCTTCACATGCGAGCAGTGTGTCCTGCTCAACGAGTACACGCCCGCTCGATTCTGCGCTGAGAGCTTCAGCAATGTCGGCTGCGTCACGAACCAGTGGCCTTCCGACTCTGAGGCTTGCAACGAGGTCTTCTGCGAGGTCACCTGCGAGACCTGCGTCGACGAGGATCACGTGTGGTGCACTGACCCTGATAGGGGCAGCTCGCTGTGCACCACCGCTGACGCATGCTCGAGCTTAGGAGGCATCGCCAGCTCCATTCTCGATGACTGCAACCCCTCATGCTGCGAAGAGTGCGCCGATGACGAGACCTGCGAGTGCGAGTGCGTCCCCATTTGCCCCTACGACCAGTGTGACGAGTGCATAGCAGACCCCCTCTGCTCCTGGTGCGGCGCCGAGGTCACCGGCGTGCCCGGCCAGTGCATCCCAGACACACTCGCGGATACGTGCAACGAGACGCTGTACACTGAGATCTGCCCCACCACTGGCGTCATATGCGACATCCAGGAGGACTGCCCCGCTTGCACCGAGGGCGGCTGCGAGTGGTGCGTGGCCGACTGCCTCTGCTCTGAGGAGGGCGCCTGCTCCATCCCGGGCACGGTCGTCACGGACCCCGCGGAGTGCGACCCCGAGATCGACCTCGACGCCGTCTGTGGCGGCCTCACTGAGCTCGAGATGCTCCGCGACGTCTTCTACCCATCCCTGAACGGCGACCAGTGGTCCGACAACAGCCTGTGGGGCATCGGCGAGACCCCCTGCGCCTGGCATGGCGTCAGCTGCAGCGGCGGCCACGTTATTGCCATCGAGCTGAGCGACAACAACCTCAGCGGCGCCATTCCCCCGCAGATCGCGTGCCTCGAGTACCTCAAGACCCTCGACCTCTCCCACAACAGCATCGGCGGCATCATCCCGCCCGAGCTGACGGCCATGACGAACCTCAAGTACCTCTTCCTCAACGACAACCAGCTCCGCGGCCCGCTGCCGTCGTTTGATCTCTGGACTGCCCTGCAGTACGCCTACTTCGAGGAGAACTGCCTCTGCGGCCCCATCCCGGATATGGGCGCGATGGTGGCCCTCCGTGAGATCCACTTCTCCAGCAACCGCCTCTCTGGCCCCTTCCCAGAGGACGTCCTGACCCTCCTCCCCAACAACGCTGGACAGAACCCGCTGTTTGAGATCCGTAACGCCTGCAACTACGTCACCGAGCCCTACTCAGGCTTCTGGGACGAGCTGTCGACCAAGCTGCTCGAACTTGTCCTCGACGAGGATGAGTGCACATATTGCAGCGCTGAGATCTGATAAATGACCCGTGCTGATCGAGGATAGCACGCGATGTGTCCATTTGGAGCACAGTGGCTGCAATACTGCTCAAACAGGCCTCGGGGGCCGACTGGTCGAGTTGGCCTGATAGGGGACGGCCGAATTTTGATGAGTTAAGTCAATGTGTACTTTGGACTCAATTATTCTAGTCCTGCGTGGCACATCTGATGGTCGGTGGTAACATCGGTGGGCCAAGTCCTCATTGCACAATAAAGAAGAAGAAATTTGCGTGTGTCTGGTATCAGGCCCCGGTTACTTGGGCTGCTTTCCCACCTCATTGCACAATAAATGCTCCCAGTAACTATTTCTGAGGGCGGCCAGAGCGGTGGGCGAGATGCCACTCAGCCAGTCCTCTCATCCACTGACAAAATAGTAGCCAAGAGGAGCAAGCCAAACATCTTTCTGAAAGATTTATGAATTTAATCACTTACTGCTTAATCTACATGGCCTGTTGGGGCCAGCCACTCCGCTGGGAGGATCTCGTCCCACGGCAACAAACTCGTTGTCGCGGTCCGCCCCTCCCCCGAGGTGATGATGGGGTATTGGTGAAGGCGGCGGTTGTTAGCTCGCCGCACTGCCGTCAGGCTGCTGGCACTCCACTCGACCAGGGTCTTGACAAGCGCCCGTCGTGCCTCCTGGATGGTAAATAATGGTGACCGAGAGTGAGTCGACAGAAAGATGCCTGTTGTGGACTACCTGGGCGGATGCATCAATGCTACATCCGTCAGGCGTTACACAAACTATAGCTGGTTCGACGTCATAGTCAGCATACTGCTGCTTCTTCCGATGTATCAAGTCCTGGTTATCACCTTTGGCAACGGTGAATTCAATGACGAGCGGCTTCAGGGTCTCGAATCAGGATATCTGCCTTCCTTCTAATGACGTTACGGCCCCTTGGCATCGTTTCCGGTGGCGTTCCTCCCCGATCCACGATCCGTTTCCACTCGCGGAGGTACTGGATCAGCTCCTGAGCGGCCTGTGGCTTAAGGTAGCCGTAGTCCAGCGGGACCTCGGGCTTTGCGTGGGGTGTAACTCGTCTAATGAGCTCTAGCACAGCATGTTGGATGCCCCGGTGTCTAATCACCAGTGACCTGCCTCGTGTCACCTCTAGACCCCACGTGTTGGAGTAGCATACCATCATGTGGCAGAACCAATCCCTGCCCGCGTTCACATGGGCGTTGCCGAAGGGGCACCTGTGTTCCGCTCGCCCCCCGACACTTCGGGCCATCGGGTCTGGGAGTCCGGCCATGTATGGGGCCCCTGCCGACAGCCTCAGCGCAGTAGTCACGCACAGTGCCGCGCGGGGGTCTTCCTCTGGGGTGAAAGACAGCCCAGCTCTGATGAGCTCATCCATGGGGTGTGGTCCGGTCAATGAGGCCCTCCATGCATACAGTAGGTCCAAATAAAAATAATTTATCATTGGACATTTAACGACATAATTCTACAGATCGGCCATCTCAGCCACTGACCATGTCTTGCTGTTTCTCTCACTCGATGCCCTCAGCGCGTGCCCATAGTACCTGGCGTGGCACACCAGACACATGAGGACCTCAGACCGCCACCTCGCCTTGTTATCAGCGTACAACGAGGCCTTGAACGTTGCCGCATGCACGCCGCAGACATGGCAGGCGAGCACTGGCATCTCGACCTGATTCTCTTCATCAGAAGGCGCATGGTTGGGTAAGTGGGTCTCACAGACCATCCCCCACTCGTTTCTAGAGTGGTGGAAGTTGCCGTTGGGCACGATGAACAGGCTCTTGTGCAGGCCTGGGCAGTCGGCGCAAACCATGGTGTGTATGATGGTCTCCCCCACCTCGGGCTCAATATCATGCTTGCTAAATATGGGGCAACCATAAATGCACTTCCGGCAGTAGTATTTGACCCGTATCCAGTCTGGCATGCCTGACATCGCCCGCTTGATTGTGACATGACCGTAATGGGCCAGCTCGCCGCTTCCACTTCCACAGGAGCAACACTCTGGCTCGAACGAGGGGGCGCTGGGAGCAGTGAAGACCCGACCCCAATTGATCTCGGCGTTGATGTCACGGACGGTGCGGGTCGGGAAAGATGTGTCGCGCGCGCTTTCATTGAACACAGAGACGTGGTTGTCGAGTATGTGTGTCAGATTGGTTCTGGCCGAAGCAGAGTGTTTGAACAGCCTGTCGCCGACTGGGAAGACATCAGTTACAGCATAAGTGCGGTGGGCGTTATCTTCCACAGCCGAGGGCATCGCTTCTTCTTTCGCATGCCGCAGTTTAATGCGGTAGAGGCGACGGAGAGCGAGGTCGGCCAGGCGGTTGGGTATCGTGTGAATCTTGGCCACAAAGAGAAGGCGGAGGCAGCCGCAGCAGGCAGCGCTCACTACACCCACGCCGAGCAGACCCACGGCCATTACGGAGCATACAACGAGCACGGCGACCCAGGCGAAAATAGGCTCGTCCGCTGCATCCGCCACAGTGGCATCCTGGAGGTAGTAAAGACCGTAAACCTTGTCACTGGCGCCGTATGTTGGGTGGACGCACCAGGCACGTACCATGCCGTAAAGGACATCAATGGTTGCCTCCGTGTCTGCCTGATGTCTCACCCCTTCCTCCTCGAGAACGAGCGTGGTGACTGGCTTCTCGATATATTCATACATGAGGTCTGAAGCGAGCGGGCACTTGATAGAGACCTTTCTAGTGTCTGAATTCGTCGCTGAAGTTGGATAAATGACCGGTGTCTTCATCTTTTGGATGACTGAGAAGCTAGCAGTAGCCTGACCTGATTGGAGTCGGCCAGCGGCAGAGACTGTGGCGGTGGCGGTGACGTTGCCCGACAGCCCAGCGAGGCTGACAGAAGCCGTGTCGGATGAGGTGAAGTCGAGCTCGAGATACTTCCAGCCGACCGTGACCGCGACCTTGGCGTCAGCGCAGTCGACGCATGTCACCTCGAGCATGTCCGTGGAAAGCGTCTCGTTCGCAACAGTGATCGACGGAGGGTCGAGCGCGGCAAGGAGAGGCTCACACATACCGACCGCGCTCTTCGCAAGGCCGACCTCGCATGAACATTGGCTGGCCGAAGTCTGCGGGGCGGAGGCTCTGCTCGAACCTGAGGGGCAAGAGACGCAGGTGAAATGGGGAGCCGAAAAGGCAGAGAGATCGGAGTACACGTGGCTTTGAATCGCCCGCATCGTGGAGGTTGAAGTGAAGTCGAAGGGGACCAGGCTGACCGTTTCGCCGTTGGTTGTCATCGTGACCGAGGGCACCTCTGTGGTTGAGTCAAATCCGACTGTGACATTCGTGACCGGTGTGTCCGACAGATAGCTGAGGGTGACGTTGTTGGTCCCAGCAGGCAAGACAATGGCGTTGCTGGTTGAGAGATATGCGAGCTTCCCCTTGTTGATTCCGGTAAAAAGGCCGAGGCAGCTGATGTCGGTGCTTGTCGTGCATGTAGCTGGCACCTTGTTGGACAGATCCGTGCTAAATACTCCCATTGCCGCCAATGTCTGAGCGACAGTCGACTCGACGGTCAGAGTCAGTGATGTAAGAACGACAGCCTTGATCTCGGAAGCCCCACACATGCAGTAGGTCCCACCGATCACGCCGGAGCTGCAGGTTTCCGGAAGTCCGGAATATTGATCTGTCACAGTTGCTACAGTCGAACCAGACCCGGTTGGATAAGTGTCAACTCCGAAATCTTCGGGGAAAACAGCTCTGGTTGTGACCACGAGGTCTGTGACAAGTCCACTGACTCTAGATGCAGTCCAACCGCTCGACTGTGACACATCGAAGACACCAGTCGTGTTGACAGGCATGGCGAGTGGCCCATCAGCGCCCAGGCCGACGAGGACACCGTGTTCGTGAAGTAGTGCCAGATCATACAACATCGGGGGGAGCACAGTCGAGCCGATATACTCACCATCGATTGTAAATGCGATGCGGGTCGACCCGGCGGTGAGGGTGACACCAATCATCTGATTAGCAGACACTGTAAAGGACGAGGAGGCGTAGTCAGTGAGTGATGCCGAGGGAACCCAGGCATGCAGCTGGCAGAGACGGTCCGTGCACTTTAGGGAGACCGAGATCAGGCCATATATCTCGAATATCGACATAGGATCTGAGGTGATCTTGGTCGAGTCGATCTTGACCGCGATCCCAAGAACGTCAGTCTCAAGTGCTGTTAGGACGGTGTTGCCGTCGAGCCTCACACCCCGCTCGTATCTTGCGGTCGGCGTGGATCCTACAAAGAGCGTGGACGCGACATCCTCGTCAGCCGGAGTTGTCAAGGCCACCACAACCCCAGAGTCTGAGTCAACCTGAGTCCCGGCTGGCGGGTCGACGCAAGTGAGAGCTCCGCCGCCCAGGCTGACATACTTGGTCGTGTCAACGCACCTGACGTCGCATGACTCGTACCATAGACCAGTCAGGAAGTATTCAACGAGACTAGTCTTCAGAGGATTGTTGCAAGGATAAACTGCGTCGTCGCCTGGACAATAGTTGCCGACTGGGCAGGCTGTGCACGGGTCGGCGCTGCTCAGGCGATATTCCCCGATCTCGCAGGCTGCGGTGTGGGAGATCACGGTTTTGGCAGGAATATTCGGGGTGTATCTGTTGTACGACCGCTGTGTCATTGTGCCAGGTGCCCCACCAGTCAACTCGACGCCGTCACCGGAGGTCGAGTAGAGCGTTGTGCTGGCGGTCATAGCCGCAGACAGGTCGCCTGTGTATGGCTGGCCGGCTGAAATGAGTGATTCAAAATGGCAACGACCGGCCGACTCGACGGCGAGTGCTGGCACGAAGTTGTTACCCGCAGTACAAGCGGCGGTGAGCAGGCTGCCGAGGTTTGTTGTCGCGGTCGTCTCGCACGCGCTGAGGCCCATGGAGTAGGAACTGACGCTGTCGACGATATCGCGTGCCTTGACGAGCTGATTCTCCACCCAGGAGTCGTCGATCGTGCAGGTCGGGTCATATATGCAAGATATTGAGTGATTCAAAGCCAGCGCGACAGCAGTCAGGCCTTGAGCGGTGAGCAGACCAACGACACCAGCTAGACCGTCTTCTGCATAGATTTCAGAAACGGCGGAGCTGCTTTCGGTGGTTACAGCGGCAATGGCGGCCTCAGTGTCAGCCGTGGAGCCGCACTGGGCGCTAAGGATGGCGTTGCATGGGACTGTGGTGGTCTTGCATACTGTGGCAGTGAACCGATGCAGGTCTGAGAACATTGCGGCCGTGATCGACTTGGCCTCGGTGATCTCATTGGTTGCGTCGTCTTCGGCGAGGGAGGCCATAAAAATGACGAGATCGGCAAGCTCAGGCATAGCTCTGAATGCATTGTACGCGGTTGTGGCGTCGGACAGTGCACTCCTGAAGCCATTGGCGGAGCAAACGGAGGAAGAGTCGCCAGTAAAGCCGAGAGCAATCAAAGAATAGGGTGTTAGGTCCACCGATGAACCACTGAAGCTGCATTCACCTGATGATAGCGAAATGGCGGGAGAAAAAGTGCTGGACAACAGTGCTGCGTCCCCATGGAGCTCGACAATCGCTCTGGAGATAGGATGATTGTACACATTCACTGCGCCCAAGCAAAGGGATATAGTAAGCAATGCAACAAGGAGGCGCATTGGCTACCTTCAGGAACTGCTCGTTGGAAATTTTCGAGCGATCATCTTCCACTCTCGGGCAAAACTGCGACCGACTTCTAAATCATCTTTTCTCCGCGAGGAAAGTGGTCGTGATAGTCTCGCAGGGTCAGTGAGCTCCAAGCACGAAGCAGCAATCAGATTTTCTTGCACGGTTGAACCGCCCCGGCGCCTCTGCTCATCAGAGCAACAGTTATAAGATGATTTACCGGAGAAAAATGCACGAGCAGGGCAAATACCAGAGTCGGCTACGTCCGGCTTACCTCAGGAGGCATCACATGCCGAGCCAGCCCGTTCAGCGTCGTCTCGATCGACCCCGTCTGGCTCGTTAGCCAGCTCGTTGCACTCATGAAGACCTTGATATTCTGGGAAATCTGATTAATATCGGGCGAATCTGGGGTTTTGATTGTCTTAACAGTGAGTTTTTTGGGAAAGTCCGGAAGTGGATTGGGGGAGGCCCGATTTGCCTCGATTGCCCTAGCCAGCTCGCGGGCAGCCAGGAGCTCGCAGTTAGAGTCACCAACAGAGATGAAAGTGACTGATTCGCTCTTGGCCGACTTGACGAGGTGGATGAAGCTCATGAGCTTCCAAACGACATAGGCAGACTCTCCGTGCTTCTCAACAGAGTAGCGGCTTCCAAACATCTCTCTAGCAGAGATGATTTGGACTCTATCCATGAATTGCGAGAGGGAGGGACAGAATCGTTCGATGGACGAAAGAACCCAACGGGCTCTGGCGTTGGTGATAATACTGATAATGGCATTAGGGATTGTGAATAAGTTAGAGAGGAGTGAATGGAGAGTGGTTTCAAGCTTGCGGACGGATTCTTCAACCTGTGAGGACTGAGCTTCGTTCGAATCCAATGATGCCGCCCATTTCGATGGGAAAATTGTCTCATCCCAGTCTGATATAAGCTTGTATAGCAAGGAAACGAACCAAGCGCTACGATAAGACGATCCATTGCCAAAATTGTGCTTGATGTTTGTTTCTAGAATTGCAAGCGCGCGAATATCTGCCGCGGCTAAATCTGGATGATCGCCCAAATAACCACGGAGAGGCTTGCCCAACCACTCTGACGATGCCTGGACGCCCGATTTCGCAGACTCTCCGGATGTTCAAAAAAAACATTTGATTGTTTCATTGATTTTCACCGCCATTCTCACCGTAACAACAGGATTTAATACCTGGCTCAAACTACTCCCACGAATCGCCGAACTCGTGACTCACACTGCCGATTTCAACGTCGAATGGACCCTCCAGGACCCGGCATGCGCGCCTGACAGTCGTAAACTCTACAACCTTACCGCCTGGTGCCTGCTCGGCAGGATTCCTGCCCGATATATCCTTGAAAAGATGGAATATCTCACCAACCCACATTGATTCTCTCGAGGGGTCGAAACTGCGGGAGGACGCGAGTCTTTCGATGCTATCATCAATCATCTCTGTGATCTTCGCGGCTTGGGCAAGATCATCCACGTGCAAAGTATCCAGATGGAATGACTCGGATCCGCCGTTCTCTCGGCGTATGTATATGGTCGTAACAACACCCGCGCCATCGAGATAGGCCTTAAAATGCACGCTATCAGGATCGAATATGGCGAGAAGTACAGTTAGCAGCGACTGGGGCAGCTGGAGCACGTGCACTGCATCCAGCAACCTAAGCACATTCCTCTCGCTTAGCTGGGACTGTGACAGTGCCAGCGGCAGCAGGTACTGGTCTGTCGAATCGAGGGCGACTGCTCGCCGTCTCAGGACGGAGTGTACGCCAACCTGGCCGTTAGTGGAGAGTTCTTTGAGATTCCTGAACGCGAACGGGACTACTAGCGTCTCTGGGTCAGGGTTGTTGCTGCCGCTGTCCCCGCTCTCGAAGTCCCGCATGCCTGGTTCGCAAGTCTTTCTATTAAAACCAGACACGTGCTGGGGGCATGGGAACACAATGCGGTCGTCAAGAACACCGGTAGACAGTGTGGCCAGAGTGGTCAGGGAGCCAGTGAGGAGGGTCAGCGGGGCTGTGTATCGCCCAGGTCGGCTCGGCAGGGGCGGGGCTGGGTCAGCCATGTTGAACAGCAGCGCCGTGAGACGAGGGGCCTTGGATCCGGTAGGCTGGACCACGCGGGCAATGACACAGCCAATCGAGTGGCCCTGAGGTGAAGGACGAAGCACCCCGCGGTTCCTATCGTAGCTCGTGTTCAAGAGGAGCTCGGCGGCTGATTCCCAGAACCCGGGGCTCGTGAGGATCTCGGGGTGCGCGTCAGTGGTCTCACACGAGAGCTCGTGGAGACGGAGCTCAAGTGCTGGTGACTCGTTGACGAAGTCAAGAATATCCATTCCAGATCTTTGGAGATACGTTCTGACTGCAGGACCAATCTTGATCTTGTCAACATCTTCTTGGAACTTCGGCTTGAGATCTACTGGCCTCGGTGTGGCGTTGAGGACCTGCAATGATCTGAGACCACTGAGCATCGCACCGCTGAGCAGAGCGGCACCGTGGTCAGACGTAAACATGTGGCCCTGCATGTCGACTCCTCGCTTGAACAGAGGGGCAAAAACCTGGGCGATTCCCCGGCTCGTGGCCGGGGGGAAGGCCCTGTCAATACTGGACGTTACAGAACGAAGCTGAGACAGGAAGGAGAGGAATAGGTCCTTCTTGAGGCCGTGGCGGGCGTAGAAGCTGTCGTTTCGGTCGCCAGAGTTGTAAGCCTCGAGGAGTTCACACATAGCTTGGACATCGCTCGTGGCCACGTCCCCAGTCATGAAGGGCGTCGGCTCAGAGTTCGGGGGTCGACCGATGGTGCTGTATCGCATGCTCTGGGCCGCGTACATCTCGGGATGGGGGTCAAACCTCCAGCTGCCGAGGACGAATGGGAGTCTGCCAGCCACGTTGATCGTGGCAGCCACTGCAACTGTACGGATTAGCGCAGGGTCTCCTGAGGCAACGGAGTGCACCACCATGGCGCAGAGGGAGGCGGAGAGCGCGAGAGAGCAGGCAACCCTCCCAACGGGGGTGATGGAGGTTTGCTCATCATGCTCAGAGGTCACAAAGCCATGTATCCAATCATTATGCAGCGCTGTGCCCAGCCTGTACGTCTCCGGGGCCTCCAGAAGCTGGCTGAGCGTCTGACCCGGCGTCTCGCCCGGGTTAACCATGAGCAGTTTAAGGACGACTGTCTCGAGGGGCAGCGCCTGGATGACCGACATGGGGTTGGCCGGCATGACCCTATCGAAGAACCAGCGGGGGTAGAGGCGCACACACAGGCCGGGGCAGACCCTGCCTGTACGGCCGCGCCGCTGCAGGGCGGACGACTGTGAGATCCAGGTCGGCCTGAGGATTATGTTGCCCTGGGGGTCGCCCACGGGCCTCTTAGCGACGCCTGTGTCGATGACCGTGGTGACGTTGGGGATGGTGACAGAGGTCTCGGCGATGGTCGTGGCCAGGATGACGTGTGTCTTGCCGGGCTGGGGCACCGCGAAGACGTCGTCGTCGAACTCGACCTCGCTGTGGAACTGGTAGAGCACGACTGATGGATCATCGAGCATGTCAACGAGCTCACCGAACACAGTCTCGATCGCCTGAAGCCCGGGCAGGAATACGAGGACGGTGGTGCCCTCGGGGCTGCTAGGATGAGCCATCCGTTGCCGGACTATGCCGCAGATGAGGGGTGCCCACAGTCTTGTCACGGACGATGAGAAGAGCAGGCTTTCAACCTTTCGCTCAAAAGCACCCTCAGGCAGGCCTCTGAAGTCGAAGTTGTCCAACATCGATCTGGTCGATCGTACTCTGCCCAAATCATCAGTCCGACCAATATCATCGAGGAAAAGATCTGTCACATCGTGAACATGGCGATCGAGACAGAGAGGAGGCTCAGGGACATCAGCACATAGGACATTGAAGTACTCAGTAAACAGCCCAACGTTGACTGTGGCTGACATCAGCACGAGGCGGGTCTGGGCGAGGTCGGCCCGCATCATGGTTCGGCGGACAATGAAGAAGAGAATGTCAGGGTCAACATCCCTCTCATGGATCTCGTCGAGGACTACGTGAGTGAAGTTCGCGAGGTACGTGGGGTTGTGCACTAGCATCTGGAGCAACCATCCAGTGGTCGAAAACTGCACAGTCAGAGTCTTTGAGTCGCCCTTGTGGTCGTCCTTGATATAATAGCCCACACGGCAGTCGGGATCGCCCAGAGTGCTGACCCACTCCTCTGCTATGCGCTGGGATACCTTGGTGGCGGCTTTGCGGCGTGGCTGAGTGCAGAGGACCCTTGCTCCGTCACAACACTCGGCAATATAGCGCGGAATGCGTGTGGACTTGCCTGAGCCGGTGGAAGCCTGTATAACAGTGACGCGCTGTGTCTGGATCGTCCTGAGTATGTCCACGGCCATGTCGTCCACGGGGAGGGGAACGAGGTCTCGGCGAATAGCCTGCACATGGTGTGAGAGGCTCTCAACGTCTATACTTGGGGCAGTGAAGGTAGAACGATATGTTTTCAAGTTTGGCTCCTTCCGAGAGCGTCTAGTGTCGTTCTGACGGCGTTCCCTGATCGATGAGTCGCTGCCCCAGTCGCTGCACCGCTTAGGGCCATTCCTTGCGCGATTCGAACCACCCGTGTTCCTCCTATCCCTCCAATCGCCTCTACAATCCGCAGATAGCTCTCTGGGCATTGCTTTGGTGAGAATGGAATAGCGCGCACTTTATGGCAGGTCGCGTCTGTGACGCCTGAAGGCATCCTGGAGTTCAGCACAGTGTGCTTGAGTGCTATTGAACCTACTTCTACGAAACAACACGACGTTGCTCTGATATAAAAGATGCGCCTCACGTAGACCAGAGCAGTGTTAACCCTCGGCAAGAGCTTTTGATGCATGATATGCATGTGCCGGTTACCGCATGGCCTTTCTTCCTGTCCTCTTGGTGTGATACATGCCTCATGTATTCATGTAATACCAGGTACAGCTGAAGACAGCAATCCGCATCGCGCCATGGATCTCAAATCGCTCAGCGGAGATGAATTGGCTGCATTAGTAAGCAGCTGGAAGTCCGCGCAAGATCCCAAGGGCCGTACATACTTCTACCACGCCGAGACGAGGAAAACCGCCTGGGTGCTCCCAGATGAGGTCATAGCGGCCCAGGACGAGATCAAGCGAAGAGAAGAGAGGAGAGCGACTACTGTGAAGCGCAAGCCTGAGCCTGTTGCTTCCTTGAAACGCGCGAAGAAGAGCGACGAATCTGCTGAGGCCAGCACTCAGAAGCCACGGCAAGTTAAGCACCAGCAGAAGCTTTGGAAGGAACACGGCCAGTATGCGGACCTCCGCGCGAAAAAGCAAGCTCTGATCGACTTGCTCAACGGCATCGCCGCCAAAGATCCGAATGTCATCTTCAACCGGCCAACTGCTGAGATCACCGAGAGTGGAGAGTACAGAGCAGTCCCAGTAACAGCACGTAATGCTGTACTGCGGCAATGGGTCCATCTCATGCGCCTTAGGGCACAGAAGACCCTGCCGGCCCTGAGTGAGCTGATCGCCCAGCTCGTGCCAGGCATTGAGGACGTCACATGGACCATGGCGAAGGAAACAGTGCTCACTAACGACCGTGTTATGCAGCACAGGCTCGAGGAGGGCGAGGTCATGGTCGAGTTCATGCGAGTCAAGGAGGCTAGGCACAATGAGCGGCGGGCACTGGAGAGACAGAGGGCGGCTGAAGCAATGGCCGAGCGGTGAGTGCGGGTGGTGTGTAGATTCGCGGTGAAGTCATAAAGTGCTCTTTTGTGATGAATGATGTTGGTTGGCGGCATCTTATGACGCGCGAGGCCTAACGAGGGTCCGCTCGTGGTTGGCCTCGTTTCGCTGCGATTGCCGTGTGATCAGCTCGTCGGGCTACTATACGAAATACACGAAGTCACAACATCTCGACGCTCAAATGCCTGATTGGAAGCAAGCAATCGACATTATAGAGTCATTTTCAGGTATTAGTTCAGGCGAAGAGCTCGTTCCCGGAGATGGGTTCCTGAAGCACTCACCCGAGGACCCCGAAAACCTCCTCGTAACGATTGACCACATCAGTATGCAGTACACGTGCTCTTTACCCAGTTGAGACCTTTATCGCACTTGCGCCGAACGATATAGACACGCTCGTGCGCCATGGCACGTTCATGCGCTTCCTCCTCCGCCTTTTGCACCTTCCGATGGTGGATGAGAGCGTCCAGTACGCCACCCTCTACCTTGTCACCGCCATCTCCCACCACTGCTCCTTCATCGTCTACCCCGAGCTCGCCGCCGTCTTTGCGCGCTTCCTTGCCCGCGGAAACTCTCTCTTGCAGTCCCGTGTCCTCTCCTGCATAATGGAGCTCGTAGACGCCTCAGACGACTTCTGCGACATCCTCCTATCCCAGGACGACATCATCTCCACCTGCATGGACATCATCACCCGGTCGTCGGCCACTATGGCCTCTCCGCTCCGTGTGTCCGCCCTCTGTGTCTGCGTGCAGATCCTGCGTCGGCCCACGTCCAGAAGCTTCCTCCTCCGCCGCTTCCCGGATGCTATGACCAATCTCTCCAGGTACGCCACCAAGCTCTACGCCGCAGGCCTCCTTGGCGGCCAATACGACGTCTCCGGCCTCCTCCTCGAAGCCCTTGCCCTCGCCTCTGAAGAAACAGCCCTCCCCGCCTCCCCCACCTGGCTCCCCGTGCTCTCCGGTCTGCTTGACACCGAAGACCCTAACGATCAGCTCCGGGCTCTCATACTGGTCAGGTCCCACTCGATGAGCGCCCCCGGGATGCTCAGTGATCCTAGTGCAGCCCCCCTGCTTGCTGTGATATGCTCATTGGCGTCCCCATTCGTCCCGTCTGACACGTCTCTGCTCGCTCTGAGTATACTGGCCTCTGTGGCGTCCGAAGGCGAGCTCCCCTCCGCTCTAACTAGTTCAGACCTGCTTAGCAACCTCCTTGCGATCATTAGAAACCCGCCAACCGCCGTCCACGCCGAGAGGGCATCTGTCATGCTCCAAGCAGTCGCCTCGACCGACGGATTCATGGATTCGATCGACCAGGTCGGCGACCTCTTCGACCACCTCAAGCACTTCGCCGAATCGTCCTCAGGCGAGACTAGACGCGCCTCCCTCACCATCCTGGGCCAGCTGGCGGCCGATCCTGCCAACGTACCCGCATTGGTGGACGCGGACCTGCTTTCTGTAGTGACCAAGCTCCTTGGCGGCACACCCACTATTGCAACAGTCGCTATACGCATCCTCCTATCCATCAGCAAGATCGACGCCTACTGCCCCGCCATCGTCGACGCCGGCGTCTTGGGCAAGGTCGCATCTTTACTCGACACCACCCAGCCTGCCCTGGCCGCTGCTCTTGTCAGCCTACTCCTCAACTTGGCATCTGTCGCCTCTTTGCGCCACTCCATTGCCGATACGGCCCCCGTTCTGGACTTTGTCAGCCGAATCCTTGCCGCTGACGTCCCATCGGCCGACAGCGACTCCGCCCCCCAGCTGACCGCGACGTCACTCCTCTGGCACCTCTCGTGCGACGTCAGCGCCCTTTCCGCCATCCGAGCTCACCCGACGATCCTCCCCGACACGATGCTCATGTGCCTGCGGGCTGAGTGCCGTCATCCAGCGTACCATGCAGGCCTTGTCTCCGTGCTGGCTAACATGTCGTCTCCCGAGTACATGCGAGAGAGTGTCCTCGTCCGCAGGCCTGTGCTCCTCGCAGTGACCCAGCTCGTCGACAAGATCATGTGGAGTAGTGCGCCAACGTACGCCAAGGCCATGTGTAAGCCTGTCAGGACCCTGCTGGCGAACATGACGTCGTCCCACGCCACAGCTGTTGTCCAGACGGTCGGGGGCCGTGTGCCGCACGTCCTTTCGTTCCTTCTCAACAGTGGAGATCCAGATACGACGCTGGCGGCGTTAAGAATGCTCCATAACATCACAGGCCCTGTACAGTCAGACGTGCTTGCTGCTGTGGCTGGGGCAATTGTCGAGTACAACCAGAAGGCAGCATTCTTTGTCGAAATGCTCGACACGTTCGTCGAAGGATGCCTACCAGGCACGGAAGAGGCGCTCCTTTCGGTCATCCGCAACCTCTCCAAGGTTGTGGCCCTCCGCACCCAGCTGTGTGAGACACCAGGCCTGCTCAACGTCATCACCAACGCCATTCACAGCGCACCCTCGACCAACCCAGCCATCTTCGGCCTCGACGCCCTCTGCAAGTTTGCCTTTGTCCCTGCTTGCCGCACCGTCCTCGTGCCCCACACGGCCCTGCTCCCAGTCCTAGGCCAGGCACTCCTCTCTGGCGAGCTCTCCGCGGTGCTGCCCGCTGCCACTACCTTATGGTGTCTATCCCTCCAGCCGGAAGCTAGACCTGTCTTGGTTAGAGCAGACGTGATCACACCCACGCTGATCGCCCTGGACCGCCTCCGAGCGGCTGAAAACATCCCTGCGGTCGTCCGGGCTGCTGAGGGCCTCCTCTCAACACTGTGGGACCTCTCCATGGAACCGAGCTCCCACAGAATATTCGCGCAGGCAACCATCGCCCTGCCCCCGGCCTTGGCCTGGGCGATGAGCCTTGGCACACCGAAGGTCATCCGGGCGGCTGTATCCCTCCTTTCCCACCTCAGTAGCAGCAGAGAGCTCCACACGGCCCTCTGCACCGGCCCTGCCTTCGTTCCCATGGTTCACATGCTCGTCCTCGTTGGTCACTGCATATCTCCAGCTGAGGGCGCCGGTCTCACTGGTTTTGACCTGGACCCCGACGTGCTTGACAACATTCACCAGGCCCTCGAGGTGCTTGATCCATCTATGGTTACATCGATCCTCATTCCCCTGTCGAACACTCTTGCAAACCTCAGCGCTCGCGAGGAGGCAGCCCAGGCAATGGGCACTCCACCCGTGATTCGTGAGCTCCTCGCAGTGCTGCTGGCCTCCACCAACGACACGCTCATCCACACGGCAGCGGTTACAGTCCACAACGTCGCTTCCTCCCCCCACCGCCTCTCCATAGCAATGGATCCCGCCCTCGTGGCCGCGATCATCAAGAGACTCGGCGCCCCAGGCGTACCGGACACCACATGCGGCCCCCTGGCACGCTCGCTGCCTTCCATCTCATACCAGACCGAGACCCACGAGCGTCTGGCCACCACTGAAGGGTTCATCGATACTTGTCTGGGTCTGATGCGAGTCGGGGGCGACTCCGAGCATCTACACATCGCAGGCGCCACTACGCTTTGGAACTTGTCCGCATCGGCCTCTGTGCACCAGATTATTGTTGCCCACGCAGGTCTGCTCGAGACAGTGGAGCAAGTCCTTCGCACAGCTGCGAGTGCCGCCCCGCAGCAGAGCATGAGTGCCAGGGACGTGCTGACTGCTGCCCGGGCCCCGATGACGGCCGAGGACGACGGTCATGCCCCACCTTCCGTTGTGGCATCGCTCAGCATGCTATCTAACCTCAGTACGAGCAGCCAGCATCGCTTAGCCATCGTCGCACGCCCTGTACTGCTTGAAAGCCTCGTATCCATGCTTCACCACCCTAGCAAGCAGGTGCGGGCACTCGCGAGGCAGTGCACGAGTCGGCTGTTTGATAGCGGGAGCGGGGGGACGCTACTACCCTACCTGGAGAGTCTCGTGCGGGGCATGAGGGGGTGAGAGTAAGTTGTTGTAAAATTACGAGATTTGTTGTGGTATGATGAAGTCTTGGCGTACATCTCAGACCTGGGGTAACACTCATCCATTATCATGCCCTCTAGTTGTTTATGCAGTTTATGGGGATTCATGTAAAGGAGCCTTAAGCTGTCAGCCCCGGGATGAACTCCAGAAAACTGGACGGGTTCAGCCTGACGGCCCACCTGTCGTACACCAAAAGGGTAGCGGATATGAGGGCGTCGGCAATGGTAAGGGCAGACGGTTCTGGGCGGGATCTCGCTCCGGCGGACGCCAGGAATGTGACGACCTTTATGAACAACACAGAATGCATTTCCTTCCTTCGATACCTGTCAGGGTCCCTCTGACAGTGGCTGCTCGTAAATTTCCGTTCATCATATCTCGTCTCCACATAGTCTCCACTGTGGAATTCCGAGTCCTTGACTCAGTGGTTCGACATCACACCACATTCACTAGCACCTATCCATCAGACGAGACTGGGACTTGTTGGGAGTCGATGATATTAGGCAAAGAAGTGAAGTGAAGTGAATTGTTCGAGTTGGGGTCGCCCAAATGGACAGCGCACTCCTTCTCAAAACGCTTCATCTCCTCAGCCAGTCAATACTCTCTTAACCAGGATTTATAAACAACTGCGCACTTTACAACACAGCGTCCTCCGCCATCTCTACGAGCTTCCTGACCTCCTCCTGCTCCCCCAGCCTCGACCTGTCCGCCACGACCACCAGCAAACCTCTTGGCCGAGTCACTGCCACGTTAATCCGCCGCACACTCCCCAGCAGAGTCGCCGCAGACCCCTCGGGCGAGGTGCACACGAAAACCACGGCTTCCCTAGTCTGGCCTTGGAAGCTGTCAACTGTGTCGACCTCAATGCTGGGTAAGGCCGCTCGGATAGCGGAGACGTCCGCCCGATAGGCGGCGACGACAGAGATTTGCATGGGGGGGATGTCGTATTGACGTTTGATGCCGGAAACAATGTCCGGAACTACTTCAGCGGGACTCTTGCCGGAAAGATCGAAGACTGAAACTGGGCGTGACAAAGAGCGGTCAAGATCTGTGCTCGGAACAAAATCTTCGAATCTATTGAGGCGATATGACGCGACCGTCTCATTTGCTGGCTTAAGCCTGCCGTCATAGACAAGTTGCGAGGACAACCGGCAAATAACGTCATTCATGCGATACTGAGCAGATAAACTAGTGATGCAAGGGGATTCGAACTCAAGCAATTTGTCCATAACAGTGTGTCTGAGTCCAGCTGCCCTCTTGACTACAGGACCAAGCTGGTGCACGTCGCCAATAAGACACAGCCGAGCAGCCAAAGCCGTCGGGGGCAACAGTGTTGGCGTCTGTACTTGAGCGGCTTCATCCACGAGCAATATGTCGAACTGACGCAGCCCCTTGGCCTGTACGAACGTCTCCAAGGCGTGGAAAGACCATAGGGCTCTATGTGTGGTGATAGCGACCACGTTGACTTTTGGTGGAGTTGAACCGGTCAGGTCGATCGTGGAAATATCGTCGGAGATCAGATCGGATACGTCTGGATACGCTCTCTTGACATCAGATACGATTTGACCACATGCCAGACGTGTGGGCGTGCATATTAGCACCGTCTTGCCCAACCTTGCTGCTGCGGCGACTATGGCGCCTATCGTGTGGCTCTTGCCAGCTCCGGGAAGCCCTTCCACTACCGATATGAGATGCGTGAATGCATGTCGGGCAGCAGTTGTCTGTGCATTGCTCAGGGCCGCCTCCGCGCACGCCGCGGCCACTATGGCTACCTCTTGATCGCCCAGTGGTGCCACAGCAGTGGGTAGTCTGTTCATGAGGAGTAGCCGGCCCAACGGCCCTTCCAGCCCAAGCAAGGGGCCATGACGCAGGGTTTTGGTCGTATCATGTGCTGGCATGAGATCTAGGCGATCAGCGTTTCTTGCCTGGCCGTACGGAGTCGCTATAGTCACAACGCTTGCCTCTGTGTCACGGTCCACAACCTGCCCCTCCACCATGGACTGGGTGCCCAATACCACTCTCTGGCCCACAGACGGCAGTGGGCCAGACACAGTGGCGCTAACCAGCGTCGGGGTGAGTATGGCGAGCATGCTGACTGTTCTCAGGGTCGGAGTGACCCACTCGGGTGTGTCATGCTCATTGAACTCCCGGTCGACCTCGGCGATGACGTCTAATGCTGCCTTAGCTGCCCGCGGATTCGGGTCAGGCCCGGGGTGGATCATATCTAGAGTAGATCCGAGTAGATTACACATATCTATATGTGGGCACCAGTCGCATCTTGGGGGGAGCCTCTCAATGTCGATGGAAGAATACTCCCCACGCCGTAAACGCCACACGCGGGCCGCCAAGCTACTCCTGTGTGCTAGCAGCGTTGCGATCTCCGCGGGTTCAGGTTCTACGCTGACAACACCCTCGTCACCCCTTCCTCTTGTACCAAGGACGACCACGTCGGGGGTTTCGCCTTCATGGATGGTCCAAGCCGCGTGATACAGCGCCGCCTGGGCCCTAGTTGACGAGCTTGTCATTGCGTAGGGTAGCTTGCCTGTCTTGACCTCCACCAGCATTGTCTTCCGGCCCGGTCCGCCGAGGACGATGTCGATCTTGCCTCTCAGCCCTAGAACAGGGGAGACGATGGTGTATTCAACCCCTTTGACTCTATAGCCCTGTCTCAACACGCGGTCAATCCAGAGGGCAGCGTTGAGCAGGTGGCCGTCGCCCTTGATCTGGTCGAGAGCGGGGCCCTCGCACAGCTCCTCCATACGTCGGCGGAGGTCGGACACATCTCTGGGCGGTGTGGCTGGGTCGTTTGCCTCCATTAATACGGATTGAATGGCCTCGTGAACCGAGACTCCCACGGTCATCGCATCGCTCGGGCCACCAGGGGGCGAGTCATATTGTGAAAGGACGCCACGACGAACACAGTCGATCGACTGGGCCAGAGTGGTGGGCGAGAGCAGTAGGTCGGGGAAGGAGACGGCGATGGCGCCCGAAGTGGGGCTGATGACGGCATGGGAAGACGTGGGGGGCGGATGGACGGTGACGACGTCGCCGGTGGCTACATTCATCGTCCTCCAAGGCCCGTGGAGTTCAAAGACTGTTTCCTCCGATGCAAGGGCGGTTCCAGTCTCAATCTTGAGGCAGTGGAGCTCGGTATGGCTGTTGGCGGGTTCGATGGAGCAAACCAGCCAACGATTAACGATTAGCGGTGTATCTGGGTAATGGTGCTGCTTTAACAGGGCATCGGGGCTCTTTGATGGCTGCTTCCGCTTCTCGCTCATTCTTGCGCAAATGTCGACTTGACCGGGAATCGTGTGAAATCGTGGCCGGCATGGTCCGGAAGGCTCCTATGACTCGATGGATCACGTCAGTGGCTCATTTGCTGAAATGTCAGATTTGCTCACACAGCCCTCACATCCTCAACGACGCCTCCATGGATGTTGATGCTGTGAAAATAGAGGCGCTAAAGCACCTCATGTGTATGAAGAAACGAACCATAGACGAAGTTTTCGCCCTTGTCCGCGAAGTCTTCCAGGACGTTGACGACACTCTTGTGCAGACCGTCTGGCCCACGATGGCCGATGTTTTCGGCGTCACCGTCACCGGAACAACAGATGCGGTCATTTCTGAGGCCGGAGCCCTCGCGTGGCTCAATAGACGCCATCCCGTTCCCTCCAGCCGCATTCCACCGCTCAACGATCACATGCGCAAGTCCATTACTGTCCTCGGCCAACACGGCTACGCTGGTATGAACCAGCTGGAGCTTTCCAAACACTGCAAGATGAAACCGAAGGACTTTTCCTACGTCTTTCGGGTTCTCAGCAGGTTTGCCGTCGTATCTCACCCAGCATACGTGACTTTCGAGGGGAAACTGAAGCTCACCAAGCACATCTACCTCAACGTCTTCGGCCCAGAGTACGAGAGCCGCTGCGTGACCCTCTCCATCCCGCCCCATGCCCCCTACCCCTCCTTGTACCATATCCTGCACTTTTTGAGAGATTCAGGGGAGACTACGCTCCGGGAGATCCACAAGGCCATCGCCGGTCCCCTCAAGGACAGAGGTGTACGGGGCTTCACGGAGGAGAGTCTCATGTTTGATCTCTTCATCCTCCAGCACGCTGACATGGGCTTCACGGACTCACGTGCCGTGGGTCCCGGCGATTTACCTGCCCAAAACCCTATCGCGGGCACGGGTAAGAAGGTGGTGCGGAAGAACTCGATCTACCATGTTTGGCTCAAGAGCTCGGTCGATGCAGAAGAGGAGGCATCGGGGGTCGGCCCCGCGTCTCCTGAGGCCAGCCGCACTCGGCCAGTTGCCCCAGAGCCCACCCCAGCGGACGGTCGTCGTCCCCACACCGCCATGGCCCAGCCGCTCGACACGGACCTCGGCGGCACCTCCACCAACATGACTCTCAAAGACAGAGTTGGGGCCAAGCACAGCAATCCCTTCGCTGGTCCTTTCGTACTCACCCCTGTAGACAAACTCCATGCCCTAGTCGCCGCAGTCCGCGAGGCAGGGGTGGAGGGGGTCAACCTCGATGACCCTACGCACGGGCGACCGGTGCTCGACCGGTTATTTATCAACCGGGGACGCACCGCGATCGGTATGATTCGGGACCCGGCATTGTCGAAGGGGAGCACCATTTCAGTGCTACCAGGCATACCGTTGCATTGTTTTACGGACTACACAGAGTCTGTTGGGGTGGCTTACAGGCTCATACACTCCGACTTCATCACTGACGGCATGCCTAACAACAACGGCGGCGAGGATGTGATCAAGGCCCCTTTCCTACCGAAGGTTCGCATGGCTAAGCAGATCATGGGCCTCATGAACCAACTGCCTCCCGGCCTCTCGGTAAGTATAATGCACGTGAGGAACGGCGTCGCCTTTACTGACGCGATAGAGGCCGGCCGGGGCCCACTGGGCATCTCTCAGACCGTTCCGTATTCAGGCACGGTGAGGGACGCCCTCCATGAGCTCGTGGACGCGGGCAAGCTGCTTTCATTCATAGACAGGGATAAGGCCGACAAGCCCTACTTTATCTCAGTCGACCGAGTGGAGCGGGATGACCTCGAGGGCGAGGTGATCGAGCCTGTTCACATCACCCTCCCAACGCCCGAGACCACCAGGAATACAGCAGAGGGTCTCAAAGCCGTGCTGCGGGTCTGCGTGGAGGCGGGGACCAGAGTGTTTGACAGATCTGTCGCGGTAACGATGCCGGCCGGGGCCCTCGCGGTGCTGATGAAGGACACCGGGCTGAGTCGGCCCATGCAGCGCATGCTCGACGAGGCTGGGACAACCCCGCTGTGTGAGCTGCCTGCTATTATCGCCTCGTTCTGTATCTCCGCGGGAAGCGTCAACACTCGCCTGAATGCGGTGCGTGAGAACCTCGTCAACCTCGCCCTCGCCACCGTCGAGAATGAGCATCTTATGATCGTATCTGAATACAGATTCCCTTCGACCAACTTCTTTGACACGTCTGATCTGCCGATCATTCCACTCAAGCCAGACACCATCGACGACATTTTTGCCCAGATCGAGTACTGTTGTGTCCAGAACAAGCTCCGCCAGCGCAAGGAGGCTACCCTCGCCGCCCTTGTGAAAGATGGCGAACCTGTCCCCGAGCAGCCTCAGGGCTTGGGCGACACCGTTGTCTGGCTCGACCGGGAAGCTGAGTTCCACCGGCACTACCTCATTAACTCCTATTGGGGCGTGATCAGCCGGAAAGTACGTCTCGAGAAGCTCCGCAAGGACACTAGCCTCCTGAGAACTCGACAGTACGCGGCTCCGTCGTTCAAGCGCATCACTAAGCCAGTTGCGGAGGTCCGAACCTTCTTGGAGATGACTATGACGCTTACGAGTGACATACCCCGCCGCAAGATGCTCGAGCACACCCTCGCCCGAAGCTCGCGTCTGCCCGCACCCTCAACCATGGCTGGCGACGGAGGCGGGGCCGACTGGCCCGAGGAGGCCGACCTGAATAGAATCAGACAGATGCCCTTGTCCTATCGGAGGAATATCGTGTACGTCGTCGACGCCCATCGTATGTTCCCCCGGAGGAACATCGGTCATTGTAAGTGGGTGGAGGCCGCGGCGGACATCGCGAACGCCATCCCCACGATGGGAAGCACTAACGCTGACGAGATTCGTCGCCTCATCAAGGGTGTGGTAGCTTCTTTCATCCCCAACCCGCTGGTGAACGCGTCCGCCCACCCAGGCTGGCGGACCATCTTTACCAACCACATTATCGGTGCCAAGATTGTCATGATGATTCTACGAAACCTCGTCGACGCCTCCTCACAGTCTGGAAACTTCGGCTTCGACGACTCTAGGATCTTTGCCGAGCACAAGGACGCCTTCGAGGAGTTGTTCACCGACACCAATGCCTCTGCTCTCCAGTGGCCGAGCAACACCCATGAGGGGCCGGCAGTGCCTCTCATAGACTTCTTACCGCCCACGGTATTCCCTATTAGAGCCGGACCACTGCTCGCGGCCGGACCTTACTCGCCAGAGATCATGCCGGGGTCGACCACAGCTGTCACCATCGGTCACGTTATACCAATCAACAGATTCATCTCACCGACTGCTGAAGGTGTTGTGAGAGACACCAGGCTCGCAGGCAGGGCGAATCTGAGGCGTAGACTCCTCGTTCTCCATGCCGCAGAGAGGATTGCGTCGCTCACTTCGAAGGTCAGGAGGAGTATGTTCAACCGCTGGGTCGGGGTGGACCCTCAGGCAGCGCACGGGGTGCTGGTCGCCCTTCTAGAGGCCAGGATGCTTACAAGGCGTCGGGCATCGGAGAAACACAAGCTGTCAACGCTTTTCTTCGAGAACACCATGATGGCTGCCTCGATTGAATTCATACGCGCTTT
The DNA here is from genome assembly GCA_019828565.1 of Carpediemonas membranifera. Lineage (NCBI taxonomy): Eukaryota > Fornicata > Carpediemonas > Carpediemonas membranifera. The sequence continues at coordinate 336,874 of JAHDYR010000011.1, forward strand.
CACTCCCCCAGAAGCGATTGACGTTTCGTTCGCCTTCAGGTACACACGCACCACAATCAAAGATCTGTCCAACCGCATCTCGAATATCTCGAAGACCGCCCAATGGGCAGTGCCAGACTCTGTCACCCGGATTGACATGCTCATGGTCCTCGACCTGGTCTATCGCGGGCTCTGGGTTTTGGACAATGCGTCTAAGAGCGCCATTCGCGGCGTCGGCCTCAACATGACGAGCGGAACATTCGTGTTTGGCGAGAAGCTCGACCTTGTGCTCAGAAGAGAGCTCTTCCCCCATGAGAAGGCCCCGCCTGCTGAGATTGATCTCGTCACTGACCAATCAATTGATGAAACGGAAGAAGAGCCACTCCCTGACACTCTCGTCGCCCTCTTCCCCATGGATCATCGGAGCAGACTCCCCGAGGTTAAGGGTGTCGCCCAGCTTGCCGGGCAGACTCTTGATTCTCTCGTGCCTGTGCTTGAGGCCATATGCCATGACCGTCCGCCGGCTACGAGGGAAGCACAAGACAGGGCCGCCGTCCTGATCAACAGCGGTGTTGTTATCGTCGGCCACGAGCATCTTACGCGCGTCCTTGTTCCCGTATGGGATTCGGAAGACTACATACACCCCGAGGCGCCGGACGTGCCTCTGCTGGACATCATGACCGTTACAGGCGAGCACAGCATGGATGCTGTCGACTCGCTTGCCCTGGCACTGCGAGACTGCATAGGCTCAATGCCCGGCATCAGCCTGACCTTCATGTATCGTCGTTTCTTTCATTTCACGCCCGTGTGTATCCATAGAGTGCTCGACGTCATGCTCCTGGACGACGCTATTACTGCCTACATCCAGCTGTCGAAGCCAGCATCGCTGTGGGATGAGCCTGAGCATCAGACAGTGATGGTGCGCTCCGTCACTGATGCCGTTACGAAGCTCGAAGCCGACGGGCTTGCGGGGATGGCGTTTGACGGCGTTGGCGAGACCGACATAAGCTACGAGATCGTGCTGTATCCGACCATGTCAATCATGGCTACCGCATGGACTGTGGAGGAGGCCGTGGAACTGTAGATTTACATATGCTAATGTATATATGAGATTCTATTCAATTTAAACCATACGAAGTCGAAATAAAAGATTTAGTGTGAAATACAAGCAATCAGAGACGGCCATCCTTCTCGTGGTCAACGGCCTTCAATGCCTCAACACGCATCGCCAGTTCCTCATTCTGCGCCGCCAAGGCTCTATTCCTGGCCAGCAGGCTGTCAATCAGACTCTTCATCGTCGCGGGGTCCTCCCTAACTCGTTCCAGATGATCCACAGGCGGCGGTCTTATGATTTGCTCGAGCTGGGCGGTCTGTTCCTGTAGCATCGTGTGAACCGTCGCCACCGTGAGTCCGGCCCCGGCTAGAGGGAGGCCTGGCACCTTCATGGCGCTGATGATGCTTGACGGCGGTGGGGCATCGCGGGTGGGGTGCTCGCTCTCGTTGTCTGACGTCGCGTCGGTCGCACGCTTGGCCTCGCTGCGGCGGACTGTGAATCTCCCCTTACGGTGGCCAACGGGCTTGCCCTCGGCGGGAGTGTCGGGGCGTGAGACGGCCTCCTCGGTCTTGTCGGCGAGTTTCTCGGCTGACTTCTGGTCGCCCGGCTTCTCTGTCGACTTTTCAGTGGATTTTTCAACAGGCTGAGGCTTTTCAGTCGTCGTCTCGGCGGACTTCTCCGCGGGCCTTGCCTCGACTGGGGCCGGAGGCTTCGGCAGTTCCGCAGGAGCAGCCCTAGGCTCCGCAGGCACCACGTCTGCCCTGGCTGCGACCTTGCTCTCCTCGGTTCCGCTGAATTTCCAGCTCGTATGAAGCTGGGCGCCGCTCGCCACCTGCGGGGCGGTCCTGGGCGGCGCGGTCAGCTTGTACTCCACGTACTGGCCCAGCAGAGCGCCTAGCTGCTGCTTCCCGTTAGGAATGCGGGATTTCTTGGCGGCTGCCCACGCCTGGAGGATGCCGAAGAGTTCTTTCATTGACAGACGCTCCTGCGGCGATCGCTTGAGGCATCCGTGGATGAATGACTTCATCTTGGAGCTAGTCTCGGGCGGTGGGCCAGGCGGGTCGCGCTGGAGGGTCTTGATGAGGACCTTCATGGCTGGCAGGTCCGAGTGGGGAGCTGCGCCGTACATCATCTCGAGAGCGGTGATTCCGAGCGACCACACATCCGCCTTCTGGTCGTAGCCCTTGTTGTTCTGCTCCACAACCTCCGGGGCCATCCAGCATGGCGTGCCCACGAAAGTCTGGCGCTTGTTGATGCGCGAGCCAGCATCAAGCATTGAGGCCGAGACACCGAAGTCTGCGAGATACACACAGAGATTAGTGTCGACAAGTATGTTTCCTATGTGAGCGATGGGCCTGTGGGAACGGACCTGCTTTGATGTCTCGGTGAATACGCCCAGTAGAGTGAAAGTATACCAGCGCCTCGACCACCTCGAGCAAGATATAGCCTACGGTCTCCTCCTTGAGGCCTTCTGGGGACACGGCGTGCATTATGTCATGGATTGAGCCCTCAAGAAGGGGCATGACGATCCAAAGGTACTTTTCCGTTGGGAAAACGGCGTAAAACTTGACGAGATTGGGATGGCGGGTCATCGTCATCGTATGAATCTCCTGTCTGATCTCATCTATGAAGCTGGAATTGCCGTGCTCGAGATCAATGACCTTGATGGCCACAAACTGGTCGTTCTCAAGGCACTTGGCCTTCCAAACACTTGCTGAGCCTCCAGAGCCAATAATTTCAATGAGTTCGTACTTATCTTCGTCTTGAGGCCAATTCATCGTTGCCTCAACGCCCTTCTTCTGTCTGCCCACTATCCATTTATGGTTGCTCATGTAAAGATCGCTAGATGTGACTAGGTCCCCAGCGTGAACGACGATCAGCCATAACTGGACCAGCAATCGCGAGTAGGGAAGTCTGTAGGCTTTGCGGTTATTGACGCTGCCTCGAGACGGTTCTGGGCGGATTCACGACAACCGCAGAATATATAAACAGAATTAAAATGCGTGCTAGAGTCACTCCTTGTGGATCGAGAAGTGTGCGAGAAAGCTCTCTCTGGTTTGTACGAGACGTTTCTCTCGGTTGTCCAAATCGATTCTCGTTTTTTCTCATCTTGAAACATACGGTAATGTATAGCCCCCTTGTCATGCTAGTCTATCCTGGAACTCAATCGGCCCAACAGCCAGAAGCAGATAGTGATGTTGGCGAACCGTTCCTTCAAGTTCTTCTCCACGTTGTTATCGTGACTGCAGCAATGAAGAAGAATAATAAGAGACTATAAAGGCTTCCTAGTAGCTCTGTGAACGCGATACAACACGTGGGCTATCCTCATTTGCCTTCCTTCGCATCTTTGACGCGGGCGGCCGCAGCAGCAAAATATGGGCCAAAAGAAGCGCCCACCGAGGGGCTCGAACCCTCGACCACTGGATTAAGAGTCCAGCGCTCTACCGACTGAGCTAGACGGGCTTGCATACCGTCGTAGACGCGATGCGTAAGTACGCCTCGGGGCGTGGTACAGGCCCAGATGGACTACCGGCCATCTGGTACAAATATTCGAGAGAGATCGAATATTGACCAAATATTCGAATCAAATCTACGGTCCAGTTCAGACCAATTTTACCAAGGGGTTAAAACCCCATTCCCCGGTAGTTCCGAGAAGATGGGCGACGCACAGCCCCCCGTGACACTGGAGAGCCTGGAGGCCCTGGTGCGGTCACAGGCTGCTACAATAGCATCACTGAGCGAGAATCTTGACGATGTCCGCACGAATGCTGAGGATGTACGCAAACCCACCAAAATCCCAGCAGTGCTCAAAGAATTCCAACACCTGCGCGCCCTACACGGAGAAATCAAGTCAATCCTGGCTGACCCCAGCAAGGAGACGATTGCTGACATAACCACAGCCATTAATCTTGCCGTTGAAAAGCGCCTCGAGTTCCTCCGAGTCCTCGACTCTGCCAACGAAGAAGCGGCCGCCTACTTTATCGTCACCGCCGAGGACATATCCAACGTCAAGGACCTCGTCAAGGTCGCCGCCAAGGCCAAGAAGGCCATCCCTGCCACGCGGGCTCACACATCACACCGGTTCGCCAAGCGTCCCTTCCGAAACCACGGATACAACAACCACAGATTCCAGAAAGCCTCGGGCAACCGCAATGCGGCCCCGGGGCAGCAGTAGTTGCCCAAGTGAGGTTATGCCATCCTCAGATATAAAAAGGCACCGTCTACGTTTTGAATACAGAGAAGAATGTCACAAGAGCAAGCAAGAAGCGAAACAAGCCAGGACACATGGCACCTATTGTCCGACGCTCAGCCCGTCTCTGGTCCAGGTCAACGGACACACGTGGTTGGCTCAATGAGTCGAGCGTGGAAAGAGTGGGAGGCCATGGGGGCCAGCACGAGTGTCGTGGACTTACTCCGGCAGGGAGTCCCAGTACAGGACGGGCAGACGACGAACTCGTCGCCCAACGGGTCACAGGGCCCGATCACAGACACAATCAACGAGCTAATGGAGCTGCAAGCAGTGGAGCAGTGTGCACCGACAGAGGTAGCGCAAGTCTGCCCAATCTTCATGACGCTGAAGAAGAACCACATAGACTGGCGCCTCATCCACGACCTGAGGCCGGTGAACTGGTACCAGACAACTAGGCGATTCCGACTGAAGGGATTGACCGAGATAGCGAATGCACTGACCAAGGGGGCGTGGCTCGCCAGCGTGGACCTGAAGAGCGGATATTACCAAGTCCTGGTCGAACAGACGGGTCGGAAATGGCTAGGCTTCCAGCACGAAGGGAACACGTACCGCTGGAACGCGCTTCCTTTCGGCCTCAACACGGCCCCGGAAGCATTTCAATCGATCACGGCGCAGGCGGCGAAGATCATCCGCCGAGAGCTCTCTCTCACAGTGTTCGTCTACCTAGACGACCTGTTGTTCGCCGACCCATCACAGCAAGAGCTAGCACGAAAGATGCCCGAAGTCCTGAAGATAATGGAGCGGCTAGGAATGATAATCTCGAGAAACAAGTGCGTTCTTACACCGACACGACGAATCGAGTACCTGGGAATAGTTATCGATACGCGCAAGAACACAATGTCTCTTCCGAACGACAAGCGCGTGGAGCTGAGAAGAATGATCGATCAGGTGCTCAAAGAACGAAGAACAACGAAGATAGAACTCCAGCGACTCATTGGCAAACTCCTTTTCGCCAGATTCGCAGTAGGAGCAAGAACGCTTCCTCGACTGAGAGAACTCCAGTTAATGGTGACTGCGCCGAGTCAGCGATTTACGAGAGCCTCCATGCCCCGAGACGCCCGCACAGACCTCAGATGGTGGGCGCGTGTGATCGCGACAGACCCGCAGTACGCAATGCAGGGGTCACCGCGACCGGAGATCAGGGTCGAGACAGACGCCTCGGACGTAGCTTACGGCGCGACAATATGGACAGACAGCGAGAGGATGGAGATCCAGGGCCGGTTCAAGCAGTCATTCATACACAAGTCGATCAACTGCAAAGAGACGAGGGCCATAACCACGGCGCTGCGACACTGGGCACATGTGATCCGAGACAGAGATGTCCTGATCGCGGGAGACAACACCTCGTCACTCGCGTGGGTTGCGAAGAGTTCGACGAAGGCCCCAGCCCACATTCGCCGGGAGATCGCCGACCTACACGACTTCCTGCATGCCAACGGTTGCCGCTTGAGAGTCAAACATATCGCAGGTGTATTCAACACAACGGCCGATGCTCTGTCGAGGTACAAGAAGCTCGATTGGGCCATGCCAGCGGCCCTGCTGGCAGCTGCGATAGAGAGGTGGGGAGCAGTGGACCGAGCGCTGTTCGCGGCCGAAAGGTTCTTACCCCAGGACTACGACTACTGCAGAGACGCGTTCACAGCGAACTGGACAGAGTGCCGGTCAATGGCGGTCCCCCCGGTGGCCATGCTCGACCGAGTGGCCGAACGACTGGAGGCAATCGTAGACCAACGAGAAGAGAGACATCCCAGTCAACAACAGTCAGGAATCCTAGTTATCGCCCCAGTCAGGCAGACGAACATCGACTTGCGCCTTATCCGAGTCGCACAGGAGACAGTCAACGCATCGCTACCAGCCCACTGGTGGGCAGACACGGAGTTGGCGGTACTGTTCGAGGGCAAGACACACATTCCCTTCAGGGCGTACTGGGTCCCGGTGACGACGTCAGCCTCGGAATCTTCCTATCAGCATCAGCAGTGCAAGCGCGACACCGAGCACTAAGAGCCGCAGGCGTGACACCCGACAGAACCAGAACGCAGATAATATGGTCCCGGGCTAGCCGTCCTAAGAACGAGGACGTCGAGAGAAAGGTCGCGTCCAGCCCGCTCCTGCTCCGCCTCGAGAAGGTGACGCGTGATCGAATTGCAACAGAGACCGCAAAGTTCACATTCTTCCGCAACATGACCAGAGAACCAGATGACTCGGACTTCGAGGCCTACCTCGGACAAAATGACGACCCGGCACCAACCCCACGGGAAGCTGCATGGGAGATCGTACGACAAGCCCACGAGAAAATCCATGACCAGAAGTGGGTGCAAGAGTTCGAGGAGGTGGCAATCGCGGGGGACGATGACGACACACTGCTATGGTACATGATAGGGGAGGTGCCCTTCCTCGCCAAAGACTCACTGCTAACGAAGGAGGCAAACATCAGAGATGGAATGACCGCATTGGGCGAACCCATAGAATGCCCACCACTCCACCGGGCCCTGATCAAGGCCTGTGGCAGATTGGCTGGAAGGTGCCCAACGTCAAGCCAGCGTCGAACAGGGGAAAGCATGGCCAATAGCCAGGGAGACCCTGTCACAGGCCGCGGTGCAAGCAGGCAAGAGCGCCACACCAGCATTGACTCAAGCAATAGCTTTCGGGCTGGTCGGGTTCGCGACAATATCTCGGTCGGGGGGAGATACGGGGGCTCTCAACATCAGACGTCGAACGACACGGCAGGGACATCACCATCACCATACGACGCTCCAAGACATCGGATGAACCCATGCTAAAGCTGGTCCCTAACGTCCCCGGAGACGACAACCCGGCAGACTGGCTTGCGAGACATATGGAAAACCTCCCAGATGAAGGACCCCTGTGGCGCTCATTCGAGGCCAGGGACGCGCTGATCAAGGACAACAGGTCCTCCCTGATGAACAGAGACCACCCTTGGAGAAGATGGGAGATGTCCATGGACCTAGAGGAGGTGCTGCGCGCGTCGGGCCACTCATTCCGGAGAGGAGGCGCAGTCCACATGATGAAGCTAGGTGTAGCCCCAGCAGTGATCCAAGCAATCGGGGGCTGGAAACAGCTCGACTCGATGCAGACCTACGTCAGTGAAGCCGTGCGCCTCTCCACGAGCGCTTGGGTGTAGAAGGACGAGAAAGACGGATAATACATAGAATATGATTGCATAAGGCCCCATTAGACTGTACAATAGGCCATGTAAGAGTTAAAGACATGATAGAGAGCAGAAGATAAGGCGGGAGAAAGCCAGTTCACCAATGATTTCAGCAAAGTGGAAACACTTCGATCATGGATGGACAAGGACCAACAGGCCTGGCCTATATGGATAGGGCAGTGCCCCATGGAGCTCAGAAGGAGCGGCCTTGGCCTCCTGTCTGAACATTCAAGGGTTGCTATCAGGGCATACCGCTGGGCGCGAGTGGGAGCTCCACGCCCATACCAAGGAATCAAAGTGTCTTCATGGAACGTATGTTTACAAGGAAAAGGAAAACAACCGTCGAGGGCCAGTGCTAGCACCGGCGGCTACATGGTTTTGTCAAGACCACAAGGAAGGAAGGGCAGCACAAAAGGGAAACAGGGGCCGTCGATAGAGGCTAAAAGGAGACTACGAACAAAGCAACAACAACTACACAGAAAGGCCCCGCTACTCAGAAAAGGGCGACGCATTTTTAGGACCGCGCCTTTTTGAAAGAATGGCCTATATAGTACGGAGCATGGACAATGGGAGAAACTGGAAGGCCTGGACGGAGACCTCACCCGGATATGTACATGTGGCCCGACTTTCGGACCCAAAAATTCCGACCCAGTTTATGGACTAGGAAAAGGGGAGAAATTTTGCACTCAACAATGCAGGTAGAAATACCGACAAGGATCAGGGATTCCACGCAGAAGCAGTGGGAGGACATCAGGGAACTACTGGACAGCTTCCTCGCTGAAAGGAACGATTCAAGGACTCTACTTCTTCGTAGAACAGGCAAGTTTACAGGAAAGTCGCTCAATGCGAACTCCAAAGGACGCAAGGAAGTAATCATGAACGCCAGACGCATCCTCTTCGCAACCGGCGTCACTGACAACAAGGACATCATCCTCAGGAACCCATGCGGCATCCACGGCCTCCGCGACCTTTTCTACATGCTCACAGAGGCGCTCAACCCCAGAGACGAGGAAGCAAAGGACATGGCACAGGCACTGGAGCCCAAGACGCTGAAAGCGGGCTTCACTGGCATGGCAAGATGGCCATCTGAGAAGGACATCGAGACGGCGATCCTCAAGCCGAAGGAAGATGGGCCCATCGAATGGGATGTAGACAGGGACAGCGTCAAGAAGGCCGAAGGGTCGTTCATACTGGTATCAGGGGCTCATGGAGACGAGGCCGTAGAAGGCGTGCCTTACGACAAGGTATGGGATCCGGCAAACCAAGGCCCGGTCACCAGAGTGGCCTACGAGCAAGAGGACGGCAAGTACAGGGTCATCCTAGAGCTAAGCGACACGTCAGCATGGTCCATCAGCCGCTTCATGGAGGAGGCTAGGGACATCCTCAGGCTTCAGGCACCGGAGGCCCCGGCCATATGGCAGGCAGCATGGAACAAGTCAGGGATCTACCTGAAGGGCAGAACCAATATCCTGGGCGAAGGGGAGGAGACCCCCCTTAGCAACGAGCCGCCGTTCCGGAAGGTGAGGCTGGAAGTGCTCAAGGCCACCTCGGTCCGCAGCAATAGGGACGAACATGCCGATCTGGACAGGTCGTCCGCTAGCACGGTCATCGACGGAGACGAGGAGCAACATGTCAAGGACAAGGAGGAACGACGCCAGCAGGCCACCATGCCCGGCAGAAGAAGCCTCGACGACAGCCTCCTGGAAGTGAACAAGGACATGGTCGGGGCCAACCAAGGCAAGATCGACCAGGACGAGGAGGTCGACTCAAACAAGGTCAGCAGCCAGCCGCCGAGGATGCCTAGAAAGGACAAGGAGAAACGACTGGTGATCGGAGCCATCGACTTCGAGTGCGCAGACCCTGGCGTCAAGAAGGCAGGGATCCCTGCCATCCCGGTTGAGGGCGGGATCGTACTCTTTGACCTCAGCACTGGGGACATTCTTGGACACGGGCATGGCCTGTATTACCAGGACATACCGGCAGCAAGCATGGACCAAGCGAGGTACACGGCATGGGCAGTGACGGGGCTGCCGCCGGCCACCTTCGTGGAGGTCGGGACGGGGCGGCCGCCGATCGAGTATGAGAAGCACATACATACTTTCAGGGACTGGGCCAACCGCCTGGCGGCTCAGCTGGCAAGGATCGAAAGGTCGGAGGGTTGGAAGATAATCATGTATGCAAAGGGGGTGGAGATGGAAAGCTTCCTCCTCACGAACCCCACAAATGGACTGGAGCAAGGAACCAGGGAATTCTTCCAAGCTAGGCTGGTGGACGAGAAGAAGCTACCAGAGATCCTGGAGAACAACGGCAAGGAGGAGGCTGGCCAAAACCTCAGGGACAACCTCGACAAGGCCAACTACCTGGAAGCAGTAACAACATGGTCAAATGGATGGCAGAACAGGAGCGAGCCCAAGGGAGTCTGTCCGTACCACAGACACACCGCGGGTTGCTACCACTGTGGGTTGGCGGATACAGTAGTCTTCACAGCCAGGATCAGGGCCCTATGCAAGGAGAGGATGAGCACCCCAGACGTCTACCACTACATGGGTAAGGCACTCGACAAGACCATGGAAGCAGTCGGGAAGGCGGAGCCGGGCATGGATATCATGGGAGGCCCGGAATTCGCGACAAGGAGGGACACCTTTGAGATCTTCGGCACGTACCCGATCGGGGACGCAAGGGACGTCAGCAGGGAAGTCGGCGACAGGATCCTCGTAGTCCCGGACAACGGACACCGCTTCGGCATCGGCTTCGGGTTCGGGGAGGTTCTGTTGGGCATGAAGGGCATCTTACTGCCCCCCTCACAATCATGGACAACGAAGGTGTACTGGAGAGAAGCCCGCTATGGACCATCATGGAAAGAGCCACGGCTAACCAGCTCCGCATGGTACGCGTCAGGAAGGGCCTAGGGGCAGCAAGGGAGGAGGACATCATAACCATGGCCATGCTATACGAGTGGTGGCCCTCGAAGGAGGCTACGGCTCATCAAGGAGTCTGGGGCTGCGACGACCTAGCAGAGAGCCTCAGGGACTATGAGAAGGTCATAGTCAACGTCAAGGCCCCCCAGGAACAGGGGTAGGATCACCCTAGGGGCGAGCTTCATCCCGAGAGACTGGGGGCATGGTCAGGGTCAGCGAGGCTGGGACCATCCTAAGCCGCATGCGCAAGGAAGGGGCCAGACTAGTCTCGGCAGCTATCCCGGACGAGCCCAGAGCCAACACAGTCAATGTCCCAGGCATCACGTATGTCCCCACCATCGACGGAAAGTCCGAACAGCCATACCAAAGTAGGTTCTTCGACAACGGCCTGGAGGAAAAGGCGAGGCGGATTAGCACCAGGATGGTGGGCAGGCACTTCGGCCAGGACGCGGATCAAGGACATCACGACCAGCATGGAGACAGGGAAGAGGACAGAAGGGTAGGACACGGAGCCGGCGGTAGAGCTGGTGTCAGAGCTGACGACAGAACCGGCGACAGAGCTGGTAACATGAACAGGACCTCGGATCGTAACCACGGAGGAGACGACAGGGAGAGACAGGACAACACGGGAACGCAGATGAGAGGCTCGTTCAGCGGGAACACCTGGGCCGGTAGAGGCTCAGAGGGAGGCATGGACAACAGCAAGGATCACTCTTCCTCCACGACGCTCAAGCGCAAGGGAGGGCAGCACGAGTAGGATCATGGACTCGGACAGCGGAAAGAGAAGCAGGCACGAAGAGGACATGGACTGGGAGTCTGGAAGCAGACAGGCAACCGGCATGGACTCGGAGAAGCTGCGGCTCCGAAAGCAGTTGGCAGAGGCGCAACAAGAGATCTCAGCGCTCAAGTCTGCCCGACTCATGCAAGAGCAAGGCCACGGAAGGTTGGTGCTCTCCGGCGTCGCGACTAAGCCCAGCAAGGAGAAGCCCACGATCCCCCGGCACAAGCACAAGAAGGCTAAGAAGGCCAAGCAGATCTCACCCATGGACCTGATGACCCAGTTCATCACGGTAATGCAGAGTCTACAAGGACAGCAAGTGAGTCAGGCCGAGGACAGCTGCAGCGGCAGTGGGGAGTCCACGGAGGAGGAGTAAGGACATGGTAAAAGCAGTATTCTTTCAAGGAACAAGCAACATTTTCTTTATAATTCACAAGCCCTGGCTCCCACCCAGGGCCCGGCATTAGCTGAAATGCACTGCCGGTAGGCTGTAGCGGCAGCCAAAGGGGGGTCACGTCATATCGTCCCCCTCCTAAGTACCCTGCCCGAAGAATGGAAGGTCACCAGGTGGTAACAAGGTTGGCCTGACAAGGGTCACCGAGACCGGCATCTAGGCCCCTTGTTAGGACAAGGATAGCAGGAGAGGAGCGGGAAGCTGGGGCTCCCAAATTCTGGGAATTCGCAGGATAAGGAAACAGGACAAAGGCAATGGTAACCTACAAGATACTTAGTCTGAACACAGAGGGACACATAGGAAGAGGAAAGGACTTCACGGCGTCTATGGCAACGGCGATTCAGCTAAGGTTGAAGGACATAGAGGCAGTACTCATACAAGAGACATGGAGAACGGCGAATACGAGGGTTCATTGCTTCATGGACCTTGACTACGCACTAGCAGGGAGGGAGACGGAAGAGGACCTGGTCTTAGCCAACGAAAAACGAAAGGTGGATGTCAAAAGTCAGCACCGCATCAACCGACAACTAGGCATAGCAGGCAATGACGAACCTGCGCCAAGATGGAAGGGAACAAGGGAAGGCATCGGCACGATAGTGAGCCCACACGCAACTGCAAAGTGGGACATCGGCATAACGGACAGCCTATCGGGAAGAGTGCAAGCCAGCATAATGAGAACCGGCAGGGACATACTAGTCATCAACGTGTATGGCCCTCCATCCGGCCACAGCAAGCAGGAGAAGGATGGATTCAGGGACACTATACAGAAGATCATGGACATGAAAGGGAGCATGGAGGCCATAATTATGGGAGACTGGAACATCGACCCAGGCCAGATGGAAAGATCCACCCGGTGGAAGGATATGATGGAGAAGCACAGGCTCAAAGCCATCATACCCAAGTCTGGGACGCTCACATCAGGAACATCAACCCCGGACTTTGCAGTGACAACACCAGGAATCCAGGGGGCGGAGATTGAGGTGGTAGAGTCTCAGAAGGTCGGGGTATGGGGCTCAGCACACAATGGAATCACACTAGCATGGAAGGAACAACGGTACTATGGCAGAAGTGAGCGAGACGTGGCTCTGGCCATACCCGAGGTGCACACCTGGCCCATGAAAAAGAAGGAGGGGCCAGTCACAGTCTCAAAGCTGAACAGGATCAAGAGCTCGGACCAATGGGAAGAGACTATAAGAGCATGCATGGGCGACCCAGTGAACAACAGGGGAGCAAAGGCAAGGGACAAAGTGTTCGGGAACGGAGTGTGGAGCGAACTCCAGCGAACCCCATGGACAGAAATAGGCAACAGGACCAGGAAGGAAAGGATGAAAGAGGAGCTGGAGAAATACTGGGGAGAGCGCAGGGCCAAATGGGTGGCCGACATCAGCAGAAGTGCAAAAAGGGGGTATAGGGCCTCAAGGGCCTCAGTGGAAGCTGCCATCAGAAGGTGGTGGTGTGACAACCAATACAAGGGAATGCCGGAGAGCCTCCTCAAGGACGGAGTGATAACCACGGACAAGGCGGCCATCAGCGAGATCCTCTTGCAACAGTATGCTAGAGTCAGCAGAGGCAGGGAACCCACCTGGAAGACATGGAGGGGCAGGGACGGAAATGAGTTCAAGGAAAGCGAGGTCAAAGCCGCAATCAAAAGGATCAGGAGGGACACCGCACCAGGGCCTGACCTCACATCTGGAGACATGCTGAGAGAGCTGGATGAGAAAGGCCTTAGGGAAGTGACGAGGCTCATCAACAGGGTCTACAGGGAGGGCGACGTACCCAAAGCATGGAAGTATGCCACAGTGTCGGCCATACACAAGACAGGGAAGCCAAGGGTCAAGCCGGAATCATATAGACCAATATCCTTGACACCACTGCTGTACAGGGTCTATGGTAGATTGCTCAAGATACGTCTGGAAGCAGCAACGAAAAGGTTCATACCAAGAGAACAGGCTGGTTTCCAGTCAGACAGGGACGTCATCCAGCAGATACAGTACATTGTGCAGCGGCACCAGGAGGGGGTGAGACCACGTCAATCTTTCTGGACATCGAGAAGGCATATGACACGGTACCAAGGGACATTCTCATGGATAAGCTACAGGGTATGGGGGTGGAGGAGCACTTGATCAGGGCAATTCAAGGCACAATAAAAGGAAACCTGGATATCAGTCAAGGGGGCAAAGGCATGGGAAAAGAACCAACAGGGGAGTTAAGCAAGGGTGCGTCCTGGCACCGACACTGTTTGTGCTGTTCATGGCTAACTGGCCCCACCTGGCCAGAAAGAAAATCAAGGGAGAACGGTACGACATCAGAGAACCGCCAAGGACCACGAGCCACCTCAGCGACCGACTACCGGCAGCACTTACCATGTTTGTGGATGACACTGCGGTCACAGGGAGCAAACCGGAGCATAGCCAGATGGTCGCCAACATAATGGTGGACATAATCAGAGAGCATGAAATGAGGGTGAACGCCCAGAAGAATGTAATGATTAGCGTGGACAGAACAGCCCTAGTCAGGATCGAGGGGGTAACACTACTGCCAGAGAAGGAGGCGAGATACCTGGGATTATGGATCGCAAGTGGGAAGGACCCTATGTCGGCCTGCATAAGGCGGAAACAGGAGCAGAGCGAAAGGTACAAGAGACTGGTGAGATGGGCAGGGTGGACCAGGGCAAACATGCCAGCACTAGCGAGCAGGCTACTACTGGAAATATATATATGGCCCAGGATCCTCTTCGGAGTCGAGGTGTGGGGGAACGCACCGGGAGGTAGAAGGATCTGGAATGACTGGCAGGGAATCATGGCAGGAACAGGACCGGGAGGGGGCGCAGCCATGAGGCTGATGAATGGATGGGTGGACCTCCAGGCACACATGGAATGGCTGGCAGTCAAAAGGATAGTCAACTACAGGGACCAGGATATACCAGTCAGAAACAGAGAATGGGGGCGGGGCACGGTTATGTGGGAAGCTAGGGAGAGAGTGCAGCATCTACTGGAGGGCACCAGAGAGGGAGCCCCTAAACCAGCGCTACTGGATTATGGCATGGAAACGATCAGGAGGGGGTGGATGAAGCGGTGCAAAAGCCGTACGGCACTAGGACTAATGGAAATCATGGGGACAAGGAAATTAAGCAAGTGTCTGCAAGGTAAGCCTACGGTAGACCGAAAGGCTGGGAAGGGGCAAAGCAGGGCGGAATGGAAGAGAATTGTATCCATTGCAGCCAATGTCAGCCCATCCCCATCGTCGGCAGAGAGAGGGGAGGGCCCTATGAGAGCCATCACAGAGCTGGCCCAAGGCGCTGACCTGAAGAGAGAAATTAGCAGACTATGCCCCCTATGCTCGGAGGAGTCGGAGGTGAGCCTGTTCTACAGGATCATTAGGGAAAAAGCCAGGACCAGCAAGGAAGCAGGAAATGATCAGGGAGTGGGCAGAGGGCCAGAGGCTAGGATCGGCAGCGCACATAATCTGTGAATGCCCGGCAGTAGACAGGGGAGAAGCTTGGACAAAGCTGTGGACAGCAGCGAAGCACAAAACTAAGGACTTGGAAGTAAGGCAGGGCCCCCAGGGCGAATGGTACCAGGAAAGACCCATCCTAGAATTACAGCAACTAATAATATGGGGCTCGGAGGACATTTGGGAAGGCCTCACGGCAGGACTACGGGAACTGGCAAAGGTTTACAACAGCTTCAAGGTGGAATAGAAGCATGTCATGAACCCCTGACTCCAGGACCGGGAAGGGATGGACAAGGAATCAGCCATGGACCACCCTCGCTGGTGCTAAGCTCCTGGGATCAGTGAGGAAAGGCCCCACGTATCCCGGTAGCCAGGAACCAAAGCAAGGGAAGGAACGACTGCAAGGAAAGAACAGGGAAGGACAGATCAGAAATAAGAAAGAAAGGACATGCAACAAGGACAGAGCAAGGATAAGGTCAAGGAAATCCATATTCATATGGTTGCACCACTCGTTGGGACCCCAAGGAAACTGCAGGGACTGGCCACGGGGGTCGGAGGGGCACAGGTGCCCCTGCCGCCCTTGTTAACGACATGGGAAACCAAGGACATGTAGTGCAAGCGAAATGTTGTAAGGGGTAACAGGACAACCAGGCCTAGTGCCTGGGGGTACACCACCCATGCCCTGACCCACGCCACCTAACCGGGGTAGACAGCATGGACTTAGTCACTTTCCCCGCCTTCGGGTAGGCTTCTTAACAGAGTCGAGGGGGCATGGAATTGGGGAACCGGACAGACGAGAGGGTGCCGTGGCTGAACGGCTCTACAAGGACTGCAGGGAAGCAAGGAGTGTCATAGTCAAGGTTCTGCAGGACGATCCTGCCTGTCAATGCCCCGAGGACAGACCCCCAGGCTCCCCGGATAGTTGCCGGACTTTCAGGGAGACAGGAAAGCATATTTGCACGGAGATGGCCGCAGGGCCTCTGGGGCGATTGGAATCGGCTTTCCGCGGAGACAGTAGCACCGAAAGCCCAAGGCAAACGCTGCTGACCAGTTTGCCACGGGAAATAGGCAGTACCCCGGGGCACTCAGCTCCAAGACAACGGGAAACAAGCTCAGTCCGGGGTCAGAATCCAAGCACCATAAATTTCTTTCTTTCTTTCCTTAAGGCGGGAGAAAGGAGAAACCGCAGCAGATTGTCACTAATGGTTAATAAGATCGATATATCGAAGACTATCGAAGAATTGGCCGGAGAGAGTGAGAAAATGCCGGCGATGGAAATGGCCAAAACCGCGCACAAAGAATGACTATCAGGCTGTGAAAATATGTGCCTGAGAGATGGGCATCAATGGCATGCTGGGAGGCACAGGAGACCAGAGAAATAATTTCTGAAGAGAAAATTTTTATTATATGATGGCGGGATACATCAATTGGAGACTTCGACCGTAGTCGACTGCAAGTCGGCATACCGTCGTAGACGCGATGCGTAAGTACGCCTCGGGGCGTGGTACAGGCCCAGATGGACTACCGGCCATCTGGTACAAATATTCGAGAGAGATCGAATATTGACCAAATATTCGAATCAAATCTACGGTCCAGTTCAGACCAATTTTACCAAGGGGTTAAAACCCCATTCCCCGGTAGTTCCGAGAAGATGGGCGACGCACAGCCCCCCGTGACACTGGAGAGCCTGGAGGCCCGAGCATGTTTCCCATCAATCTCGGGTATAAATTTGATTAGATCAATTGGAGACTTCGACCGTAGTCGACTGCAAGTCGGCATATCATCGATATGTAAGCTATCACGCCTCGGGCGTGGCTCACGCCCTGACACTGCTGGGTCAGGGCGTGTCAGAACAGGATTCCGGGGACACGAGAAAGATGGCCAAAATATTTAGAAAATCTCGAAAGATATGATTGTGGATACGGTCTTGATCCGTCCCGATCGCGAGCAGATCGTATCCCTCCAGCAGAAACCGTGAGGATGGCCGAAGGCGACACGGATGACGGGCCAAGGCCGCCAAACGGAATATAAATTTGATTAGATCAATTTGGAATAGTCGATTATCGTCGACCAAATGGTCGGGTGTTCACTCCGGAGGGTGACTCAGACAGGGTGTTAGGACACCGATATATTGCCTGTTCTGCTCCTGGGATCGAGATCCTGGCGGGTTCTGCACTCCCCAAAGGCAATGACCGACGACGCGTATAAACACCTTGTTGGATTATTTACTGCTGTGCAGTTGTACTCGTGCAGAGCACGTAATTTTGAAAATTGGTCTTGTCAGTGCCTCAGTTATTATTATTGCTATTTATAACTACGGGCACACTCACCCCTGCTTCGCAGGTTATGTGTAAATACTGTTGTCGCCACAGAATCGATTCTAGTACAGACTCATGTTTGCCAAAACCCAAATGACAATTCCAGAGCTCGACGCTATTAACCTCGACCGCGAGAGCGTCCGCTCCTTCAAGAGGCAAGTCCAACGCCTCAAGGTGTTCGCACCTGACGCGAAAGCCTCCCTTTTCCTCACCGACGCCTTGTCGGATCTCATTCAGCGACAGTTCGACCTCAACGCTGAAACCATCACCGAAGAGGAGCTCTTCAAGCACCTCGACAAGCTCGTCGGCCCTCAGACATCCCGCCAATGGCTCGCCGAGCTGAGCAAGGTCCGCTGTGAATCCACTATCACCGACCTCAACACCCGCACCGTCCTTGTGCGCAAGTACATCAACGCATTCCAGGACATCTTCCAGCTCTACACAAAGGGCGCATTCTCCGAAGAGGAGAACCTCTCCCGCGACGACGATACCGTCATCGAAAAAGCCACCAAGCTGTGCCTCTCCCATCTGGCACCTGACGCTTTCCAACGTGTCGTCCGCACGGAGTATGACCTCCGAAAGCCAACCAAGCTCGAGGACGTGTACAAACTCATCACCGAGGCCGCCCGGGTTGAAGACCAGCTTCGCCTGGACATGACGCGCTATGGCTACGATCTAGTGCGCACCAAGAAGGCCAGAACCAAGGCCAACAGCGACCCCGACACTGACGAATCCTCCAGCACCAAGCAGGCCCTCCCCATCAAGGCCAAGGAAGCGGCTCCCACCTCCAAGCCGCGTCCGAACGACATCCATCCGACCAACAGGCCCCCGAAGACCCCTTGCCCCATCTGCCAGGGCAATCACTGGCGGAACGAGTGTCCCCGTTCAGAGAAGACACGCTCCAGGGAGTCGGGCGGCGGCCTCAGAGCCAAATCTGAGCTCAAGGCCAAGACCCCGTTCGAGGCCATGATCCTTGACGATGCCGAGATCGACACCGAGGACGACGTGCTCAAGACTACGGGCCATATAAATGGCCAAGAGTACGTGTTCCACATTGATTCATGCGCCAGACGTTCAGGAGTTTCGGAGGGACTAGCAAAGGATCTCGCCCTACCCCATTCAACGGGCCCTACGCGGCATTATTTACTGGCAGACCAGTCAGTGGCCACCGCTAATGGCCGGACCTCCGCGGACCTCCGAGTGGCCCTAGCTGGCCACGAGACCCGCTTCACTGCCAACCTCGACATCATACCAGGGAAAAAACCCCTGATCCTCATAGGCTGCGATATTCTGAGAAGCCTCGGATGCCTCACTTCCGATGGCCTTTTTGTTAAGCTCGTGAAAGAAACCGCAGCAGACGAAGGGGACGATATTCCTTTCAGACCAGCAGAAGAATTACTGCTGGCCGACAACGTACAGCCCAACATTGAGATCGAGGAGCTTAAGCAACCGATCACAGCGATATTGGAGCAGCACCCTCACGTTTTTGACGGCCTGGCGCCGGGAGGAGCCAAGGTGCCCGCCATGCGCATCCCGCTAGTGGACGAACAGCACCTCGTGCAAGCCAAGCCCCGCCGCCTCAATCCCAGACGCCGTGAGCAAGTCAGAGAAGAGCTGCAGCGCCTGCGATCGGCAGGTATCACACGGGCCTCACAGGGACCGTTGTGGTGGTCATAGACCACACTAATCATTTATACAGTTTAAGCCATTTATTGGCACAAGGGTTTTCTCTTCTTCTTTCCCTATAAAAGCATTCTCCGCATTAGCGAGGCACATTAACGTTAATTCCCCTCAAATGCTGAAGAAATCCGATCCCCCGTTGCTGAAGTCGCCAGATCTGAACGAACTGTTCATCTTTGTGGACAAGTTCAACGATTACCGCGCCTTAGGGGGCAAGCGAGACATTGAGAAGCTAATCGACAGCGAGGTTCGGGAGATGGTGACAGCAATCCTACCAGCGGACGATCTTGACGACGCGGAGGAAGAGATCCCTCTCCTCCTTAATCAACATCATCGTGCCGCTCGCTCCAGAGCCCAGAAGGACCTCAAGATCATCAAGCGCCTAGGACGCGCTCTCAGACCTACTCAAGAAGTCAACAAGCTCCGTCTCTTTAGAATCACCGCCAAGGACTTCTCCCCTATCGAAGTTGCTCGAGTCAACAAGAAGTTCCGTATTACCATGGCAGTCGTCCAACCCGAGTTCCCCCTCGAGACACTACGCGACATATACGTTCGTTGTTTCAAGTTCGGATCCAACCAGACGATGTACCGCATCAAGGGAGGTGATCCAGGACATGTCGCTAGAAGATGCCATGCCGCGCGTTCTAGCCCTATCCAGAACAGTCCAAGAGAGCACCGCGATCGCCAACGCGTTCCAGGACAAGCCGTCCAACGCCGAGCACCACCACACGAGCCGTAACTCCCACCGACGCAACGATCGCAAGCCTCAGTCACGTCCCACCGAAGACCGTTCGCATGCTACCAGACCTGAACACGCGTCGACTAAGCCTATCGACAAGAAGGGCAGACGTGATCATTCACAGTTCACTTGCTATAACTGTGGTGGTAAGGGTCACGCCGTCTACGAGTGTAAGAAGCCCAAGAACAAGTGTCAGAAGTGCGGGAAGAGCGGACACCTTGACAGGTTCTGTAAATCCCCACAGTACTTGTCCTTGTTCTCGATGACTTCACACAAACGCAAAGATAGCCTACCTCTGTGCAAAGTTAAGGTCGAGGGTCGAGACGTCGTTGCCTTGATTGATTCGGGGAGCCAACTGCTCCACTATATCCCCCAAGCTGACCAAGGGTATGACGCGTATATCAGATGAAGAGCGAAGCGTGCGTACAGCCAAGGGAACTATACAGTCCCAAGGTTCCGTGCAAGGGAACATCAAACTCATGCCGTCAGCCTTTACACCTAAGGCAGTGTCCTTCAAGCCGGAGTTGATTGTGCTAGATACTGAGTTCGACGTCGTCCTGGGGTACCCCCACCTTGTCGAGCTGGGAATCCTCCCCGACGTGAACGTAGAGTCAGGGGAATACTCGGACGAAGTCCAGGTCCCCGAAGCTTTCAAGCACAACGCTGCCATTTTTAGTCTATCCGACCAGTCGACCAAGAGTCAAGCCGAACTGATCAAGAGGTTCTCCGATCTATTCCAAGACCGGGACGAACCTAGCAGGCTAGAGCCGTACGACCTCGTTCTGAAGGACGATCGGGTCGTGAACGCCAGACCTTACTATGTACCCCCAGCGAAGATACACGTCGTGAGAGAGCACATCGACACGCTGCTAGCCAAGAAATATATCGAGGCCTGCCAGTCACAATACGCTTCCCCAGCTATGACTGTGCCTAAGAAGGGAGGCAAGTCGCGTTTCGTAGTCGATTTCCGCCGTATTAACGAGCTTACTGAGCCGTTCGACTACCCCATCCCTCGTATCGACGAGGTGCTGTCACAGCTCGCAGGACAGAAGATCTTCGCGACTCTAGACCTGTCGTCCGGGTACCACCAGATCCCTTTGACAGAACGATCAAGACCCCTGACTGCATTTACCACCGTACTAGGGCAGTATCAATACCGACGGATGCCTTTCGGGCTGCGCAACGCAGGAGCTCACTTCCAGAAGGCCATGGAGCGCGCCTTCGCCGGGCTCGTGGGCAGCTCATGTTACATTTACATCGACGATATTATTGTCTTCGGCAGCGACGAGGCCGAATATCTCGCGAACCTCGAAAGAGTCCTGGACCGTGCGCGTAAGGTCAAGCTCCAGCTCAATCGCGAGAAATGCCAATTCGGCAGGCAGGAGGTCGAGTTCTTAGGTTGGGTTGTCAATGATGGGCAGGTGAGAATCGCACCCAGCCGTGTAGACGACATCGCAAATCTCCAGATGCCGACATCCATCAAGGGCATGCAGGGCCTAGTAGGATTCCTCAACTATTTCCGGGATCACATCCCCCATTTTGCGGAAATCGGACACCCGTTAATCAAAGCTATGTCCGGTCACACAAGTCTCGGCCTGACCGCCCAGCAGGAGGCCCTCGATAAGCTCAAGCAGAGCCTTACCTCCGCTGACGCCCTAGCAATTTTCGACGCCACGAAGGAGCATTCTATAATGACCGACGCCTCGGGAGTGGGGTACGGCGCAGTCCTATTGCAAGAGGGCAAGCCTGTCTGTTACATGTCGAAGGCCTTCAACGCCACACAGTCTCGTTGGTCAACGATTGAGAAGGAGGCGTACGCCATTGTGGCGGCCTTGCAGCGCTGGCGCAAGTTCCTTGCCTGGGGACCTTTCTCCATACTCACTGACCACCGAAACCTTACCTTCATGTACCGTAGCATCAACCCGAAAGTCAGGAGGTGGGCCGATGCCATTT
This sequence comes from Carpediemonas membranifera, assembly GCA_019828565.1. Lineage (NCBI taxonomy): Eukaryota > Fornicata > Carpediemonas > Carpediemonas membranifera. The sequence continues at coordinate 358,619 of JAHDYR010000011.1, forward strand.
CCGACTTGGACTTTGAGATTAAGCACGTCGCCGGCCTGGACAATGGAGCCGCAGATGGTCTGTCCCGTGTGTTTACTATGTTCACTCGCAAAGCTACGACCGATGAGATTGAAGAAGCACACACCACCGCCGGCGCCCATCTATCTCGACGACTAACGACCGAGAAGCTTAGAGCCGAAGGGTTGTCGGTGTCGAGAGCCGCAGTCGACCAGGTGATTGCAGCTTGCCCGGTGTGCCAAGTCCTCGAGAAACCCCACGTCGATACACCGGATGGTCTGCATACCGCCGTTGATGAACCGTTTAAGCGAGTAGCCATCGACACCTTAGGTCCGTTCCCCAAGTCGCAGGGGTTCACGCACATCTCCGTCATCATAGATATGTGTAGTAGGTGGACCGAGTTGGTTCCAGTTACAGGTACGACTGCGCAAGCCGCAGTTACGGCGTTCGTTAATAACTGGGTCTTACGCTATGGCTGCCCCGAGGTCTTACAGACTGACGGCGGGCCCGAGTTTAACAATCAGCTCATGAAGTCCCTGGCCGACGAGATGGGTTTCCACACCCATGTTACGACTCCACATCACCCGCAATCTAATGGCATCGTCGAACGGGCCAACAGTGGAGTTCTCAAAATCTTGAAGGCCAGAAAGTTCCATTTCCGGGACGCGGACTGGGTCAAGCACTTACCTGTCGCACAATTTATCGTCAATTCGACGCCCAGGATACCCACTCACCTCTCACCATCCGAGATCATACTAGGTGTCAACATCAGGATCCCGAACGAGATCATCATCTGCACCCACTCGACTAGCGCCAGAATACAGGACAGACGCGCGGCGGCTGGCCAAGCCATCCAGCTAGCGAAGGCTAGAATTCAGGCAATGAGAGAGGACGCTCTCGCAAACGCCGCATCGTCACGTCAGGAGTTACTGTGCCGGTTCGTGTTGGTCAAGTACCCAGCCAGACCTCCCAACAAGCTGATGCCAGGATGGCGAGGGCCCATGCGACGGGTCAGTGCGGTTAAGCAAGATGGCGTGACGGTCGCCTATGAAGTTCAGGACCTCAACCAGGGAAGCCAAGGCAAGATATTGAAGGTCGACGCCTCGCGCGTACGCAGATTTAACCCTGGCAATCTATCCGAGCGAGAGATCAAGGACTTGGCCGCCACGGCGAACGATGAGTGGGAAGTGGACCGTATTTCCAAATCGCGAGGGAACGGAACACGAACCAAACGCGAATACCGCGTTCACTGGTCTGGTTTCGAGGACGAGGAGGCGACATGGCAGGATTGGGACTCCGTCAAGGACCTGGAAGCATTAGATATATATTTGAAGTCTGACCAAGCCAAACTGGACGGTCTATAAATCTTCACCACATCTAATCGCTCCAGCGTCAAGTCATCAGATTTATTCGTCGTCCGACTCCTCGGTATCGGTCAGCTCGACCAACCAAGACGCGTCAGCGTGGCGCTCAAGATCGTGCTCAGCAAGATAGTCGCGCACACAACGGACGAGACAGAGATCGGCGTTCAGCCAGACGATGCTGAGGCCTGAGTAACCCTCATACTGGAGTATGAGAGCGAAGGTCCCAGGTCCACGAGTCGTTTTCAGGAACTCATGGCGGACAACACACGTCACCGTGTAGTAACGGTCCGGGTCAGAGACCTGGAGAGGCTCCCAATGGATCTCGTCCCCGATGGCAGGCAGGTGACCATCGCGGCACAGCTCGTCGACCAGCATCGCCCAGAAAGCGATGGGTGCACCGATACCGCGGCTGATGCCAAAGAGCGCTACCCTGAAGTAGTCCGGCGAAAAGACGAGGATCATGAGCCGGTTGAGGTAACCACGAGCCGTGGTATCAGATCCGACATTAGCAGCAGCGCGCACTGCGGCCACGAGCCCAGCTGAGTAACGCCCATTGCCAGTCAGGCTGATATCGCCACTCTGAAGGGCGGCCGACACGATGTCCCCGTCAGTGAGGGTCGGGCGCAGACGGATCTTAAGGTGAGACACCACGCCAGCGAGAGCGAACTGACAGAAAGCCACGAGGCCGAGTACCTGCCGACACTTCACTACATCCATGTACACCGAAGCCTGATGAAGGTGTCCTTGCTCGATTGCGTCGAAGATGCGCTGAAGAGGCATCTCGACGGAGTTGGTGTAGCCGGCTAGGCGCCGAGTGACCTCCGCTCGTATGTCGCGAGGTAGCTGGTGGGATGCGGTTGTCGGGCGAGTGATCCGCTCCGCGGCCTGCACACGGTGTCTGAATGAGTATTCTGTTGATATTGGTTACTTACAAGTTCCCGGTGGCCAAACGCTTGCGTTGCGTACGGGTCTGAGCACGAAGAGAACGACAGACGGCGGAATGAGCGGAAACAAGAGGCTTAGTGAGTTCCTCGTCACCAATTTCGGCGATTTTAGCGCGAATAGTATCCAGAATTGCTTCTACGGCGGCGTTGTCCGACATCAACTGAGTTGACGGCGACATATTCTGCACTTTTGGAACAATCGGTTTCAGGACGAAACCTAGAGCAGTAATAGGACGCCAAATCAAGCTAATTCATCTATTTACTAAGCGCTGTAGCCTATTAGCTCCATCGGAAGCCGATTGATGTTGTTAATGAAGTACGAGCGCGCCAGGAAAAATGAAAGGCCCAAAACTCGCCAACGAAGGCCTTTTTGGAGCCTCTTAATGCCTTTTTCGGCGTCTGCGTAAGTTTCAGCGCAAATGGTACAGTACTTCTTCTTATTCTTCTAGACGCCGAGATCAACCCTCGAATTACTTAGAAGCATGCGTAACACGTAATATTTTTCGAGACACGGCCATATGAGGCCGTGGAGGGGCAGGGATAAGCCTCTATGAATACGGGCGAACCCTAGCCGTCCGTTTGACTGTCATTGACGTCGGTAAGTTCGGACCCTATATGCGGTTCATGAGGGCGGCGAAGCCCTGGTAAGACCATCTTAACACGTAACATAGCAATTGCTTACACAGTGGATCCACGTTATCATATACAGCTGTCGGGTTTCATTCCCATGTCACCGTTGGTGATACCATAATTCCGTATCGGAAGACCGCGGGTCGGGCGTTGCCCACTCCACTGCCAATGGAGTAGACCGTTGCATAGCTTGGGTGGCACCAAACTATAACACGGATGACCCTAGGCCAACCTAACCCCCGTAACTCGTTGAGTGTCATGCCTATTACCCAGGCATGGAGGGGCAGTGTGGTGGTCATAGACCACACTAATCATTTATACAGTTTAAGCCATTTATTGGCACAAGGGTTTTCTCTTCTTCTTTCCCTATAAAAGCATTCTCCGCATTAGCGAGGCACACCGTTTGCCTCTCCCATTGTCGTCGTAGACAAGGCATCCGGCGCCATCAGACTGTGTATTGACTATACAGCTCTCAATAGGGTCACAGTCAAGGACCACTTCCCCCTCCCCGACTTGAAGTCGTTTGTACGGGAAGCATCCGGCTCACGCTTCTTCGCGGCGCTGGACCTCACGTCCGGGTATCATCAAGTCCCAGTCCACCCGGACGACGTCCGCAAGACGGCTATGATCACCCCAGACGCGTATGACGAGTTCGTGCGGGTGCCATTCGGCCTAGCAAATGCGCCGTCTCACTTCCAAAGAGTCATGCAAGGAGTCCTCGCACCCGTGCTTCACAAGGGTGTTATGGTCTACATTGATGACATCCTCATCCACGCAAAGACACAGGAGGAATTCCTCCAGACGCTAGAGCACACCTTAGTGCTACTCGATCGCCATGACTTGAGACTTAACCTCGCGAAGTGCAAGTTCGCCTCCCGTAAGGTCAAGGTCGTCGGCTTCGACATCTCGGAGCAAGGTCGCAGCGTGGACCCCGAGAGAGCCAAGGCCCTCAACGACATCACATCTCCCACCTCTGTCAAGGACATGCGACGCATCGCTGGCATGTTCAATTACATCGCTGAGCACCTTCCGCGCGCACAGGAGCTTCTTGGCCCGCTCTATGACGCAATCAAGGCCGAGGAGTGGGGTGATCCACAAGAACAGGCCCTCCAGAGCCTCAAGGAGGCAACAGCGGAGGCCATCACCCTCACCCAGCCGGACCCGGGTCTGCCCTGGCATCTCTATACAGACGCGTCCGACAACGCGGTCGGCGGTATTCTATACCAGATCGCTGCGGACGGCCAACATCAGCCCGTCACGTTATTCTCCAAGAGACTAACTGATGTGCAACGCCGCTGGTGCACCTATGATAAGGAACTGTATGGTATCCTTAGTGCACTCACCAGATCAGACATGCAGCCCCTGTTCACCATGGCCACGGACCTACACGTCCACACGGACCATCGCAATATCGTCTACCTCATGAAGCGCTCGGACTGCTCACCGAAGGTAATGCGCTGGAGGATCACCCTCCAGCAGTTCCCCGCGGAGATATCACATGTGGCAGGGGGAGGACAACGCTGTAGCAGACGCTCTTAGTCGCTGCTGCTTCCTGACCACTGACGACATACCAGAAGACGCCCGCGCCATCCTCCGGACCCTTCATGGAGGATCCGCCGGCCACCCATCAGCCAGAATCATCCGCAGGCTGGCAACGCCAGCTCAACGCGAGACCATTGACCCCTACATCGACGTCTTCGTTCGGACCTGTCCGGCTTGTCTGAAGACTCGACAGATCCAAGCGCGCCAGACCGCGTGGCATAGCACGCAGAGGGTAGAGCCGTTCGAGACAGTCCAGCTGGACACGATCGGGCCCCTGCCCGAATCCACTAGGGGCAATCGATATATCATCACCATCATTGACTCCTTTACCAAGTACGTCGACCTAGTTCCAGTCCGGGACACGTCGGCAGACTCAGCCGCACAGGCCCTACTCGCATTCGCTGGCCGCTTCGGCATTCCTCAGGAGATCCACACCGATGGAGGATCCCAGTACCGCAACAAGCTTATGGAGAAGCTTACGAGTGAATTGACCCTCAAGCACCACATTGCTACAGCCTACCATCCACAGAGCTCGGGTATAGTTGAGCGAGCGAATGGCACGGCCGTGCGCGTTCTACGCAAACTCATGATGGAAGCAGAGTCCAACGAATGGCAACGATGGCTTTATATGGCCCAATTCCTCGTCAACTCCGCTCCACATCGCACTCTTGGGGGAATATCACCCCTCGAGGCCTTACTGGGCATCAGCCCTCGACACTTGAAGACCCCACGCAGCTACACCGACCCCGAGCGCGCATCTACAGCTCTCGCCAGTCACATCGAGGCCCTCGGCCGCATCCGCGCACTGAGCAAGCATGCTGTGGAGGAGTACAACGCGGCTAAGCGCCGGGGAGATCACTTCAAGACCACCCACAGGTGGAAGCCGCACGAGTTCGCGTTTATCATCCCGAGCAGGAAGCCCCAGAAGCTCTCACCCTTCCTCCGGGGACCACTTAAGGTCCTGGGTCGTGGCGAAGACCCCAACGTCTACCGACTGAAGGACCTCATTACGAAGAAGGTGGTCCACATCCACGGGGAGCGCATGATCGCAGCGCCCGTCAGCCCAGAGGCGGCCCTCAAAATGGCGGCCCTGGATCACGACGAACTTGTCGTCGAAGCCATCCTGGATCACGACCTGAGGAAGGAACCAGGCCTGATCAAGATCCTCTGGGCAGGATTCGAACGCTCAGAGGCTACGTGGGAACCTCTAGATGCAGAGAACCGCCAGCTCGTCGCATTAGACAGTTACTTGTTGACGCTACCGCCCGACGAGCGCTCAAAGCTGGAAAAGCGACTATAACATCAGCCCATCCTAATCTCATGTTGATGTTGCTTATTGTACAACCATTCATCCGAACGAACGCAGTTCGAACAGGAACATCATGCATTCCCTCATCGAGAACCGATAGCAGGAAAAGGGGGGAAAGAAGGACTTTCTAACAGTATCCTTCGCGTTTCGAACACACCAGGCTCATTCTGGACATCATACCGTCATCACGAACAACTCGCTCATCAATTGATCCGCTGTTCGACAAAAGTGACCATCCCGGGACTCGAACCCAGACTCCTGGCGAATATCGTGGAGAATATCCTCGAGATCTGACCGAAAGATTTGATGACATCAAAACATATCTTCGGCACCATCATTCATACGCCCCACTTACAGCTCGAGGGGGGTAGTGTCAGTGCCTCAGTTATTATTATTGCTATTTATAACTACGGGCACACTCACCCCTGCTTCGCAGGTTATGTGTAAATACTGTTGTCGCCACAGTCTTCGTGGACCGAGGTCATCGGTCCCTCGCTCCTCATGTCCCCCCATGAGGTGAAGGAGGTCGCTCAAGCCCTCCTCGTCGCCTTCTGGCGAGCCCAGGTCGCGTACCATGTTGAGTACATGGACAAGGCCGGGTACCGTCGCCGGAGACAACGCTCCGCCCCTCTCCAGTAACGATCCCCTCCTATCAAGACGCGCTTTGACCGCCCACCCCCACACTACGCTTCACCGCGTTCCTCTCTGAACACGTGATATTCTCGCTAAGAAGCGTGATGTGAAGCTTAATTTTCTAAATTACGACCATTTGGTCGACGATAATCGACTATTCCAAATTGATCTAATCAAATTTATATTCCGTTTGGCGGCCTTGTCACCGGTCTATAAACTGCTCCGTCCAGTTTTGACCACTTTTACCCCGCTGCGGTTTACTGTAAATGATTTCAACCGACAATACTAGTATTAGCTGTGCTGATGTCGTTAACTGTTCAAATTCCTGAGCTTTCTCCTTCAAATCTAACACTAGAGACTCTTGAGGAGTTTGAGCGCCGAGCAACGATTTTTACTATACAAAACCCAAGCATCCCACTGTCCGTCCTCATTGAGGAGTCATTTGCCCTCGAACTCAAGGCCGAAGGCATAGACACATCCGACAAGAACTACACTCTCAAGAACTTCACCGAATGGTGTCGCCAGCGGCTCCTTCCCCACTCCATCTTAGCACTCGTCGAAGAGCTCCAAGACCTTCGTTTCCCCATGGTGCCGAGCACCGCACGCAACTTCGAAGCTGGCACGAGACTACAAGCGGCAGCATTCCGCAAGCGCATCGAGCTCTACTCCAAGACGCCAGACCCAGAAGGGTTCTTGGAACCCATCGACGACAACCCCAATGCCGACGAACTGCTCGCAAGCTTTGATAAGCTGGCTGCACGGCTCTTCAGGGAGTCCCTGAACCCGACAGCATTCCGCAAGAAGGCACAGACCTTGCTTGCTCTCCACAACGTCAAGACCTTCGAGGACACCGTAGCGGTGGCTCTTAGGGCTGCTAGGGCGTATGACCATGATCAACCCCTCTCGCAAACCCCGGCCGGCGGACCCAAGGCCCCGGCCCAGGCCAGGAAGGCCCAGTACCGCCCGGACGCGGCCAAGCGCCCGCCGGCCGACGGACCCAAGAAGCCGTCGCGCCCCTGTCGTTTCTGTGGCGGTCCCCACATGGACTTCAGATGCGATAAGCACCCCCGCTACAGCGAGAACAACAACGCCGACAGCGCGTCGACTAACGAGAAGGGCGGGAAGGGTCCACTGACGACCCCCGCTACTGTAAAAGGCAAAACTTACTCGTTCGTTGTAGACACTGGTGCAAGCCGAAGCTTCATTAGTTCGAAGGCACTACGTACCCTACCCAAGGACACAGTGCAGACCTCTCTCGAGGAAAAGATCAAGGTCACGCTAGGAGACGGACGCTCCCTCGTGACAGATCAAGCAGTCACATTTAAGGCAGCATTCCCAGCACTAGGTGTCACACCGTTGGAGGTTACATGGAAGTACTACGTACTCCCCGGTGAGTTCTTCAAGGTTCTCATCGGGTGTGACTTGCTGAGGTCACTCGCACTCATTGGCGATGGCACACTCAACCTTAACCTGCACAAGCTCTCCTCAATTGAGGAGGACGAGGACTGGCTGCCGTTCTACCATGAATATCTCACGGAGGACGCAAACATGGCGATAACCGACGACTACTGTGGTGTCCACGTCCCGGAGTCGAAGATCCGACCCGAGATTCTCGAGATAATCAACTCATTTGACGATATCTTCGAGGAAGAACTACCCAAGGAAGGGTCTCGACTGGAACCCATGTCGATTGAACTGATAGACGAGCGGGCAATTGTACAATGCCGCGCTCGCAGACTCGACCCAGTGACCCAAGGCCTGGTGTCGACAGAGCTAGAACAACTCAGGCGAGACGGGATAATCCAGGACTCGACTGGGCCGTACAGCTCGCCGATCGTAGTAGTCAGGCAGGGCCACAAAGGATCGACCAAGATCCGTCTTTGCATTGACTACAAGGAGTTAAACTCCAAGACAGTGAGGGATAACTTCCCCCTGCCTAACACGCGCGAGTTTGTAGACCGAGCATCAGGCTGCAAATACTTTGCAGGCCTAGACCTCAGACAAGGCTACTACCAGATGCGGATGCACGAGGAAGATATCCCCAAAACCGCTTTTGTCACTCCAGACGCATACTGCGAGTTCACCAGATGTCCATTCGGCCTGATGAACGCCCCGGCGAGATTCCAACGCGCCATGCAGAAGGCGTTCGCCGAGGTCCTCCACAAAGGGGTGGACATCTATCTTGACGACATCTTGATTTACGCCAAGACCGAGGCCCAGTTTCTCACCCTGATCAAAACCGTCTTCAGGATCTGTAGACATTATTCACTGCGCCTTAAAGGCCCGAAGTGCACGATAGGCTCAGCCCACGTCGAGGCCGTCGGGTATATTGTCTCGGAGAAGGGGAAACAACTTGCCCCAGAGAAGGTAGAGGCGGTAAACGCCATACCGCTCCCGTCCACCGCAAAGGAGCTTCAGAGGACACTGGGATCATTCAACTATGTCGCCCAGTTCGTCCCGGACTCATCACGAATCCTCAAACCTCTCAACGAGATGCTAACGGCACAGGAGAACTCAAAGAACATAACTTGGAACCCCAAACAAGAAGAGGCGTTTACAACGTTCAAGGAGAGACTCAGCTCAGACACAGTCCTCCATTTCCCCGACTTCTCAAAGAAGTGGACCCTCGAGACGGACGCGTCGAACGACGGACTAGGGGGCATTCTGTTCCAAGAAGACGACTCCGGCAACCGAGAGATCGTCTCGCTCTTCGCAAAGTGTCATACGCCAACCCAGACTAGGTGGCCGACCTACGAACAAGAGCTTCATGCTATCATCTTTTTGTCTCACGAGACCTGACATGGCTCAACTTTTCCGCCTCAAGGACAACATACAGATCCGCACCGACCACCAGAATCTGGTATATCTCATGCAGAGGAAGGAGCTTTCCAAGAAACTCCTCAGGTGGACGTCTGTCTTGTCGGACTACAACATTACGATCGAGCATATTGCTGGAGAGACAAACAAGATGGCAGACATGCTGTCGCGTATCCTTCCCCGAGGGGGACCTCGGGCCGCAGCTGAACCTGCGAGAGGCGGAGGACGCCGGCCCAGGAGCTGACCCTTGAGTTGATCCAGGCTGCCCAGGCCATGGCACCTGAGTCAACTCGAGTCGGCTGGGAGAAACTAGAGGGAGTATCCATCGAAAACTCGATCTACTTCAAGGACGGAGTGCCGATTATCCCCAAGGGAGAGACACGCGACAAGGCCCTTCGGACCGCTCACCAATTTCATACGGGAGCAAATTCAACGTTCCAAGCACTCGCCACGTCTGCATTTTTGGCCGGGGATGCTCTTGGACGTCAAAAAGCACATCAAGACGTGCCCCATTTGTCTGAAGACTCGCATCAAGGACTACTTTATCGCCCAAAAGGGCCAGACAAGACGCACCAGACCATGGGAGACAGTGGCAGTCGACACAATTGGCCCTATCCCAACGGATTCGCTGGGCGCTCGCTACATCATTGTGGCTGTAGACATGTTTACAAGATACACCGAGCTCGTCGCAGTCGCATCGATCGACGCCGAGACCTCCGCCAGGGCCCTATGGGACCACGTTTTCACGCGACACGGGATACCGGCGGAGATTCTGTCCGACGGCGGCCCGGAGTACGCGAACTCGATAGTTGAACAACTCACAACGTCATTGAAAGTCGCACACCACTTCACCATCCCGTTTCATCCACAGAGCAATGGTCTCGTGGAGAGAAGGAATGCGGAGATTGGAAGACACCTACGGTGGCTTGTCCTGGCAATAGCCTACAAAGACCAGTGGTGCGGACTCCTACCGACGGTCCAGATGATTATCAACGGCACGACACATACGGCCACGAAGTTCTCCCCGCACGAGCTGATATTTGGCCATGAGCACAACATGTTTACAAGCTGGTGGACGAACGACAACAACTCTCCGATCAGAGATTTCCCAGAGTTCAAAAAGGACCTGGAGCTGGCCCTTAACGCCCTGGAGACCACTGCCAGAGAGAGTGTGGGCCCGGGCCAAAAGACAATAGTCAACACCGAACTGCCGGGTGACTACGTCCTCTGGAAAGATGAGGCCCCTCAGAAGCTAGACGCGCGCAACAGGGGCCCATGGAAGGTACACGATGTACTTGATAATAACAGAATAGTCCTGCAGTCGATACTCGACGGATCGACCAGATCAACCCACATTGAAAAACTGATGATGTTCGACACGGATGCCGTAACGGACACGATGATGCTTCAACTTGCAAGCTTCGACCAGAAAAAATGGGAGGTAGAGCGAGTAGTATCGGTAGACTGGAAAGAAGGGACAGCCGCCATCAAGTGGGTAGGATTCGAAAACATAACGGAAGAACCACTCTCGGGAGTGAAACACCTCGAGGAGATGAAGAGGTTGGCCCGTAAGGCGAGGAAGAACCTGAAACTCTACTAACCATCTTTTTCCCCCGTTCCTTGCAGGTTGGGGGTTTTCTCATCAAAAAGGGAGGTAGTGTCACCGGTATATAAACTGCTCCGTCCAGTTTTGACCACTTTTACCCCGCTGCGGTTTACTGTAAATGATTTCAACCGACAGCATTGGCCCGTCATCCGTGTCGCCTTCGGCCATCCTCACGGTTTCTGCTGGAGGGATACGATCTGCTCGCGATCGGGACGGATCAAGACCGTATCCACAATCATATCTTTCGAGATTTTCTAAATATTTTGGCCATCTTTCTCGTGTCCCCGGAATCCTGTTCTGACACACCCTGACCCAGCAGTGTCAGGGCGTGAGCCACGCCCGAGGCGTGATAGCTTACATATCGATGATATGCCGACCATTTGGTCGACGATAATCGACTATTCCAAATTGATGCATCCCGCCATCTAACCTTGCGATGGTACCCCTGAGCCTTCCTCTACTGCACTTATGACCTTCTGTGCCGGTTATACGTGGCATATGTAATTCCTGTTCCGAATCCGAGAAACATCCATTTCTCTAACTCTTGCCTGATTCTTTTCCCCTCGTTCCGTTTCATCTCCCTTTATCGCTACAATGCTCTCTTATGTCCTATTTTCTATGTTCTTCTCTGCAGAGCATGCTGTGAGATTCGAATGGCCTCTTCACAGTATCTATTCACCGAATCGATCGACTTCCAGCCTCCTAGTGCCTGAATAACCAATGGGGAACGCCCTTCATCGATCATGTGAACGACGGCTCCACGTCTGAAGCTGTCCTGTTGCCTTGAAGACCTCGTTGACGTCCATGATCATCTCCCATCTGCGCCACCTTGTTGCTGTCAGTGGAAGGCAGTTGTCTCTCAGCAGGCTCTCGGTGTGCTGTATGGATCTCCACAGGGGTCCTTCCGTCTGAATGTCGTTGAGGTGTGCTCTCAGCCACTTGGCTGGGCTTAAGCCTCCTGCTGCTAGTAGTGGGATCAGCTTCACCATGGGCTCATCCCTGGTCTTGGATCTTCGAATAGTGATCTCGTAGCCCTCTCTCACCCGCCGAACGTCGGTCGTGAGTAAGCTCATTATCTCCCCTGATCTGCTGACGGTGGAGAAGCACGTCAGTCCGAAGGCTACTGCCTGCGTGAGCGCCGGTGACTTGGTCTTGCGCGCCGCGGCTGCTGCTCTCTTCAGCTGCTCGACTGTCACCGGGTATGCCTTTCCAGTCTTACGACCCACAGTGAGCTCGCACTTGCCGGCCATTCTTGCACACGCGCGTATAAGAGCCCTGTGGATGGGTGAGCTCTCCAGACCATGGTTGATCGACTCTAGGCCAGTCCTGATATTTGCTTCCTTGACGAGGAATGTGTCCTTGGCAATGAAAGGGATCTCTTGTATCATGTAGTGTAGGAGGTAGTCGTCATCAGGCGCCATCTGTGCGATCTCTTCGACTTCTGCTCTCCAGTCTGCGTCCCTAATGCGTTGTGCCATCTCGCCCAGGAAAACGGCTGTTTCTGCCCTTGCTCCTACCGTGTCTCTGTTCTCTCCAGCTTCCTCCTCTTCCTCCATCATACGTTCTGCAAAACTGATGTACTTTGCCGTCTCCACGGCTATGCGCTCTCGGGTGCTCCGTTCCCGGTCCCTGATGAGTGCTGCTCCGAGTATCTGATCTCTGAGGCCTGTCTCGAACTCTCTGGGGCTTCTTCGCCACCTGTGCTCCTCCTGTCTTCCGCTGGCGATACGTTCTCTCGCTCTCTGTTGCAGGACTCCCCCGGCTGTGAGGACGAGGTCTCTGTGGCGATCGGGATCCAGTAGGCTATGAACGTCGCTCTCTGCTTGCCTGTGAAGAGGCTCCCTATCTCCGTGTGGGCCCACCAGCTGGTCGGGAACGCTGCCTCGAACCAGTCCTGTGCTATGGCTGCCAGTCTGGCGTTGGAGTTCGTCCTGCGTTGTGGTGCGATGACTAATAGGCCTCTCTGCTGCAGTGCGGGGTGCGTCTCGTCTGACGTGGCGATCTCCTCCGCCCTGGCGATGACCTTGTCCAGTAGGCTGACTGGTGGGACCGCCAATGACCTCATCTCTGACCAATTGCATGTAAATGCGTCCGTCTGGAAGTCGTGGTCCTCCGGCAGGAATCTCTCCGCGCAGAAGAGTGATCGGTCTACTGACCCCCATCGTTCCAGCGCGCTCTGGAGCATCGCCGCGGGTGAGTTCCAGTCCAGCTTCCGGTACCTGGACAGCCCGTCGGCAGTCGTGTTGTATCTCCCTGGAATGTGCTTGGTTCTTATCCTGCAGCCAATCTCGAACAAGTAGTCGTGAAGCTTCACAATCGTCCTTCTGATGTGTCGGGGGGCTCTGGTGCTTGACTTCAGGACCCATGAAAGCGCTGATGTGTTGTCCCCGGCTAGGAGTAGGTCCCTCTCCTGAATGTCGCTCGTCCATCTCCGCAGGCCTTCCTCCATTGCCCATAGCTCCTTCGCGTTGATGCTCTTGGAGCATTGTGCCTCTGAGAACCTGCCCTGGATGTTGAGGGACGTGTCTTCGACAAACAGCGTCGCGCCGAACGCATAGTCCGACGCGTCGGTCTCCATACGAAGTACCTGGCCTCTTGGGCCGAAGTACCATGCCGGATCGGATGATAGCTGTCTGGCCCACCACCGCAGGTCCGTTCGTAGGTCCTGGGGCAGGCTGGACTTTGGGTACCGCACTCGGTCGTCGCAGCCAGCGATCCTGACCTGCAGCTCTCTGAGCCGGACAAGTGCCCGCGTCCCTAGTGCGAACCGGCAGAAGAGTAGCTTTCCGTGAAGGGTCTGAAGGTCCCGCTTTGTGTGTCTCTTGAGTTGCAGGTTGGCTATGAGACTGCTGTACTGAGCCCTCTTCTCCTCTGGCAGCGACATCGTCATCTCGCGCAAGTCGACTATCACGCCCAAGTAAGTTACCCTCTGGGACGGGGTCAAGTGGCACTTCTCTCTCGATAGGACGACTCCAAGTGAGTCCAAGATCTCTAAGATCCGTGGGACCTGGGCGCTCAACGACACTCTCGAGCGACTGATTATGAGCAGATCGTCCAGATACACGTATATTATCAGTCCTTCGAGAAGTGAGCGCAAGATCTTCGCCATCTGTGACGTAACCGACTGAAACTGCCGTGGCGCCGTTGAGAGGCCGAAAGGGAGTCCTCTTCATCTGTATTGTTCTCCCTCGAACGAGAATCCGAGTTCCTGTCGTGAGTTCTCCTCCACTAGGAGCTGGTAGTACCCGGACTTCATGTCCAATGTTATTCCCCACGAGTTTCTCGGAACGCCATGCTGTATCTCTGCTAGGCCCTTCAGCCTGAATGTTAGGTCCTCTTGGTATGCATTGACCGGTCTCAGGTCGTGTATCAGACGGTAGCTGCCTGCGATCTTCTTCTCTAATGTAAACAGGGGGCATATTGTCGTCGCCTCGCCCTTCTCTATTGCTTTCTGTTGCAGTAGCTCCTCTAGTAGAGCCTTCATCGTGTCTGTCTCCTTCTGGAGGTGCGCATTGAGCGCCGGTGCTGCCGGGGTGACCTTCACTCCCTCTCGTAACAGTTGCACCACCTCCCTGCTGGCCCCGAGGGCCTCCCACCTCATCCACCGACGGCTCATCGAGCCCGTCAGCCCCTGTATACACTGGGTGGAGGTGTCTTGCTGATCTTCTTGTGCTTCTTCTCTTTCCATTGCAAACAAACTCTTCGAAGTATATCGAGCCTTTTATAGTCATCGGGTTCAGGCTTAACCCTTCTCTGGCCTCTACTGGGCCCGCCCCGGTCCGAGGTCGGTTGCCGGGGCACGACGGTTGTTGTTGTTGAAGCGGGGAGAGTTGCGGCTGAAGCCGCCGAAGCCTCTCTGGAACCGCTTGGGTCGAGGAGGCGGTGGGTGGCCTTGGCCGCCTTGGCGGCCAGCACTACGAAGCGTTGCGCGTCTCGTTCTTCTCTCGAAATAGCCATGAAGTAGCGCGCAGCGGTGTCGGAGTGGCTGTCATATAGCCGTAGGAACTCGAGTCTGCGCTCGAAGACCGCCTCGATCGCGGCTTCGATCTGGTTGACGCGCGTCATCTCCGGGTTGTTGAGGATACCTCTGATGTCGGCAAGTGTCTCGCGGAGGTGGTCGTACTCCTTAGCAACGGCTCCTATCCGAGACGGGCGTCTCGGGTCCCGTGTACTGTCCTTAACCGATGAAACATCCGAACGGAGTGCCGTAATGACGTTCTGCTGCTGTTGTATGAGCTCAGCAAGGCTCTCCATGGTGACAGGCGGCGGATCAGCGTTATCCGTGTCGCCTTCGGCCATCCTCACGGTTTCTGCTGGAGGGATACGATCTGCTCGCGATCGGGACGGATCAAGACCGTATCCACAATCATATCTTTCGAGATTTTCTAAATATTTTGGCCATCTTTCTCGTGTCCCCGGAATCCTGTTCTGACACACCCTGACCCAGCAGTGTCAGGGCGTGAGCCACGCCCGAGGCGTGATAGCTTACATATCGATGATATGCAAGCCCGTCTAGCTCAGTCGGTAGAGCGCTGGACTCTTAATCCAGTGGTCGAGGGTTCGAGCCCCTCGGTGGGCGCTTCTTTTGGCCCATATTTTGCTGCTGCGGCCGCCCGCGTCAAAGATGCGAAGGAAGGCAAATGAGGATAGCCCACGTGTTGTATCGCGTTCACAGAGCTACTAGGAAGCCTTTATAGTCTCTTATTATTCTTCTTCATTGCTGCAGTCACGATAACAACGTGGAGAAGAACTTGAAGGAACGGTTCGCCAACATCACTATCTGCTTCTGGCTGTTGGGCCGATTGAGTTCCAGGATAGACTAGCATGACAAGGGGGCTATACATTACCGTATGTTTCAAGATGAGAAAAAACGAGAATCGATTTGGACAACCGAGAGAAACGTCTCGTACAAACCAGAGAGAGCTTTCTCGCACACTTCTCGATCCACAAGGAGTGACTCTAGCACGCATTTTAATTCTGTTTATATATTCTGCGGTTGTCGTGAATCCGCCCAGAACCGTCTCGAGGCAGCGTCAATAACCGCAAAGCCTACAGACTTCCCTACTCGCGATTGCTGGTCCAGTTATGGCTGATCGTCGTTCACGCTGGGGACCTAGTCACATCTAGCGATCTTTACATGAGCAACCATAAATGGATAGTGGGCAGACAGAAGAAGGGCGTTGAGGCAACGATGAATTGGCCTCAAGACGAAGATAAGTACGAACTCATTGAAATTATTGGCTCTGGAGGCTCAGCAAGTGTTTGGAAGGCCAAGTGCCTTGAGAACGACCAGTTTGTGGCCATCAAGGTCATTGATCTCGAGCACGGCAATTCCAGCTTCATAGATGAGATCAGACAGGAGATTCATACGATGACGATGACCCGCCATCCCAATCTCGTCAAGTTTTACGCCGTTTTCCCAACGGAAAAGTACCTTTGGATCGTCATGCCCCTTCTTGAGGGCTCAATCCATGACATAATGCACGCCGTGTCCCCAGAAGGCCTCAAGGAGGAGACCGTAGGCTATATCTTGCTCGAGGTGGTCGAGGCGCTGGTATACTTTCACTCTACTGGGCGTATTCACCGAGACATCAAAGCAGGTCCGTTCCCACAGGCCCATCGCTCACATAGGAAACATACTTGTCGACACTAATCTCTGTGTGTATCTCGCAGACTTCGGTGTCTCGGCCTCAATGCTTGATGCTGGCTCGCGCATCAACAAGCGCCAGACTTTCGTGGGCACGCCATGCTGGATGGCCCCGGAGGTTGTGGAGCAGAACAACAAGGGCTACGACCAGAAGGCGGATGTGTGGTCGCTCGGAATCACCGCTCTCGAGATGATGTACGGCGCAGCTCCCCACTCGGACCTGCCAGCCATGAAGGTCCTCATCAAGACCCTCCAGCGCGACCCGCCTGGCCCACCGCCCGAGACTAGCTCCAAGATGAAGTCATTCATCCACGGATGCCTCAAGCGATCGCCGCAGGAGCGTCTGTCAATGAAAGAACTCTTCGGCATCCTCCAGGCGTGGGCAGCCGCCAAGAAATCCCGCATTCCTAACGGGAAGCAGCAGCTAGGCGCTCTGCTGGGCCAGTACGTGGAGTACAAGCTGACCGCGTCACTCCGGAGCCCCAGTGCCTCGATCATCTCAGCCTTGGTGATGGCGCGCGAGCCGCCGGTAGTTCCCGCCGTGCTGGCGCCCTTAGCCGCCTGCTTAACGATGTACTTGGAGTTGGCGGGCGGATGCCAGTCTTTGAGGAACTCCTGTAGCTGAACAATCCAGTAGCCCTTCCTCGCCACGTTCGATGGCCCGCAGAAGGAGCCTTCGTCCTTGAGGAAGGCTACAAGCTGGTCTCGATCCGACAGGCTGCGATCGCGAGAGCCTTCGAACCTGGCCACCCAGCCGGCCACCGTCCGAGCAGACGCGTGATTAAGGTGAATCACTCTGTCCGACCTGAGGACTCTGTGGAAAACGTCCTGAACGCCATCACATTGAACCGTAGGCGTCCTCTGTCCTGTAGGTGAAGTAGGTGGGCCAGATCTGAGCTCGAAGCCGGGACGGAGAGACGGAGTTTCCAGGACGTCCAACTCTTGAGGAGTCTCATCTCCGGCGCTTGAACCTCTGGGTAGAGGAGAAAGACTGCTGAGGTCCAAGACCTCGGGTGTCCAGTCTGAGTCTGAACTCTCGCTGTCGCTATCTTCTGGACTATGGCTGCCATAGACGAATTGGGGGCCCAGAGGACGCGACATCCAAGCCTTACGTCTACGTCCGCTGAGACTGTCTGGACTGGACCCCACTCCGCGAGGACAGATTCCATGCTGGACTCCAGAGAGGAAGGGAGTCGTGAGAAGCCTCTGGACAGCCGATCTGCTGCCAGGTTGATGATGCCCGGAGTGTGTAGTCCACGGAGTGTCAGGTTCCGGTCCTCCGCCTCCTTCTGGATCTGGGCTAGAATGTGCAGGGCCTGAGGTGGAGCCTTCGTAGACCCCGCCTTGTTGAGCCAGGCCAGAGCTGATGTGTTGTCTGAGAAGATCGATAGCTCGCGTTGGGAACTCTGTCTGCCGATCAGACGGATGCCCTGTAGGATTCCCGCGAGCTCCTTCACGTTGATAGATTCTGCTCTTAGTTCTGGAGTGAACGTGCCCGAGGCTGAGGTCCCATACTCGCCGTGCACGGCTGCTCCCCACTTGACTCCAGATGCGTCTGTCGATACGACGAGGTCTAAGGAGGGGTGAGCGCCCCAAAGCGACTGAAGTTCTCTGATGTCTCGGACTGGGCGCTCTCTTAGCAGTAGCAGCCACTCTTGCAGTAGCTCCTTGGAGAGTGGGTCCTGTTGAAGGTGTCTCAGCCGGAGGAAAGCCCCGTGGGCGGTTGTAGCGAAGTAAGTCAGTCTCCCGAGGATCTTGGCCCAAGTCTCCTGATCGATGGTCTTGCCTGCCAGAGCCTGATGAATGTGAGAGGAGTAACGTTTGGCCTTGTCCGCCGGGAGGCGTATTGTAAAACTCGCGGAGTCTATCACGAGCCCCAGATAGACCAATGACTGAGTCGGTGCCCATTCTGACTTCTCCTCTGAGGTGAGGACACAGAGGTCGGCTAGAGTCCGCCTGATGCGCGGCACCGCCCTCCTCAGGATTTCTCGGTCGCGGTGAAATAAGAGGAAGTCGTCGAGGTAGACAACGATGGTAAGACCCGTCCGAAGGGCTAGTATCTTGGCGAGTTGGTTGGTGATCGTCTGAAACACGAACGGCGATGCGCGCCAGCCGAAGCCTAGCACTCTGTACTGAAACGCTCGTCCGTCTGGAAGATAGACTCCTAGCAGCTTGCGGTCCTCCTTCCGTACTGGTACTTGATGGTACCCGGACTTGAGGTCGAACTTGACCATCCAGTCGCCCCTCTGGAGAAGGGAGAGAGCTCTGCGCAGACCGTAGAGCCGGAAGGATGAGCGCTCTGCCGAGCAGTCGTTCAGTATCGTGAGGTTGTGAATGATCCTCTTCGACTCGCCCTTCGGCACAGTAAACAGCGAGGCGGTGTGTCGCAGGGAAGAGGGATTCACTTGCTCTATGACGCCTGTCTCTATCAAGGAAGGAATCTGCTGGACAATGAATGGGTCGACTGTCGGCTGTTGCCTTGGTGCTGGTGGTTGACTTCTCAGACGGATCTCGACCCCGTATCGTAACCAGTTGATCACCCGTTGTGATGCTCCCAACCTCTGCCACTCCCTCCACGCCGCGTTCATGCATGGAAAGAGGGTTAGGTGTGGGCTCTCTTGCCGGAGGATCCTGTCTGAGTGCGACCTCGGTCCTGAGCGCGGCCACCGCGGCGAAAATTAGCGTCGCGCTTATCGCCCTTAGACTTGGCGCGGGCCGCCAGTTCCAGGACCTCGTCGCGATCAGGCACGCCCTTCGCCTTGCAATAGTTCTCGAACCGCTCTGCAGTAGCGTCAGTGTACACGTCCTTGATTAGAAGGTACTGGATTCTTGCAAAGAGAATGTTCCCGATCTCCTTCATCTTTGCGCCGTTCTCGATCCTATTCATGGTCTTGTATACGAATCTGGCCTCATCTTCGAGGCCGAACCTCTTTGGCATCTCCAGGAACAGTGGACGGCGAGCTGCTTCTGCTTGCTGCTCCAAAATTGCTTCCGATTGTATCTTAACCAAGCGCTCCAGCTTCTCGATACGCTTGTTAAGCTCATCGGGACTGTCTTGCGGCGGCAGGTCTTCGTTATCAGACATCCTGCCGATGCGTTTCGAAGTGTGACCTAAAGTGCACATTGATCGGCGCGCGCAGGTGCCAGTGATGGTCCTGTGACAGGATCCACAAAGTGTGGCTCTATAACAGAGAGCCCTCCTCTTAAATCCAACCAAAATGGGGGGGGCGAGTATTTACTTCGGGTGGCTTCCCCGAGCTCTTATGACAGACCCGGGTAAATCCTCGTCTCGCGGTCCGGTCAGGTCCTAACGGCTCCGACACCTGCCGATGCGTTTCGAAGTGTGACCTAAAGTGCACATTGATCGGCGCGCGCAGGTGCCAGTGATGGTCCTGTGACAGGATCCACAAAGTGTGGCTCTATAACAGAGAGCCCTCCTCTTAAATCCAACCAAAATGGGACAATCCCGCAAGACGTCCCTGTGGGACTAAAGCTTTGGGCCGGCGAGTCTATCTCGCCTCGACCAGAGTTAAGAATTAATGATGAATCCAGGCCGGCGAGTCCGTCTCGCCTCGGCCGTTCCCCCTCGAACGCGGATGTTTAATGGAGGGGGTGGTTAAAAGTGGGGCCCGAGAAGGCTGAGGTTCATCCTCCTGGTGAGGTCCTCGTTTGTTCTGATGGCGTCAGCGACATAGCTGCGGAGGGAGGTGACGTCCTTCCATGTGCCCATTGAGAGGATCACCTCCAGCGGGACTCCTGATAGAGCCATCTCCGACGCTGCCCCCTTACGGAAGCTGTGGAGACCCGTCCGTGGACCGAACAACGCCTTCACGACTCGTCGGAGGTGTGCGGCTGTGAGCGGTTTGTCTCTGCTCAGGCGCCCGTTGACTATGACTCGCCAGATGGGGGTGTCATCAGCCAGGTAGTGTGTGCCCTCGACCCAGCGTCTAAGTGCCAAGGCCGGGTTGAAGGCGGCTGATAGCCATACGTATGGTACGCGCTTCTTAACTCCCGTTAGGATGGTCTTGGTCCGCTGAATGTGTAGGAGAATGTCGCCGTTCTTGAGTAGCTCCAGGTCGGCCGGGCATAGGGAGAGTATCTCGATGCCTCTGGACACCGTCAGATAGGCGACTGCCCCAAAGAGACATGCCTGATATGACTCAAAGTCGTCACTCCGGCGCCCCAGTGCCTCGATCATCTCAGCCTTGGTGATGGCGCGCGAGCCGCCGGTAGTTCCCGCCGTGCTGGCGCCCTTAGCCGCCTGCTTAACGATGTACTTGGAGTTGGCGGGCGGATGCCAGTCTTTGAGGAACTCCTGTAGCTGAACAATCCAGTAGCCCTTCCTCGCCACGTTCGATGGCCCGCAGAAGGAGCCTTCGTCCTTGAGGAAGGCTACAAGCTGGTCTCGATCCGACAGGCTGCGATCGCGAGAGCCTTCGAACCTGGCCACCCAGCCGGCCACCGTCCGAGCAGACGCGTGATTAAGGTGAATCACTCTGTCCGACCTGAGGACTCTGTGGAAAACGTCCTGAACGCCATCACATTGAACCGTAGGCGTCCTCTGTCCTGTAGGTGAAGTAGGTGGGCCAGATCTGAGCTCGAAGCCGGGACGGAGAGACGGAGTTTCCAGGACGTCCAACTCTTGAGGAGTCTCATCTCCGGCGCTTGAACCTCTGGGTAGAGGAGAAAGACTGCTGAGGTCCAAGACCTCGGGTGTCCAGTCTGAGTCTGAACTCTCGCTGTCGCTATCTTCTGGACTATGGCTGCCATAGACGAATTGGGGGCCCAGAGGACGCGACATCCAAGCCTTACGTCTACGTCCGCTGAGACTGTCTGGACTGGACCCCACTCCGCGAGGACAGATTCCATGCTGGACTCCAGAGAGGAAGGGAGTCGTGAGAAGCCTCTGGACAGCCGATCTGCTGCCAGGTTGATGATGCCCGGAGTGTGTAGTCCACGGAGTGTCAGGTTCCGGTCCTCCGCCTCCTTCTGGATCTGGGCTAGAATGTGCAGGGCCTGAGGTGGAGCCTTCGTAGACCCCGCCTTGTTGAGCCAGGCCAGAGCTGATGTGTTGTCTGAGAAGATCGATAGCTCGCGTTGGGAACTCTGTCTGCCGATCAGACGGATGCCCTGTAGGATTCCCGCGAGCTCCTTCACGTTGATAGATTCTGCTCTTAGTTCTGGAGTGAACGTGCCCGAGGCTGAGGTCCCATACTCGCCGTGCACGGCTGCTCCCCACTTGACTCCAGATGCGTCTGTCGATACGACGAGGTCTAAGGAGGGGTGAGCGCCCCAAAGCGACTGAAGTTCTCTGATGTCTCGGACTGGGCGCTCTCTTAGCAGTAGCAGCCACTCTTGCAGTAGCTCCTTGGAGAGTGGGTCCTGTTGAAGGTGTCTCAGCCGGAGGAAAGCCCCGTGGGCGGTTGTAGCGAAGTAAGTCAGTCTCCCGAGGATCTTGGCCCAAGTCTCCTGATCGATGGTCTTGCCTGCCAGAGCCTGATGAATGTGAGAGGAGTAACGTTTGGCCTTGTCCGCCGGGAGGCGTATTGTAAAACTCGCGGAGTCTATCACGAGCCCCAGATAGACCAATGACTGAGTCGGTGCCCATTCTGACTTCTCCTCTGAGGTGAGGACACAGAGGTCGGCTAGAGTCCGCCTGATGCGCGGCACCGCCCTCCTCAGGATTTCTCGGTCGCGGTGAAATAAGAGGAAGTCGTCGAGGTAGACAACGATGGTAAGACCCGTCCGAAGGGCTAGTATCTTGGCGAGTTGGTTGGTGATCGTCTGAAACACGAACGGCGATGCGCGCCAGCCGAAGCCTAGCACTCTGTACTGAAACGCTCGTCCGTCTGGAAGATAGACTCCTAGCAGCTTGCGGTCCTCCTTCCGTACTGGTACTTGATGGTACCCGGACTTGAGGTCGAACTTGACCATCCAGTCGCCCCTCTGGAGAAGGGAGAGAGCTCTGCGCAGACCGTAGAGCCGGAAGGATGAGCGCTCTGCCGAGCAGTCGTTCAGTATCGTGAGGTTGTGAATGATCCTCTTCGACTCGCCCTTCGGCACAGTAAACAGCGAGGCGGTGTGTCGCAGGGAAGAGGGATTCACTTGCTCTATGACGCCTGTCTCTATCAAGGAAGGAATCTGCTGGACAATGAATGGGTCGACTGTCGGCTGTTGCCTTGGTGCTGGTGGTTGACTTCTCAGACGGATCTCGACCCCGTATCGTAACCAGTTGATCACCCGTTGTGATGCTCCCAACCTCTGCCACTCCCTCCACGCCGCGTTCATGCATGGAAAGAGGGTTAGGTGTGGGCTCTCTTGCCGGAGGATCCTGTCTGAGTGCGACCTCGGTCCTGAGCGCGGCCACCGCGGCGAAAATTAGCGTCGCGCTTATCGCCCTTAGACTTGGCGCGGGCCGCCAGTTCCAGGACCTCGTCGCGATCAGGCACGCCCTTCGCCTTGCAATAGTTCTCGAACCGCTCTGCAGTAGCGTCAGTGTACACGTCCTTGATTAGAAGGTACTGGATTCTTGCAAAGAGAATGTTCCCGATCTCCTTCATCTTTGCGCCGTTCTCGATCCTATTCATGGTCTTGTATACGAATCTGGCCTCATCTTCGAGGCCGAACCTCTTTGGCATCTCCAGGAACAGTGGACGGCGAGCTGCTTCTGCTTGCTGCTCCAAAATTGCTTCCGATTGTATCTTAACCAAGCGCTCCAGCTTCTCGATACGCTTGTTAAGCTCATCGGGACTGTCTTGCGGCGGCAGGTCTTCGTTATCAGACATCCTGCCGATGCGTTTCGAAGTGTGACCTAAAGTGCACATTGATCGGCGCGCGCAGGTGCCAGTGATGGTCCTGTGACAGGATCCACAAAGTGTGGCTCTATAACAGAGAGCCCTCCTCTTAAATCCAACCAAAATGGGACAATCCCGCAAGACGTCCCTGTGGGACTAAAGCTTTGGGCCGGCGAGTCTATCTCGCCTCGACCAGAGTTAAGAATTAATGATGAATCCAGGCCGGCGAGTCCGTCTCGCCTCGGCCGTTCCCCTCGAACGCGGATGTTTAATGGAGGGGGTGGTTAAAAGTGGGGCCCGAGAAGGCTGAGGTTCATCCTCCTGGTGAGGTCCTCGTTTGTTCTGATGGCGTCAGCGACATAGCTGCGGAGGGAGGTGACGTCCTTCCATGTGCCCATTGAGAGGATCACCTCCAGCGGGACTCCTGATAGAGCCATCTCCGACGCTGCCCCCTTACGGAAGCTGTGGAGACCCGTCCGTGGACCGAACAACGCCTTCACGACTCGTCGGAGGTGTGCGGCTGTGAGCGGTTTGTCTCTGCTCAGGCGCCCGTTGACTATGACTCGCCAGATGGGGGTGTCATCAGCCAGGTAGTGTGTGCCCTCGACCCAGCGTCTAAGTGCCAAGGCCGGGTTGAAGGCGGCTGATAGCCATACGTATGGTACGCGCTTCTTAACTCCCGTTAGGATGGTCTTGGTCCGCTGAATGTGTAGGAGAATGTCGCCGTTCTTGAGTAGCTCCAGGTCGGCCGGGCATAGGGAGAGTATCTCGATGCCTCTGGACACCGTCAGATAGGCGACTGCCCCAAAGAGACATGCCTGATATGACTCAAAGTCGTCACTCCGGCGCCCCAGTGCCTCGATCATCTCAGCCTTGGTGATGGCGCGCGAGCCGCCGGTAGTTCCCGCCGTGCTGGCGCCCTTAGCCGCCTGCTTAACGATGTACTTGGAGTTGGCGGGCGGATGCCAGTCTTTGAGGAACTCCTGTAGCTGAACAATCCAGTAGCCCTTCCTCGCCACGTTCGATGGCCCGCAGAAGGAGCCTTCGTCCTTGAGGAAGGCTACAAGCTGGTCTCGATCCGACAGGCTGCGATCGCGAGAGCCTTCGAACCTGGCCACCCAGCCGGCCACCGTCCGAGCAGACGCGTGATTAAGGTGAATCACTCTGTCCGACCTGAGGACTCTGTGGAAAACGTCCTGAACGCCATCACATTGAACCGTAGGCGTCCTCTGTCCTGTAGGTGAAGTAGGTGGGCCAGATCTGAGCTCGAAGCCGGGACGGAGAGACGGAGTTTCCAGGACGTCCAACTCTTGAGGAGTCTCATCTCCGGCGCTTGAACCTCTGGGTAGAGGAGAAAGACTGCTGAGGTCCAAGACCTCGGGTGTCCAGTCTGAGTCTGAACTCTCGCTGTCGCTATCTTCTGGACTATGGCTGCCATAGACGAATTGGGGGCCCAGAGGACGCGACATCCAAGCCTTACGTCTACGTCCGCTGAGACTGTCAGGACTGGACCCCACTCCGCGAGGACAGATTCCATGCTGGACTCCAGAGAGGAAGGGAGTCGTGAGAAGCCTCTGGACAGCCGATCTGCTGCCAGGTTGATGATGCCCGGAGTGTGTAGTCCACGGAGTGTCAGGTTCCGGTCCTCCGCCTCCTTCTGGATCTGGGCTAGAATGTGCAGGGCCTGAGGTGGAGCCTTCGTAGACCCCGCCTTGTTGAGCCAGGCCAGAGCTGATGTGTTGTCTGAGAAGATCGATAGCTCTGTGCCGGGGCGAAGAGATTGGAACATTTACATAAACTGCGGACGTGGATGCCTTATGACATCCTACCCCCCTTAAGCTTGAGCTTGTGGGACTTGAGGTAGTCACGTGCCGCAGTGACGTGGCGGAGCCCGTCAGCGGGTTCCCATGTGGGATCGTAGTCGCCCTCCTAGCAGACGAGGAGCTGCAGTGTGCCGTTGCGGCGACGGTGCTTCTCGATGCCTTGCACGACGTACGTCTGCTCGTCGGAGGCGGCGAGGTTCTTCAGGCGGCTGAGCCCCGACTTGGTGTTGAAAGGAAGGACCTGGTCTACGTGAGCCATGAAGGGGGCGCTCTCGAAAAGGTCGACCAGCTGAAGGGTGTTGTTGTCCTTGATGGCGAGAATCTTGAACGGGCCGGCGAAGCCATGCAGCTTTGGGGTCTTCGTCCGGTTGAGCAGGACGAGGTCGCCTTCCTTGAAGCTAGTCGGCTGGCGGTCGGCGTTGGCCTTGGCGAGGCGCTTGTCTACAGTCTCGCGCTGCTTCTCGGCCGCCCTAGAGGTCAACTTGGAGAGGTGGGCTCGAAGTAAAAGTGATGTAGGCTGAGGCTGAGGCAAGGGGCGAGTCATTGTCGCTCGGTCGGAGGATTCTAGCGACTGTGGAGCTGGGGTCGAGTTGGTCTCCATACAGCATGGCGTGGGGTGTGACCCCAGTGGCGCTGCAGGTGGTTGTGTTCAGCAGCAGCTGAACTACCGGAAGGAGGTCGCTCCAACGGGAGAACTTGTCGAATTGGAGGATCAAACAGCGAAGATGCTTCATGACCTCCGCGTTACGACGCTCTACCAGCCCATTCGACTGAGGGTGGTAGGGGAGGGTGAATTGCTGGGTGATGTCCGCGCTTTCGAGCAGGGCCTTGACGACGTTGCCGGTGAACTCAGGCCCGTTGTCGGACTTGATGAACAGGGGAGTCCCATGACGGGTAATCACCTGGCGCCAGAGGGCCTCTGACGCTGCATCAGCTGTGTTCTCGTCCGTCGCGGCCAACTCAGTGTAGCGAGTAAACATATCGACCATAACTGTGATGTATCTGGAGCCGACTGCGTCTGCCGGGATTGGACCAATAGTATCCACTGCGACAGTGTGGAACGGTTTGTACACTGCTGTTGTGCGGAGCTCTGCCTCGGCGAAGTTGCGTAGGCGAGCTTTCTGGCACTCGTCACATGAGGCGATGAACTCCTCGACATCTGTTGTGCAGCCTGTCCAGGTATAGCCGTCTGCTCTCAGGCGTTCGATGGTAGCCTTGGCGCCGTGGTGTCCTCTGTGGGCGATCTGTATCAGCTCCTTTCGGAGGGGTCTGCACACGGTTGAAGTAGGGATGACGACGAGGCCGTCCTTGCGGCGAAGACCGTCGCTGTCTACGGTCAGCTTGGAGACGGTAGAGTCGTCTGTCTGGTGTTTGATGAGTGTGTCATGGTAGCGGGAGTCAGTCGTGATGGCTGCGACAGTGGGCGAGGTCGAGTGACCGCAGCGGCTCAGCGCGTCTGCGACTGCGTTCTGTAGGCCGGGAACGTGCTCGACATCGAACTTGTAGTCTGCTAATGTCAGTCTCCACCGGTTGATCTTGTCGTTCTCGGATGACTTGGCGATCATGTAAATAAGATTACGGTGGTCGGTCCGTAGGAGGAACCTCTTCAGGCGTAGGAGGGGTGACAGGGTCGGGTGTGTAAGGCAAAAAGACAATGGCAAATAGCTCCTGCTCACACGTGGCCCAGCGCGACTGGGTTGACGTGAATGTGTGAGAGAAGTAGGCGAGGACCTGTGTCTTATCGTCCTTTGTCTGCCATAGTACGCCGCCTGCTCCGATGTTGCTAGCGTCTGTCTCGAGCGTCCAGTCGGCGTCGGCGTCCGGATGTGCGATAAAGAGATCGTCAGTGAACAGGGTCTTCAGGCCGTCGAAAGCGGCGTCGTGCTCCGCTGTCCATTCCCACAGACGGTCCTTTTGCAGAAGATCGTTGAGAGGTCTCATGTACTCGTGTCGTGTATGGGGAACGAATGATGCGAGGTACTGGAACTGTCCGAGGACTACGCGAAGCTCGTGGACGTTGGTGGGTGCAGGTAGATCGCGTAGGGCTTGGGTCCTGGCTGGGTCGACGTGTACTCCGGCCTGGTCGACCGTAAAGCCGACAATCTTGGCGCTGGTGGTGCCGAAGACTCCCTTCTTGGCGCTGAACTGAACGCCTGCAGCGTCCGCGCGTGTGAGCAGGTCGCGGAGAATGCGTAGGAAGGAGTCATCGTCACGGGCGTAGATGAATATGTCGTCGATGTAGGGGTTGGCGCCCTTGTACAACAGTGGGGCGAGCATGCCTTCGATCTCCCGCTGGAAGTGAGAAGGCGCGTTGCAAAGGCCGAACGGCATCCTGAGGAATTCCTCGTAGACGCCCGGGGCGGTGAAGGCCGTCTTAGGCACGTCGTCTGGGTGCATGGCCACCTGCCAGTAGCCCGACGTCAGGTCTAGCGTCGCAAAGCGTGTGCAGCCCGACGCGAGGTTGAGGAGTTCTCGCATGTTGGGGATCGGGTGCCGGTCGGGTACTGTCCAAGAGTTGAGGCGGCCGTAGTCGATACAGAGACGGTAGGCGTCGCCCTTTGCGACCAGGACGATGGGGCTTGCGTAAGGCCCCTCAGAGGGCTGTGTGATCTCGTCCTGGCGCAGGCGCTCGACGTATGGCAACAGCCACTCCAGCTTCTTCGGGTGTAGGTTGCGCGGGCGAAGACGGATCGGAGGGGCGTTGTCGTAAAGCGGGATGCGCATAGGGGCAAACGAGCACGGCTGTTTGCTTATGACGGGGTCGAATAGGTGATCGAACCGACGGAGGATCGAATGTAGCTCGTCGGTCTGGGCCTTGGTGGAGAGCTCGTGTATCTCACACGCGTCGGTGTGAAACTCGCTTGAGGAGACGGCCTCGACGGGGGCGTCGAGGTACTTGTGGAGTGGGAGTCCATCGGTGGCGTCCTCCGGGCGTGAATCCGGAAGAAGTGGGATGTGGAGGCCACTCTCGGAGAGATAACCGAGCGCGCGAAGCACGTCGCATCCAATGAGCACACGTTCAGTGGCGCGCGTCATGATGTAGAGGATGAGATCGACGATGACGTTTCCAGATGTGCTGGGCAACGTGATCCGCGCTTGGACGTAGTGAGTGATGAGGATGGGCTCATTGGTAACGGACTGAACAGTAAATGGCTTTTCAAGCTCATGTGTGACGAGTTGGAGCGTCTTAACGGAGGTTGTGGAGATGATCGTGATTGCGGAGCCGCTATCGATCAATATCACCTGTTCTTGGTCATTCACAGCTCCCTTAACTGAGAATGCAGTTGAAGCGGCAACTTCTTCGATAAAGGCATCATCACAAGCATTGTGTGCGACTTCGACTTCGTGGACTCCTGGACGAGAGTTGATCAGCTTGGATCTGTCCCGGAGCACCATGTTCCCAGCGCGTCTCTCGTCGGGGCGAGGCTGTGGCTGCTGGGATGACTGTTGCTGCTGCTTCTGAGCAGCTGGTGCCGGCTGTGGCTGAGCCGGTTTGTTGGCCGCTTGGGGCTGGCGTTGCGGCTGAGGTGCCGGTCTGGCGTCGCGGGCCGCGGCGGGGTGGCCTTTGGTAGCCTGGGGCTGTCCGGGCGTGCTGCCGCGGTGCGGGCAATCATCCTTCCAGTGCATGCCTCCACAGGAGCACGCGTATGGAGGAGGGCGCCGGCGCTCGCGGCGGGATCTGGTGTTGGCGTTCTGGCTATGTTTCGGGCCAGTGCTGGAGCTCGTGATGGAGCTCGTGCTGGAGGATGTGATGGATATGTCTTGAATCACGCTTCCGAGGACTTCACGGGCGTCAATGGCGTGCAGTATGAGCTCGCGCGTGTGCACAAATAAGCTATCGATGTCCCGGGCGCCAGAGAGGTCCCACTTTTGCTGAATACGGTTGGCAAGTGAGACCGGGCGAAGGGCGGCGATAAAAGCTTTGGCGATGATCTTATCGAGTCCGCGGGTGGGGCTGGCTTTTCTCGGGGTGTCCTGCTCACTCGGCGTGCTGTCTGGCTTCTGGGTGATGACCTTGCTGAGGGCGGCCTCGTCTTCATCCACCTCGGCGGGCTCGGGCTCTGGCTTGGCGCCGAGCTCGGCGTTGAGAAGGGCATGGGCGTGGGAGCGCAGCTCCTCGGTCTCAGCCATGAGACGAGATACGGCCTCGATCGTGGACTTGGTTCGGTCCTGCGTGAGGGCCCGGATTTCTTGGATGGTTTTCTCAAGGGTTCTCGGGAAAGAAAGAGCGGTGATTTCGGCGAGAAGTTCTGCGTCGTTGAGTGCTTCGACGTCGACGTTGCGGACAAATCGGACATGACTGACTTGATCCTCGGTGAGGCACTCGTAAGCCGTTATGACGGTTGTGGTAGGAGCATGCTTCTGCGCGAACGTGAGGGCGCGTTTGAACGCGCGAACGGACTCTCTAGAGAAGTCCGATAGTGATGGCGGAATCCAATTATTCATTTCGGAAAGTGATCACTGTGCCGGGGCGAAGAGATTGGAACATTTACATAAACTGCGGACGTGGATGCCTTATGACAGCTCGCGTTGGGAACTCTGTCTGCCGATCAGACGGATGCCCTGTAGGATTCCCGCGAGCTCCTTCACGTTGATAGATTCTGCTCTTAGTTCTGGAGTGAACGTGCCCGAGGCTGAGGTCCCATACTCGCCGTGCACGGCTGCTCCCCACTTGACTCCAGATGCGTCTGTCGATACGACGAGGTCTAAGGAGGGGTGAGCGCCCCAAAGCGACTGAAGTTCTCTGATGTCTCGGACTGGGCGCTCTCTTAGCAGTAGCAGCCACTCTTGCAGTAGCTCCTTGGAGAGTGGGTCCTGTTGAAGGTGTCTCAGCCGGAGGAAAGCCCCGTGGGCGGTTGTAGCGAAGTAAGTCAGTCTCCCGAGGATCTTGGCCCAAGTCTCCTGATCGATGGTCTTGCCTGCCAGAGCCTGATGAATGTGAGAGGAGTAACGTTTGGCCTTGTCCGCCGGGAGGCGTATTGTAAAACTCGCGGAGTCTATCACGAGCCCCAGATAGACCAATGACTGAGTCGGTGCCCATTCTGACTTCTCCTCTGAGGTGAGGACACAGAGGTCGGCTAGAGTCCGCCTGATGCGCGGCACCGCCCTCCTCAGGATTTCTCGGTCGCGGTGAAATAAGAGGAAGTCGTCGAGGTAGACAACGATGGTAAGACCCGTCCGAAGGGCTAGTATCTTGGCGAGTTGGTTGGTGATCGTCTGAAACACGAACGGCGATGCGCGCCAGCCGAAGCCTAGCACTCTGTACTGAAACGCTCGTCCGTCTGGAAGATAGACTCCTAGCAGCTTGCGGTCCTCCTTCCGTACTGGTACTTGATGGTACCCGGACTTGAGGTCGAACTTGACCATCCAGTCGCCCCTCTGGAGAAGGGAGAGAGCTCTGCGCAGACCGTAGAGCCGGAAGGATGAGCGCTCTGCCGAGCAGTCGTTCAGTATCGTGAGGTTGTGAATGATCCTCTTCGACTCGCCCTTCGGCACAGTAAACAGCGAGGCGGTGTGTCGCAGGGAAGAGGGATTCACTTGCTCTATGACGCCTGTCTCTATCAAGGAAGGAATCTGCTGGACAATGAATGGGTCGACTGTCGGCTGTTGCCTTGGTGCTGGTGGTTGACTTCTCAGACGGATCTCGACCCCGTATCGTAACCAGTTGATCACCCGTTGTGATGCTCCCAACCTCTGCCACTCCCTCCACGCCGCGTTCATGCATGGAAAGAGGGTTAGGTGTGGGCTCTCTTGCCGGAGGATCCTGTCTGAGTGCGACCTCGGTCCTGAGCGCGGCCACCGCGGCGAAAATTAGCGTCGCGCTTATCGCCCTTAGACTTGGCGCGGGCCGCCAGTTCCAGGACCTCGTCGCGATCAGGCACGCCCTTCGCCTTGCAATAGTTCTCGAACCGCTCTGCAGTAGCGTCAGTGTACACGTCCTTGATTAGAAGGTACTGGATTCTTGCAAAGAGAATGTTCCCGATCTCCTTCATCTTTGCGCCGTTCTCGATCCTATTCATGGTCTTGTATACGAATCTGGCCTCATCTTCGAGGCCGAACCTCTTTGGCATCTCCAGGAACAGTGGACGGCGAGCTGCTTCTGCTTGCTGCTCCAAAATTGCTTCCGATTGTATCTTAACCAAGCGCTCCAGCTTCTCGATACGCTTGTTAAGCTCATCGGGACTGTCTTGCGGCGGCAGGTCTTCGTTATCAGACATCCTGCCGATGCGTTTCGAAGTGTGACCTAAAGTGCACATTGATCGGCGCGCGCAGGTGCCAGTGATGGTCCTGTGACAGGAGATAGCCCACGTGTTGTATCGCGTTCACAGAGCTACTAGGAAGCCTTTATAGTCTCTTATTATTCTTCTTCGTTGCTGCAGTCACTAAAATAGAATACTTCAAACGCCCAACCGGACACCGCAGCTATCTACGGCGGTGACTTGTGTGGTGAGTATTGTGGCCGTGGTGTCGTCGCCAGGGCCTCTGTGAGAAGCGATCTTGTACTTATGAGTGGCGTTGCGATCTCGTCCATGCCAAATCCACTGCTGTTAGTCTCCTCTCCTTCGTCGATAGTCGGAATGAGCAGCCTGCGGGAATGGATACCCTGCCTGACGTTCATCAGTGATTCCAGGCTGGAATGGGTCGGCGTCGACGAGGCGTTCGAGAGGTCTTGAATGAGGGAGACGTCGATCTGCTCCTCGCCGTTAGATCCAACGGCGAAGAGCTGCATTGGTGTGAGGCAGCCGTTGTAGCTGTTCGTGAATGTAGAGGATTGGCGCAGGCTGTTGTTATAGCTGCTCTGGCTCTCGCGACGAGTTGTTTCGAAGGTGCGAGAAGCACGGCCTGGAGAAAAAGCCGATCCAGGAGCTGCGTTAAGGAAGTGCTGGCGTAGTTTGAGGAACGAGAAGGCTATATCCCTCCAGTTGTTCGTTTCTGGGAACTGATGCTCTGCATTGATAACCCCGTCCTTCATATGCTCGATCTCTCGTCGCTGTCGTATCGATAGTCTTGATTCCATTGTTTCTAGAGCCTTTTCAAGCTTGGCGGGCTCGTCTTCGCCCAGCATTGAAAGGCTGTTTGGTTGGCGGATACAATGAGATCCACAAGATTCAGCGACGGTTGTCACAATCATCGAGTTCTGTTTGGGCCGCCAGCACATTCCACACCCCCTGTTTCGAGTTTGACTTCGTTCCGCCGTTTCCGAGCCGCCGGGCTGACTTGTCGTAAAAGGACGAATGAATAATAAACGTCAGCAGAATGAAGCCATTGCAGAGATCACGCCAGTGGTCACAGCCGTTCATGGCGCCATAGAAGTCTGGTTTGCCGAAAATAACATTCCGAAACCGATTTGGAGAAATGCCAACGAGCATGCTGATACTCGCTCTAAGCGCTCTATTTGTACATATACACGCGCAAAGCCCACTAATATCCCTGAATTCCGCATTAGACAGCACTATTTTCAAGGCCTTCCCTTTCTTTCAAGTGTCGCGCTTCGATCTCAAGAGCTGGCTCGTGGACAACCTCGCTGATTTCCGATTGTGGACTCTTATGGACGAACTAACCAATTGGGACACAGTACCAACGCACAGCATCCCCGAAGCACCATATGTTTTGTACTTTCCCGACGCGACTACGTCAATCTCCGACGTTAACGCTGTTCCATCATTCATTGTGTGGCTCACAGTCGCAGCATGCCTTGCCGTACTCGCTGCGTGTACGATGGTCTTCCTCTCTTGCACTGTTCACACGCTTACCCTGACGAAAGCAACAAGGCCACGCCTCAAGACGCCCGTGCGAGCTGCCTTCTGGGCATACCAGTGCATGGCCTCCATGACAGTTGGTTCATTCCTTTTCGTAGTGGCAGGTGCCGTGTTGTGGTTCACGGCGAGCACTGAGCAGGCCCTGGTCGGCAACCCCCTCTTGTTCTTATCCGAGAGTCGCGACAGCCTCCTCGCCAACGTTGAGGGTATCACAGACATAGCCAGAGCCCTGCCCGAAGTTGCTGACGCCGTTCGTCACATTCACCTGACCGACGCTCTGGAAGTACTCGAACCACAGTTCCTCGCAGTCGATCAGATCGCTGCAAACTTCTCTGCCATCATGTTGGCCGCGGTAGACATCAATACCACCATCACAGACCTTGAGGCGGGCGTGGACGACTTGAATGTGCTTGTCAACACGTTCACTGCCGCTGTGACTGCCATTTCATCGGATTACAGCTCATCTATCGGTGTGCCGTCTGTTGGAACGAATCTACACGATCCCATTGATACAATATATCATACGCTAGATTCAATCGATCTCGCGACTGCCAGGGCAAATGCATCTGCCATGATTAACGACGCTGCCAAGATTCCCGAGTTCGAGGCTGCCAGCGTCTTACTTTCTCTCGGCCTCGGCACCGCTCTCAACAAGACAACCGCTATGCTCGACTCACTCGCCTGGTTAGGCAGCAAAACGCCCGAGTCCGCTCTGACGACTGCGCCCGGGATCCCCCCAGCCCTCTCTTCCGTCATCGCCCAGAGCATTGATAGCCCAGGCTCGATCACAGGCCCGGGTATGGCGGTGTCTGTTCTCGTCACGGCCGCGCTCCTATTGGCCGCCTGGTGCTGCGTATCAGGCCTGCTCTCGGGCGGGCAGTGCGGACTAGTGTCGTGCTCGTGGTGCATGGGATGCCAGTCCTGCTGCTCATTCGCGTTGACGTCTGTTCTGCTCGCTGGATTGGCCATACTGACGCCTGTGTTGAAGCTTTCATCGCTTGCTTGCACTGACGGGAAAATGTGGACCGCTGACCTTCTATCGCGTGTTGCCGGACTAGATATTGTGTCAGATACACTTACCACACTCTCCGGCTATGATGTGGTCATATCTATTGATACGACCCAGTTTCTTGACATCATCAGCTGTCAAGGTGCATCAATCACAACCATTTTCGGCCCCAGTTATGCTTCAACCAACGGACTTGAAGGACTTGTCGAGGATTTCGTCGGAGCGAGCTCCTTTACAGTTCCCACGCTTAGCGGGAGCGTGACGTTTGCAGATTACTTCGCAGGCATCAACACTACTGCTTTCCTCGATTCACTCGGTCTCGAAGATACGATTGTCAGCCAGGTCAACAAGAGTCTTGATTCGATCTCCGGTCAGATCCACTCAATGCAGACCCAAGCGACGAGTCAATCAAACATTGACTTGAGCAGCAGCGGTCTGGACATCTCAACGTTACAGTCGGACATTGCAACTTACCAGACAGACGTTGCTGATGACAGCACATTCGGCTGGGACCAGAGCGCTGCGGTTACTGCTCTCTCAAACTACCACAGCTTGATCGCCCAGTATTACACTGATAACTGTGGGGCTGCGGACTTCTGTACCGCATGCGGGGTGGAGAAGGGGCTTTATGACAGCGATCCTGCAGCATTTACGACGGAGACCATCGAGGACTGGAATTATGTACAGGCGTTAATAGCATGTATAGTCGCCTCCGTAGCCCCTCCAGACACGAGCAACCTCGAGACCGGACTTGCAAGCCTGGATGACTTGAAGCAAGTCATTGAGTTAATCACACAGTTCCAGGTTGACACTCCGCCTGTGTTGAGTGATATCCAGACCGCCCTGGCCACACTTGACACCCAGCTCGGGGACGTCAATGCTGTGTTGAGACCAGATATGTTAGGCTCGCTGTCTGACTTCAATACGTCCCTGGATTCGGTCAACGTGACTGGGATATCGTCAGTCATCACTGGTAACGCGGCCACCGCTCTTGGAGTGATAACCACCAACCTAGCCCAGGCGGCAGAGGCAGCTGACCGTGCGACAGACTGCTCGATTATCGGCGGCGCCACGGGGCTTGTGGGCGAGGGGCTGTGCGGCACAAGCAGGGGATGGCTCCACGTGCTGTACATACTGCTACTCATTCTGGCACTCGTGGGAATGGCACACTGCGTCTCCACGTACGCGGTCTACAGATTCATCGCTCGAAGCCCAAAGAAAGCACGGAAAAAGGCCGCAGGGAAAGCCGAGGCGTCAACGAATGCCCCAAGCTGGAATAGAGCTGGCTCCCGAATCATAGACTTCGACGAGGACTCCATCCCCGACGTCACAAACATCACTGCTAACCCCGCCATGGCTAACCTCGTGACTGCGCTCAGAGTCACAGAGGCTGTCGCTAAACTGCGCGTCAGGGCTGGGAAGCTTACGGACACAACCGGAGCCGTGCATGATCCTGTAGAATATGTGGTGCCGCTCAATCTCTGAGATTGATGCACATGTTATCGTATTATTCGAATATTTCTCTAGATTCACACGAGTGAAGTAAATGGTACACTCGATCGTTAAAACCGCATTTAAATAGCCGTAGCGCCCACCGCGTCCTTCCGGTTGAGCCCCTGGCGTCTGTACTGCGCCTTACGGCGCTCCTTTTCGTTCGCCTGCCTTATCGCATCCCTACCAGCCTTGGCCTTCTCCGCCTTCTTCACACGTTCCTTCGCTGCGTCTGCCCGTTTCACTCTCCTATGGGCGCTAAGCTGCTGGATGTGAGTGACGCTGGCGTCGCGGGCCTTCTCTGCAACGGTCCTGGCGGCCATCATCTCGCGATGTCTAGTGGCGAGATACCCGTCAGAGCTCCGCTTACCGCTCTGCTCGACCTTGGAGCCGAACGGGAGTGCGGTCGCGATCTTCTTGGGGACCACCGTCTTCGAGAACACGCGCTCCTTCCGCTCAATGATTCCGCTGTACAAACTGTCCTTGTTGACGGGGATGGCGACCCCCTTCTCGTCCCTGACCTCCCTGGTGGTCTTCATACCTGCCCACTCGTTGCCTCGTTGGAGTAGCGTCGCTACAGTGAGACACCAGGCCGGGATCTCGACGGGCACCCAGCCACGTAGGAAGACAATGTCAGAGAGCAGGATCTTATCCTCAAACGTCGCCCTGAACGCACCAGGCGGGGCCTTCTCGGCCTTCTTGATTATGCCGCGGATGCCCGAGACCGTCCTGATCTTGGCACCGACGAACCTGTTGACCTCGAGCTCGGAATTGAACATCCCTTTGATAAAGGCACTGTTCTTCATGGTATTGGTCTTCACGCCGTCCTTGCGGTTGGCAGCCCTGAACGGGGTCCCTATAAGCTTCAGCTTCTTCGTAAGACCATGCTTCTTCCCCATCTGAAGCACGGTGCCGGTAGCACTCACCCTGAACGAGCTCTTCGATCTGCTGATAGACTGGAACACGGCTACACCGTAGTTTGGGGGGATCAGAGGCCCGTGGAACGTGGCGAAACAGTGCATGTGCTCAGGTGTGTACTTAATCTGCCGCTGGCGACCGTTAGGGTCCTCCATGGAGAATATGGGTCGTGTCTGGAACCTGCGCCAGCCCATGGAGATGACGGCAGGGTCTCCGTTCTTCAAGATCTTTCGGTGGTAGGGGTGGCGTATGATTCTCGTGTGGACCTGACCCACGGCGGACTCACCTGGACCCAGCCCGCCGAGCACGACTGGCCGGGTTGGGTCAAAGCAGTCGAAGAAGGCTGGGTCGACGCCTGTGACGAGGACGCAGACGTAGGACCCGGGTCTGTAGCCCTCGACCTTGACACGCTGGGCCTCGGGGAGGTTGGCGATCATCTTGTTCCGTTCAGCGATGAGGGCGTGTTTCTCGCCTTGGAGCCGCATGTAGCGGGCCTCAAAGTCCTCCTCCTCCTCGGGGGTCTCCTCCTTGTCCTCATCCTTCTCTTCGCCTTCGCCGTCCTTCTCGTCACCCTCCTCCTCGTCATCTTCATTGCCGCTCTCCACACCGAGATCACCCGCAGCCATGTCCCTGTCATGCTGTCCGAACTCACCCGTGATAAATCGATCCCTGAGCCAATCATCCACACCCTCCTCGTCCATGGGCAGGGATACTGCAGGGTAGACGTGCGTCACGTCCGTCAGGGCGTCCAAGAGGGCGAGAAAGGTCGGGTCGGACACGTCGGGGGCGAGGGGGGTGGCCAGATCATGGTCTGTGTCCGAGTCGGAGCTAGTGGAGTCAGAGTCAGAGTCAGAGTCACTGGAAGAGTCATCGGAGTCGTCTGAAGCGAACTCGAAGGCTGGGCCGGATGTCATGTCGACGTCTTCATCGCTCTCGTCCTGGTCGTCGTCGGAGGCGAACAAGGCGGCGTCATCTGCCTTGGCCCGCTCCCTTGCTGTGTGCAGGCCCGCGATGATCTTCTCGCCCTCGGTTTGGTCACCGACAAGCACTGCGCGCTGCCTCTCGAGACCCTCCGAGGCGACTGTCTGACCGTAGTGGGCCTCACCGCTGATAGTGATGGTCTGCCTGCCCGCGACCCTCTCCATGCCAGCAATGTCGGACATGGGGGCGTAGACGAGCTTGTCCTTCTCTCCCAGCCCGCGCTTACTGCCCTTGTTGAGGATAGGGCAGGGGTCCTCTCTGAACTCGACCGACTCGGCCGAGACATCGCCCAGGCCGGGGATATGGCACAGCTGGCCAGGGCGGAGGTTAGAGCCGAGGACGTAGCCGAACAGACGCATGGAAGTGGGCGCGTCGTCGATTGCTTCGATGCGGTCAGCGAGAACAAAGGGGTGGGCCTCACGCCAGCGGAGGTGCTTGGGGGACTTCTGGAGATGGGTCTGGGAGAAGCGCTTGACGGCGTTTTTGTCGTACTGCTTGCGGACACCGTCGTACTTCAGGACGAACATAGAGGACTCGTGGGAGTTCTGCTTCTTCCAACGTTCGTTCAGGTGCGACTTGACACGGTTCTGCTTCTTCTGCTCGATCTCGTCAAGATGGGTAATGACACCGTGGACGAGGGGGAAGCCGTGGACGGCGAGGAGCGTATGGTACTCAAAGGTCTCCATTTCCCAATCATGAGCGTTGGCGCACATGATAACCATGTCGGGAACCTTAGCAAGATCGATCATGGAGGGCATATCAGGCGTGCATTCGATGAACATCAAGCGGCGGGCCCGAGTTTGGCGAACGGTAATCGGACCGGCAATACGGGAGATCTTCTGGCCCGTGAACATCTGCACAAGGCCTTGAATAAGGGTGCTCTTGCCAGAACCGGCTGGTCCTTGCACCACGATAACCAGGGGCGGTTGTTGCTCCATCACTGGCTTCGTTCCGCTTTTTTTCAAACAGAGCTAGTTTGGCCTGTATGATAGGGAAGACGAGGAAGCGAGTCCGGCTATACCCTACCTGCATCGCATAGACCATATACAGGCTGAAATTTAGGAATATTGACAGCAGACGGTGGACTCAAAACGAATGAACGGTCTCACGAAGCAACTCCAGTATTTAAACAGGGCTATACATAAATTCAGACATCCACGCCCAAAAACTCTACCTGGAATCCACTGGCGCCTTCCTCTTGCCAGCACCAGGCTGGGTCTTTGCCTTGTCCACAAGGAGCGCGTCGAGGTTCAGTGTGTCTGGCAGGAGAACGTAGCGGATGGTATTCCCGCGAACAGCGATCATTTCTACCTTCTGAGGGTCTTGGTGGAGCTTGGCGACCTTTGCATTGCGCATGAAGCAGTTCATGTCGTGAGTAACACCAACCACGGTTCCTAGAATGGTGGTACCATTCTTGAGTTCAAGAGTGATAGTCTCGTTGCGCAATCTAGCCAAGAAACGAACCAGCTTCATCTCTGTTGCTGCGCTATGACGAGGGAAGATCGGTGCAGTTTAGGTATAAACTGCTCGTCTTGATGATCACGATCTTCGCCTCTGCCGCCATTTATACACGCCTCGCCCCTATGTAAACTTCCTATCCAGCCAGTAGTCCGCCCCGCTCTCCTCATAGTCTGCCCTAGTCAAGAAGAGATCATCAAACGGTGTACCGGGAATGCTGACTAAGTTCGCCAGCATCGACCCGCCCATCCAGGCCGAGTCGTCCGGACGGCCCATGGAATCAGCCACGGGTACCTCCAGCTTCTCCAGCGTCTCTGTGTCGTTGATAGCGGCCGTGGTGGCGGCAATGAGGCCGGGCATGAGGAAATTACCGCCCATGCACGATAGCCGCGAGCACAGCTTCTTCTGGGTGGACGTGGTGTTCTCTGCC
Organism: Carpediemonas membranifera; assembly: GCA_019828565.1. Classification (NCBI taxonomy): domain Eukaryota; phylum Fornicata; genus Carpediemonas; species Carpediemonas membranifera. The sequence goes on from JAHDYR010000011.1 coordinate 397,772, forward strand.
AGCCTCCTGATAGCAGCCGGGATGCCAGTGCTGTCGTTCAGCAGCATTTCGGACCCAGCGACCATTAGGTCGGGGGGGACGAGGATCGTTTGGCCGTCCGGAAGGCGATAGGGGATGATGTCGGATTCAACGGTAGCCTTAGTGCCGGACACAGCCTCCTTCATTCTCTGGGCAGTTGCTCTTGTCCTAAAAATGCTCTGTGACACGGCGGTTCCTTCAGGGTACAGTGGCTCCGCAGAAGACGTGATATGGGACACAAACCGGTCAGTTATATCAGCCCCAGTGACATCCACGCGCTCTATCGCATCCCTCGGCACGCAACCCTCCAGGACGGGGTAGACTGCAGTGAACCCCTCGCCACTCTCCACGGCCAAGGCAGAGTACGAGTCCGTGGTGTACATTGAGAGCACACCGGACAGGCAGAAGGACAGGCCGGGGCAGCGCCACTGGTCGAAGAGGAGGCTCATCACACGCTCGCGCTGGCTACGGCGTGCGACAACAGAGTCGGAGAATACAAAGGGTACGGCCTCGACGATGTCCTCAATGCCAGCCTCGTCGTGGAACATGCTGCTGGACACGCCGTACTCCATGATTGTCTCGAATGCTGCCCAGTCATCGACTTGGCCGCGCCTCATCACGGGGTTGATGTCGACTGTAGGCGGGAGGTCGGATTCTACAAGCTCGTTGTAGCCTGCAATGTATGATAGCTCTGTAACATCACCCTCTTCGTCAACTGAGCGCTCGGCAAGAACGCCTAAGGCCTGTGTGAGGTTAAAGGATGCCGCATACCGCTGGAAGCCTCGATTTTGGCGCTTTGTCGCCACCAAAGCCGAATCTATATGTCTGTGTACCCATATCGACAACGATTGGGACGATCCCATCCTCAAACGTTGTTTGCGGAGACATCCGTCGCGACAATGTGCTTAAAGTGCACAGAGCTGCTTAGTTTAGGGGCGCCAGTAGAGATACATGAGTGTATAGCATGCATCATTCACCGCGGCATGTCGAGAAGCGACACAGGAGTCTATTTCTCGTTAAGTCGCACGCGACCTCGAAAATTTTCCCAACAACAGATACCAAGGCGTGCATCCGTATTATGGCCCATCTACGGCCCCAATGTATCCTATTCTTGTCTAAACTGACCAATTTTTATTTTTGGCGTTTAGAACGAAACCGATATGCCTCGCCAGATTCAGCTGGCTTCTGGCTTCGTCGTTGATGCAGAAGACGACGAACTTACACCAACAATTGAACAATTCCAGCCACAACAGCCCGCTGAGTCCGAGGAAGCCACGCCTGCGTCCTCTTCACCGATGTACATGCTCGGGGCGAACAGACGTCGCCGGAGGAAGACAAACAGGAGCCGCGGCTCTGCTTTGAACTCCGATGGGCTTAATTTGGAGGCTACACCCTCTCCGATCGCCGCATCGCCCGACCAAACGCCCGATTCGACCATTCCCCCGCAGATTCACTCCGAGAGACATCACCATGGTCCTGCCAGACCCAGCGACAGCCTAGAGCCCGTCTCTCCCGTGGGCCGTATGCATAACCACGCCCGTGAGGTGTCCGCGGTTGACTGCGACGTTCCAAACCACGCCCACGGCGCCGACGGCGTGCGCCCGACTCCGCCGTATAACAGACGAGTGGACGTACACAGCGCCACCCCTCCAGGCTCGGCACAGGGCAGCCGGGCGGACATACTCGACTCAGCACAGATCATTGCGGACAGCGACAGCGACGGTGTCGAGGAGATCGACGTGGGCCTTGACCCGAAGCAGACCCGCAAGGCTGTACTCATCGCCCCCGGGTCCAACCGCGACGTGCTGCCTGCGGTCCACGGCGATGACCCAGCCCCCCAACCAGACCGCCGAGAGTTCTACAACGACTGGGCGAAGAGCATGAAAATGACAGTCCGGAGCAGCTACAACCCCCACATGAAGAAACACCCCGCTCCAGCCCCTGAGGGCGAGGAGAACACGGCCTGGACCCGCATCAAAGCCCGAGCGCTGGCGCTGTATACGTGGTACAAATACCAGCTCCGCAAACGCCACGGACCTGTCCAGCTGTGGCGCAAGCAGATCCTGAACATCGAAGGCCACTTCGGGTCGGGGGTCGCGTCGTTCTTTATCTTCCAACGCAACGTGTTCATCCTTGACGCGGCCATCATGCTTCTCTGGCTCATCCCACTCGCCCTGGGCCTCCTCTCCGACGTGTGGCGCGACTACTTCGAAGCCAAGGACCTCCGCTGGTGGATCGTCGACTCCTGGTTCGGGATGACACCACTCTTTTACAGCGGATATCCCTCTACCCTCAACGGCGACGACTTCAAGTGGCTCACTGGTATCCTGCCTGCCGGGCCAGTGAAGGACGCCGTGTTGTGGACGTTGGCCCGCTTGCCCACTGTCCCTGTCGATCTGCTGTGGGCCACGTGCGTGGTGCTTACGTACATTGTATCGTTCGCCGTGCTCGTGTACTGGATCAAGCAACACTTCTTCACGGCGTCTGAGGATGATCTCCTCGTCAGCAACAACGAGTACCCCATGGGCACGCTGGTCTACGGCTCGTGGGACATGGGTATCGCCAGCAGGCACGCTGGTCGACTCCTCAAGGCTAACATCATCACAAGACTCCGGGAACTAGCCGAGAAGGAGCGTATCCAGGCCCAGGCGCTGCACCGTTCACTCCCATCTGCCCTGCTCGACTATGCGGCCAAGGTTGCGGGCTTCCTCGTCTCTGTCGCCCTGATGACAGTGTCTGGTACTATTGTTGTCACGATGGTCCAGATCAGCAAGATGTACGGCGACCAGTACGCCTTTATCACGCTGATCACAACTGCATGTATTGGTATCAACAACTTCGGAATCCCTCTGTGCATCCGTTTCGTCTCCGTCTTTGAGAGGTGGCGCAACCCGAACCACGCAATCCTCTTCACCGTCGCACGAATCTGGTTTGTTAAGATGTTCGCTATCTTTATCGTCGTATACCAAAACTTTGGCGATATCGCTTACCGCACAGTTTTTGCTAGATTCTCTGACATCGTCCCAGTCAACTCGACCGACACGTGCCCCATGTCCAACATCGGTATCCAGTTCTGGTATCTCCTGTGGATGGATCTAGCGATCACGGCCGCCGCCGACATTGGTCTGGCCGTTCTTCCATGGGTCGTCACGAGACAGAGGTCAGAGTTCGTCATCACGGTCAACACCATTGATACGATGTACCGCCAGGCCCTGTTCTGGATCGCCGCCATTCTCTCGCCAGCCAATGCCATCGTCGGTGTCATCTCCCATGGGTCCATGTTCTTTATCCTGTACTATGTTACAGTGTGGACGAACGCTCCCCAGAAGACCTCTTGGGGCGCAAGCCGCATCTCACACTACTTCCTTGTCCTCCTCTCATTGACAATGATTGTGACAATGGTGCCGATGCTCATCGTGCTCCTCCTGGTCGGTGGAATCGAGGGTGAAGAGTGTGGTCCCTTTATTGCCCACGGGTCGGGGTACAAGACTGTGTTGCACTACATGGAGCAGCTCTCCATCGCTGGAACAAGCCTTAAGGACGCCTTCGAGTACCTCCTTCGACCTGCAGTGCTTGCCCCCTTCGTTGTCATCTGTCTCGTCGGTATCTACTTCCTTTGGGCTCTAAGGCGCCGCAGCACGCGCAAGGCTCACACTATCGGCACCCTTATTGACACAACCAAGCGAGACACGGCAAAGTTGGTCCTCACAATCCATAAGCAGGCCAAGAAAGACGCCATTCTGAAGACTGACGAGCTCACGATCCAGGAGAAGCGCGACATCCTGATGAAGATGGTCAGCCGCCAGAGGAACCAGAAGAAGACGCTCCAGATGCAGAAGTACCAGTTCGAGCAACTGAAGGCGAAGAAACAGGCGCTGTTGGCAGAGGCCGAGGCTGAGAGAGAGGCCAGGCGTGTAGCAGACGAGGAGCTCCGCAAGCTCAAGGCGAAGGCGGAGCGGGAAATGAGTAAGATCAAGAGGATCGAGGAGAAGACCGAGCAGACATCGGCCGCGGTCAAGGCTGAGGCGGCCAAGATGTCTGCCATCCTTCAGCAGCCCTCGCCCATGATGGCCGGCTCGCCCCAGATGGCGGTTGACTCCCGCAGACAGAGCGTTGTCAGCAGTACCGCGGGCCAGGCGGGAAGCCAGGTCGGAGGTCGTGGGATACCCGCCCCGCAACCAGTGATGGGGAATGCCGAGCCTGCCTGGGCTGGTGCGATGCATCCAAGCATGAGGTCAGCTGCCCCCAGCAACGCCGGGTCTGCCCAAACTGCGCCTGCTCCTGCGCATGAGCAAGAGAAGAAGCAGGAAAAGAAGTCCCGCCGTAGACGCTCGAGTGCTGCGGAAGGCGCGCCGTCGGGATTTGACCCGCAGCAAGCCTGGGCCCAGCAACAGCAGATGTACGTGGCCCAGCAGCAGGGGCGGGCTCAGTCTCATGTGGGGGTGCCCGCACCGCATATGGCCATGATGGGACAGCAGATGAATCCTATGATGAGAGGGCCAGCCAGCGCAGCGCCGGGCTGGGGTCGCAGGAGGTGATCTGACTGAGTAATGGCGGTGGGAATGTTTGTATAAAGTCACTCGTTTATCCCCAGCGGAGTGGCTAGCCCCGGGTGCATGTAGATGAGCTGCAAGTGATTAAATTACATAAAGTCACTCGTTTATGTGTTATGGGAGGTATGCATGGTGGAGGTGGTTGTGGATGGCTTGACGGTGGCCTGGGGTGAGTCATAATTTGCGATTGACTTGAGTGGGTAGTTGAGTTGGATCGATCGTTGTCAAGAGCATTAACAGTTGCACTGTCCGCGCCACAACTGCTGACCTATGTTGACGTTTGATGAACATTTACCGTGTTACATACTATTAAATACGCCTTGCCGTGGACAACCACTCCTCGGGTATCACCTCGTGCCAAGGGCAGATCTGCGCCCTCGTCCACGGGTCCTTCCAGGAGGGTTCATAAATCTTCGGTCCACATTCTGATGTGGACCGTCTCGTCACTTTACAACCCCTGCCCAAACACCGACCATGGCAACTATGCCAGCGCAAGACTCTGTTGTCCGTATCGTATCGTTAAACTTTTCCGACAGTCAAAAATCATCAAGCGTTACAGGTACGGCGGTATCACTTCAGAACGATTTCTCATACAGTCGTTGAAAACGAAGCAATGGCATCAGAAACGTCTTGGACAAGGATGTTGGAAGGCCGTTGGCACTGGAACCCTCGGGCGAATGGCAGCTTTGAATTGACTCAATTTGTTCTGGCCAGAGGGATCAAATCCACGACCATATGATGACATATGCAAGCGAAAAATCGTAGCTTCCGATGCGTACAACACATTTTTGCCATCAAATAATTCTATCTTGATAGTTCTAGGTGTCTCTGCGATAAGCATAGTTGCATCTGATTAGAGCAATTTCTGAAAGCATAAGTGCGGATGGCCGAGTGGTCTAAGGCGCTGGTTTAAGGCACCAGTCTCTTCGGGGGCGTGGGTTCGAATCCCACTTCGCACATATGTTTATTGACGAATCGGTCAGCGCTACGGAGAAGCACACGGAGGGCTCGTTCGACGTCGTGGTCGCTCGTGGGCACGCTCGGGGTGGTGTGGGGGCGATACGAGGCGTTGGGCCTAAAAGTGCGCGTTGCAGATTTTCGGCACTTCGACACCGAATGCGGGAATTTCGCTGAGAAAGCAACGAATACGGAAAGTAGCGCTGAAAAAGAAATCAATATCAATTAGTCATCGCAAAAGGCGTTGTAGCCATGCGATGCAAGCACAGCGACCGCGTGCCGTGCTTCTTCAGTCCAATCACGGGCAACGAGGCAGTTTCCTCTCCAAATTGCTGCGAAAACACGTTCATGAACACGTGTTGCGTTCTTGCCGCTCATCAAAGCGGTGAACTCCTTCATCCAACCGTTTGCCGTCACCACGTGGCCGCCCATCTCTGAGCGCCTACCGCAGCGCCCATCGAGGGACACTACGGCCGGGATCACATCAACATTCCACGGGGCGTACCGCTCACGCTTCTTCCGAGCCGTGTCGTGGTACTCGTTCGAGACCACAACATCGATGGCCGTAGGGTTCGTGCCGCGGTCGTTGAACGCGAAGACGTCAACTCGGGCGTCTCTGTGCGTTGTGTCGGGGTCTTTCGTGTAACGGGAGGAGTGGCGGAGCCAGAACTCCTTCCTGGCAGGGACACCGTTCCCCACCACTTCGCACAAACTTTTACTCAAAGCAACATTCACCGTGCTAGCTATCCTAGCCTCATGACATTCTTTTCATTAACCAACGGGGGGCGCTTAATTTACACAATGTTAACGAGGAAGCTAGTGTAAGTTAAACGTGAAGTCCTCTCCGCTTACCGAGGGAGAAGGAGTATACCAGTCGTAACTGGTACCGTGCCGTCGGATCCGGCGGATCCGAACCTTGCGCCATTCTGTCCGCATAAACTGCGTGACTCGCCTGACCGGCGAAACACCTTTTGCCCGGAGTGAGGCTATCGCATCGCCCTCCGCTCCGGGCCCGTTACCCGAGGTAACCTTACTGACGATGTAGCGCCAGCTAGCTATCCTAGCCTCATGACATTCTTTTCATTAACCAACGGGGATATCCCGCCGGCAACGTGCTAACAATGGTTGGCCCACAGGCACGCAAGTGGGCCCCCGACCAACCCCCTCGTGGGTTCGCGTCCAAGAATGTCAGTACCGTGCTAATCGTCACTGCCCCACGACTCCCGTCGTGATTTAGAGTGGTGGTTGTAGTAGAATTGAGGCCAGGTGACCCTAGACCCCTGGATGGGTGCGTACCCCGTTACCCATGTACCTCAGCATGCTCTTCGTAGATGACCACGTGCCCATTGAAAGGAGGACCTCCGTGTTTGTGTTGGCCACTGCCAGCTCAGTAGCTGCCCCCTTGCGGAAGGAGTGCCATGAAACGCTCGGGCCGAAGGCGCTGTGGATCCATGTGCGGAGGGTGGACGCTGCAAGTGGACACGTGAGTGATATACCTCCCGATGGACCGATCGTGCGCCAGATCGAGTCGGAATTGTGTCGCGTCGCAGTTGGGACCCAGGCCTTGAGGGCTCTTGCCGGGTTGAAGCGGTCCCATGACCTGTTAGGAATAAGCTTATGGATGCCCTTGGCCGTCTTGGTGCGGGGGAACCAGAGCATAGCGTTGCCCTGTTCATCAGTTAAAATGTCCGGTATGGAAAGTTGGAATCACCAACCGGAACAAAGCCAAGCGCCGAGGAATGATAGCCATTGGCGATTCTTTCGAGGTTTATAGAGCTCAAAACAGAGCGGCGGTGACCTATAGCGCGGAATGCCACATTTTGGTCAATTCAGCATCGGGAGTTCTCCTGCTCGGGGAATACCAGCAGGAACAGCATAACTCTTTACCACTTCTACCCATAGGGCGCACGAGGCCTCTCTCTAGCCTCCTCGATGAGATCGCCTGAGACCAAGTCAAACGGAAGCGAAACGGGCCGGTGGCAGAAAACTGGAAGATGCGAGCGCCGGAGGCACGAGCCGTCGCCCCTGAAACCACCCTGCCTGCCTTGTATAACCCGCTAGCGGACGGGCGCTGTGCTTGGGTTGGTTCTCTGTGCTCCCTAAAGTGCACCCTCTGGGGCAACGAAACCCGTATGGGCATGGAGCCCCCGGTGAGCGGTCTGATGGGATATTACCATCCAAAAGACCAAGGGAAGCTTACCGCCCGGACGTTCCTCAACCCACAGGGCAAAGAACGTCCAGAGGAGCCCCCAGCAACATGCCAAGGGCCCTCACCACTGCAACCAAGCCGAAACCAAGGTATGAACTCATGAATTTAGTAGGAATGACGCGCAACTGGAGGGAAACCCAAATGGCGCCCTGTGGCCGCGCTCCCCGCTGGGAGAAGGGGGAGAATGCCGGGGCCCAGCAACCCGAGTGGTAGGCAGATACCGCAAGGAACAGCAGCAACATGGTCTCAACCCCCCATTCAACCCTGGGTGTTTACTGAGGAGTCCCGGCGCCCAGGAACTCCACTGAGGGGCTTCCGTCGGCAAGGAAATGGGAAACCGAAGGGACATACTGCCTAAGGGCCCGCTCAAGAGCGCCCCTGCTGCTGCGATACATAACCATCTGGGACTGAGAAGTGCGCTGGAATGCCAAAATGGCCTGTAGGTTCTCGACAGGCTGATCCTCGTCGGTCCCCTCATGGAGCATGTCCACGAAGGCATAGGCACACGAGTGCCAGTCCATGGCGATGCGATCCAAAGTGCTGAGAGCGTCGAGGGCTGACGCAAGTGGAGCCACAGGCTGACGAACGGTGCGAGCCCCAGCTGGGGAGGAAGCCAATGGCGTGACAAACGGGGCAGCGCCCTCGCCGTTGTGAGGACCGGGGGAAGCAGGGGACCGGGCCAGCTGGAGGCGGCGGGGGACGGCTTTCCCCTGGAAGGAGCGGAAGAGTCGGCGTTGAGGACTCCTGAGGCCCCATCCCACCAGGTTGGGAGCAGAGGCGCGGGCGCTGCGGGAGGAAGGCAATGCCAATGACCCGGGGGGCAGCTCCTCCACAGAGGACGATGTGGTGGAAGAATCCGACCCCCAGCCCTCTCTAGGGGTCTGGGGCTCCGCCGCGGCAATGCCTGGGCCTTGGAGGTGATCGGCATGAGGGCCAAGAGGGGAATCAGGTACCTTAGAAGGCTGAACCTTAGCTGCGGCAATGCCTGGGCCTTGGTGGTAGTCGCCAGGCGGGCTAATGGGTGTAACAGGAACCAAATGTGGTGAACTCATATTATGGCTACAAGGTTCGCAACCGACCCCGCATCTCAGGCAATAGGCCACACCTCCCCGCCCCTGCTCGGAAAGGCCAACGTGCAACGCCACAAGGCTATGGTGTGATCAGGTGATGGAGCACTAAAATGCACACTCCTCATCCGAGCCACCGGCCGGCAATGGACGCGTTTCCCAGGAACCCACAGGGCGGGTACGTTGCCCGAGCAGAAGATCTCCTCCCCGAGCATCCCATAGGGCCTCCTCTACGCAAGGAGCGCACGAGAACCGAGAAAATCGCCGACTTGATCCGGATGTACGGCGACCTAAAAGGGTATAGCAAGATAAAGGATCCCTTCCCCCCAGGAGTGGATCACCAGCTACAGTGGTGGCAGAATCCCAGCCGAGAAAGGGAAATAACGGCTACCCAAATGCTAGAAAATGACATCCTGCTATACCACTACGCCCTGATAACCGGAAGGCCATGGTGGGTAAGCCAGGCGGCCTGGAAAATCCACCGCGAGGACCAACAGCGCCGGCCACTGCCCCGATGCGGGCCGGCCTTCGTGATGTTCACCTCCAAGGCCGATTACTCCCTGACCCCGGGTTTCCCAGCCTACGAGCGCCGGCAACGGCGCCTACAGGCGAGGCGGGCAGGGAGGGCTCCCCCCGGGGGATTCATGCCGACTTTCCCCCTCCGACTTTTCGAGACCAATTTCGGCCACAAACACAAAGTTCCCCCAACAAGCCATGGGCCGGGGGAATGATGTAGACGAAGCTGGAACAGAGCTCACCAAGCTTGGAAAACGCTTAGCTACGACCGAAGAGTGGCAAAAAGTCCGAAGAGCAGCCGATTCCATCCTCGCCAAGTGCAACAACACCACAGTGATCTTCTCGAGGGATAACGCCGCCAACTTCAAGGTATCAAGCCCGCCACCGGCTAGATCCTTGCTGTTCGAGCTAGTTGCCAGCACTCTCAAGGCCGCAGGTCACCAAAGCCTCACAGGGCCTGGGATCAGGACAAGGTTCGGCCAGCAGAGCGCCGCCTGGCTCCTCAAGGCAGGCGGCCAAGCCACAGCCGGCTCAGCGAAAGCGCCAGGTGCGGACAGAGCCCACAACAACGTCAACAACAAGTGGGCGGCCCTAGGTCGGGCCTGGGAGGATGCCCCCGTCCCCCTTAGCCCCAGACCCCCAGCAGGAAGCTTCCCCCCCTTGACGGACAGGCCGTCAAGCCCTGGGAAGGTGGCATGTTCTCCGCGATAGCTGTCTACAGCAGGACCGATGGGGTGACCAGACCTGTGTTGGTTAGCAGGACACCCACGGATTCAGCCCTCAACATTGCCGGCGACGAGCTAGCGCGCAGTGAGGCCGAAGACTTAGTGCTTCGCTGGACGGTTCCGGGCTTCAAAGAGCTGTGGGCCGCATGGGATACTACTACCCGGCCAATGCCGGCCCCTGAGTTCATCCACCCGGACCTCTGCGACGCTTCCACCCTCGTTAGCAGGATCGCAAACATCTGGATGGCGGACCAGGGTACCAAGCTGCTCGCCACCGAATCCACAGGGGACGGCCCGCCCAAGGGCAACGAGCAAACCGACAACCCACCCCACGAGGGCAACCCGGTCACCCCCCACCGAATAATGGCAGAGCAAGTGCAGGTGATAGCCCGCCCAACGGCGGCCCAAGGACGGACCCACCCACCAGGGGGCAACCTGGGCGTTGCCCCGCACAACGGCGGCGACCCGACCACTGGCCAACCCAACATGGGCGATCCAGTCGCCCCCTCGTTCATTGGGGGCGAAGCAGGTTGGAACCCAACTAGCGGGGGGAACCCCGCCACCATGCCCAGCGGCGAAAGTGCGGGCTCGGAGACCGGGGGTACCCAAGATGGCCCCCGGCCCAACGCCGACGACTCGGCCAGAAGAGTCCCTGGCAGTGATAGTGACGTCAACCCGCCAAGGGGTAGAGAACTGTCAGCCAACAGCAGACTCCCCCCGTCCTGCCCGCTCACCAACCCGCAGGGCAAGAGGATGCTGATCGGGTGCATTGACTTCGAAGCGTCCAAACCCGCATCCAAGGCGGGGGATGAGGCCGTCATATGCGAAGGGGCGGTCATAGTCTTTGACCCCGCCAACGGGAATATCGTCGCCAGTCTGCACGGGATGTTAGGCGAAGATATTCGGGTGGCCGACCTCGACCAGGCTCTGATGAGCTCAAGAATTCTCCACGGTTGCCCCCCAGCCACCTTCGTCGACATCACCACTGGGCAGGCCCCCAGGGATTCGAAAGCACATTCCCAAACAGCACCACATGGTGCGCGGAAATGATCGATGCCCTCCGGCGTCTCGAAGGACACCATAACGCGTTCATCCACCTGACTGCCAAAGGGGTGGAAGCTGAACGAAGTGTCCTCACGAGCGCCAAATACGTACCGGATTCCACGGCCAGGGCATGGGTAGCCACCCACCTAATCGATGAAGCCGGCCTAGATGCGGTGTACCCCCGTCTCAATAGCACCCTCACCCTCTTCTACCCCCCCTCCCAGGAGGACCGCCCGGTCCGAGAGAACCTCCCACAGGAGGACCAGAAGGCAGCCGAGCAGGCCAAGGTCTGGACCCGCGACCAGCAAAGGAGAAGGGAACCCAAGGGGCTGTGCCCCTATCACAGAAAACGCACCAGCCTACTGTCACTGTGCGCTTGCGGATGTATCGCTCTTCTACACAAGACTCTCCCTGGCCATCCACATGCTGTATAACCCGTGGACCTGGGCTGATGTGGGAGCGGAACTAATCGCACGAGGAGGGAAAGTGACGGGGGCACAAAGCCCCATCATTAGAGTAGGACACGGGGTCCCAGACCTGGCTGTAGAGATCAACCGCCATAGAGGGCGAGAGGTCATCACACCCCTGGGGCAACTACAGCACGTGATCTTTACCACCAAGCCGCGTCCGAAGGAAATCCACATGGCCAAAACGACCGCGCAAGAGTTCAGCACAGGAAAAGGAATCCTAAGGGTCCTTGAAAGGAGGGGCGTAGCCGTTCTCAGCCCGGACTCCTGCCCAAGCACGAGACCCCTGGTCGTGGAGCTCCTATCCGAGTGGAACGGTAGGCGCCGCGTAGCAAGGGAGAAGGGCTACTGGCCAGACTTCTATGGCAACCGTACCACCCTGGACCCCAGGGTCATGGAGCAACTCCCGGTCAAACTCCACCCCGAGCTCCTGACCCTATCCCAGGCAGCCTCGCTGGTCCCGCTCCATAAGCATGACATGATGCATGGGGGCTCAGCCCAGCAGCTGAGACACCGGCTCACCCACTGCCTGGTGAACATCGGCGATAGAGCACCAGCGGGCGTCCCGAAACTCATCGTAAGCGCGGAACTCCGGCGCCAAGATAGAGGGCCCAGGCATTATGTCAACTTCTTCCCCTCGGTTCTTCCCCTAGACTGGGGCATCCGCACAGTAGAACAAGGAGGGGAGCCTGGAAGACGCCGCCCGAGCGCCTTGGGCGAACCCCAATACGACGGCACCCTGGCCCTGGGATGCAGTCCCATGATGAGACTACCCCCCATCCGCCTGTGGGACTTCCCGTACACCCAGAACAACGACGGGCACAGGTCGCAGCGAGAGCAAAAAGAGGCTGTGACCGCGGCAAGGGCCGCGCTTAGAGCCTGCCTCGAAGAGCACCGGGAGAGGCTCACCAACGAGATTCACCAAGGCATGGAGTGGCCGGCCCTAGGGCTGCTTGAGGGCCCGCTCACCGAGAACCGACAGGTCCCCACCCCGAACCCATCTCAAAGGAAGGTGAACGCCACCCCCTCCCCCAGCAGGCTCCAAGGGGAAACAAACCCCACCCCCAACCCGCGCCAGGTAACCCCCGCCCACCCCACCCCAAGGGCAATCATCACCCCTAATGCGCACCAGGTAAGCCCTGCTTACCCCACTCCCAGAGGAATGAACCCCCCCACCCGGCCCCGGGACAGGCGATCCTCACGCCTCACAAAGAGGCCAACCCCCCGGCGATGCCTCTGAGCCAGGCTTTCGAGCACCGGCCCCCGCCGGGCGGCCCCGAAGGGAAGAGGCCCCCAAACCCAAGACTGGGCACGGTCGATCAGATGGGTGCCTACATCCAAGCCCTCTTCCAAGCGGAGGTGGAGCGAAGAGCTGAAGAAGAGCGGCAGCGGATCATGAGCCATTACGAAGAGGAAGTCTCCCGGCTGAACAACGAGGTTACCCACCTCCAAGGCCAGCTGGCCAAGGAAAGGGAAGCCCTAGCAAGAGGAGCGAGCGAGCGCCAGCGCCTCCAGCGCATCGCCGAGAAATCGGAGGCCTTCAAAAGAGCCAGCCTCAGGCTCCGTGAAACAAACAGAGTCCTCGAGGCCAGGCTTGAGGAGGCGCTTCATACTGTCAACATCCCTAGATTATCTTTGCTAAACCCTAGATTATCTTCGACCTCAAAAAGCTAGATAATCTACGGTTGCAAGAAAAAATGAACTCGACGATGAGCCGGAGCTGGATCTTCAAAGTGGTATGGTAGTACTTGGCTATACCTAAGCAATACGCATGCGCAGTATCAAACTTTAAATCCTGCTAGAAAAAAGTAACATAGGGACAAATTGGAATTGAGAGTTGAGACTCAAAAAACGGGCAGGGGGGAGGAAATGGTCCATAAGTACGCCTTATGGGTCGCTTCCTCCCCTCTGCCCCTTTTTATCGCAAAATCGATTTGCCGGATTTGACACATGTTTGATGTGATCAAAATGGATTTGATAGACATGAGTCCAGATCATGCAGTTGGCCATCCTGAAGCGCTAGGGCGGTCTGCAGACCGCAGCAATGCCTCTGCTGAATGCCCTTCGCCTGACGGACAGGACGCGCGTTGACTCTAAAGGACTGCATGTTTCGGCATTAAAAAGAAGGTGTGGAATACAACGGAGTCATCGCCGAACCGCTCCGACCAAGTCGGTTATTAGGACATCGCGTTCAGACGCCCTCTGCAATTACCAAGTCAATAGATGGGAGTCGACCTGATCAGCACGTCATTTGGGGCCTCAGGTGACCCTATAGCTGAGTTTGGCTGGGCTCTGCTGCGGCCATGGGCCGCTAGCGCGCTGCTTGGCTCTTTTCTCCTCGTAAGGCGGCCGTAGAGGTCTGATCTGAGCCTCGTTATAATAGTCTGCCCGAGTAGAGGCCAGCCATACCATAAATGCCCCCCATTCCCCCCTCCCGGTCGCTCATACCTCCAAAATGGCCTATATTCCCTGTATGAAGCTTAATAAGGGCGGATTTCCCATAAGTCGTGGCATAGAGGTGTAAACATATCCATTGACTCTGAATCTTTTATTTCTCCATCTGCGAGTTAAGCCAGGCCACTGCCTTTCCCGTCAAATATACCTTACGTGTGTCGTGCGCCTTCTTTGTTGCTCTTGCGGCTGAAGCATCAACAGTGGCCTGCTTCAACAAATCTCGGCAGCTAGACTTCGGCGTCTTGGTGCCACGCCGCGTGCAGGCCCACTCTCTATCGTCCACGGACTCACCACACACAACGCATGACCCTGCGAATACGGTCGGTGGCTTTCTCCTTCAGCTTCTGTCGAAGCAGATCGCACATCGCGGTCTTGACGACGCGTCGAGACAATTCATGCGTGCGCAGGGTACTAACAGGCTCAACCAACAGCTCTGTCTGAGTAGACGCCTCCTCTAGGTCTCGCACAGTCTGAGTCTCTGCATGCTCACCCTGTGGCGAAAACTGCTGGCATTTTCCCACCATCCTCGGCTTATCAGGATCAGGACCCAGCGCAGTCATGTAAACAGGTACCTCAACCCGCTTCTCGACTATCCTGACAGGCTGGGAGTCCCTGCGGGAAGGGACTTGCGGGTGAACTCGCGTCCTGGTCGGCCCCCCGTTCGCCTCGTTGTGCAGAGCCTCCATGAAGGCATTGAAGCCGTCATCACGGCCCACCTTCTGCGTCACAAACGACATGACGCATGTGACCGACATCTCAAAGGATGCAAAATCGGCAGCACTGGAAACATCGCGATTGTGGCAGATTGAGTTTCGAGCTGCCAACAGCTCGCGTATATGTCTCTTATCAGCGTGGTGAAGATCAGGAACACGATGTAGGATCGCTTGCAAAAGCATAGCCGGATCCATCTCGCCACCGTCACCACGGTACCTCGCGATGTACTCCTGCAGCTTCGGAATCATCCTCAGTAGCGCTTCAAACATCATGCTGGCGTATCCTGCTGAATCCTTCACCCCAGAGCTCATATCGGTTTCTTCAGAACGAAATTCTAAAGAAATGTTCGGTGGTAAGTGAGATCACTGCGCATCTAGAGACAGCAGAAACGTAACCTACAGCCCATATTGATGTGGGCTGGTCTTATCCGGATGTCCAAGGACCTTGATTCGCTCTGGGGTAGTCCCCCATGACCGTCAGGCACGCGAACCGCATCCTGCACGAAGCGGGGATGCAGAGTCTGAAAAAGACCCATCTCTCTGTCCGATCTGGATACCCCTGACGATAGATGGAATGAATGAAGCTGTAAACATATCCATTGACTCTGAATCTTTTTATTTCTCCATCTGCGAGTTAAGCCAGGCCACTGCCTTTCCCGTCAGATATACCTTACGTGTGTCGTGCACCTTCTTTGTTGCTCTTGCGGCTGAAGCATCAACAGTGGCCTGCTTCAACAAATCTCGGCAGCTAGACTTCGGCGTCTTGGTGCCACGCCGCGTGCAGGCCCACTCTCTATCGTCCACGGACCCACCGCACACGGCATTCATGATTCCAAGGTCTAATTATTTACTCGATTTATTCCGGCACCTCGTTGAGCAGGAAATAGTGCACTTTCAGGCGAGCATATCTCACTCTAGACACGCTGCACTTGACCACCTTAGCCACGCCATCGCAGTCACCCACAACATCATACCACTGCCCTTCTGTGTCGCATAATGCGTACACACGCTCATATGTCTGATAGACAGCTGTTGCCTCAAAGGGCATATCTAGCGTACAATCGTCCTCGCAAATATGGGTGCAACCAGGAGACACCCAAATCAGCCGCCAGGGGAAAAACAACACCGCCTTTACATTCAAAGGGAATGCAATCGGCGTTGCTGTGAGGCATTTCTCGCGCTGCTGGTATTCAGGCAGTAGGCCAGACTGGGCGATATGTTGGGGAACCACACCGGCGAACAGGAGTTGACTGCCGCTGAGGAAGACGTTGCAGCGACAGTCTGCCATGAGCTGGTCGACCCTGAACGGCAGCTTTTCGAAGCCCCGTATACATCTATCGCGTCCAAGTCCCAGCTTATAGTGGCGGTTGAAATCGCTGATTACCTGCTGATCGCCCGCGGAGAGGATAACTGTCCCCCCTCCATACATGATCCGATCAGGGGATGAAGCCAGTGGGCACAGCGACTGGGTGGAAGACGTATCTTCTCAGATCGTCATGAACTGTGAAGCATGCACCGTTTCCAGCCATGACAGTACCGACTGGGGTGAGGATGAACCTGCGACAAGCCTGCTCCGACACATCGATCACCATCCTGTTCTTCTCCCAGGGGGGCAGACTGGCCTCGAGCTCGGCGATATTAGGGCAGCTGGTGAAGGTGAGGCGGGTCGCATTCCAGTGCCAGTCCAAGCTCCATGCCCACAGACCCTTAGGTGTCCTGGTAAGATGGCTGAAATTGCAACTGTAGACCTCGAGGGCCCTGGGCATCCTGGCTCTAATGAAGATGGCGAGGTTGTCTGGACGAAGCATGAATAGACGGCCCATGTACATGCGGTGATGGTAGTGTGTGTTGCCATTTGAGAATTGGTAGTACTCGCCGTCCTTCTCGGCGACGTTCAGTGTGAAGAAGAACTTGCGGCAGAGGAACCAGAGACACTTGCCCTCGGGGGCGAGAGCATTTCGGATGAGGTCCTGGAGGTCTGGGTTGGCCCCTCCACCCATAAGACACGCCCACACCGCGCCCTGGTTCAGTGTGCGCATGGCTGCCGGGAGCTCATCGCCAGGCGAGAGCTCGACGTTCATGGACAGCGGGGGTCCGTCTGCGAGGATCGAGCGGGCGTGATCTAGGAGGACTTGTGCGGTTGGTTCAAGCGGGGGATCTTGGAGAGCGTGGCGAGGAGGGATTCGAGAGAAGGGGCGCTCGCTGGTGCAGTAGTGCTCTCTGCGTTGTGGAACGAGGGCATCTCCTCGCCAAAATGCCTGGTGTAGGCGCATTGGAGCAAGGATGGTACGTCCCCGGAGATACGGGCTGCTACAACTAGCGAGGCGCGGAATACGGAGATAAGGGCTTCTTTGATGGCTGATGGGGAGGAACTAGCACTGCTCATCGATTCCAGCGCTCAGTTCGGTGGCGACTTGTTCTCGTTCTTAAACTGCTCAATGAGAAAGGATGACAGCAGAAACGACGTCCTGGAGGACGTCCTGGTGTTGGGAGGGGGTGTTCTTGAGCACGTGATAGTGGACGGCCTTGTTGGTGGGCGCGGCCCATGAGAAGCACCAGCGCAAGTAAAGCATTTTTGCAATATATTACTTGCGTTTGCGCTGTCGTTCTCCGGGCGCACTTCCCCGGCCGCTCTTTTGACACGGACATTGCCGTGGGGCCTCCTCCTCGTAGCTGTTTCCTCCCCGGGTTCTGTAAATGGTGTGTTTTGATTCATCTGTCCCTTTGTTTGTCTCGGCGTTGAACTTTGAAAGCAATAAATGGCTACGATCAAGATATTATTGTCCAATGAGGCTCTTTACATCGCCTTCTAGCTCGATATTGATGTTGTTAGTGATTTTCTAGAGTACAGCACCAGTTTCGGTAATAGGGGGACAGACGAGCGCAAACAACTACATGGCTCCGAACTACACGCGTCTTGGCGTTGATATTGGTTATTAAATGGACTGTTCGTAACATATTGAGGGATTTCGTCATTGTACTCGAATGCACAAGTGTGCAGTTTATGCATCTGCCGGAATCTCATTTAAGGGAGATAACAGCGTCCTAAACAACAGGGATCTGTCAGTCATTATCAAACTTTACTTCTCTCACTCAGCCTCGTTGTCCCGCTTCTCCGGAGTAACCAATTGAGCCTTCCTTGTGCCGGGACGGGTGACACCAAAGACTCGGAAGAGTAAGTCGCTCGTCTGCTCCAAACCCTGGCTTTCCTCAAGCCTCAGAATGTTGTGCCGGATCTTATCTCGGTCCTGGTCTTGAAGATGCCCGAGCTCAGCGTTCAGCCTGTTATCAAAGGCTTGGCTGAAGATGAGCACGGAATGGGCCAGGGTTAGGGGCACAGCTTGGTGACTGGCGAGCTCGCGGAACTCCTTTGGCCAGAGAATGGCGTACTTGATCATTTTGGCGTACTTACGCCGCACATTGTGGGTCTTGATGGAACTCATCTCGTGGATGCGCTTGTAGATGCCATCACAGTAGGTGTTCTTGCCAACGCGCCCAGCCAGTACATCGGCACGTAAACGTTCGGCTGCGGCGTCAAGACGGGCGACCCTACCCTCATCGTCGACGGGCATCGCTCCACGCTTCCCTGCGATCGTGTACAGCTCCAGCTGCCAAGCAATCATGATCCGCAGCATCATCTCGCGTGTTGCACCAGACGTCATTGTCTCTAGCATGAGTTCCAGGCGGTGTTCATCCATGTAGCCAGACTGAATGACAGTAAGCGTCGTCATAGCACTGGATACTGGCGCGATAATGCCGCCATACCAAGGCTCCTCCCTTGAGCACCGCGGTAACATCGAATGTCTCAAGGGTGAGATCAATCTTGGGCTTCTTCTTCTTGTCCTTCTTGCTCGCCGAAGGCTGCCCCTCACCCTCACCTGATGCTTCTTCGCCAGCCTTGCCCACACCCTCGGCCGATGCCTGTCCCTCCCTGGTGATAGAACCATCTACTTGGCAGCTCCGACGTGCGAAGCGCCTCGTAGACGGGATTGCTGCTTCTTGTACGTTCTCTGCAGCCACCACAACATCGCTTGTGCTCTCAAGAGGCTTTTGCTTGCGCTCTGTCAGCATCTCGACGACGTTCTCGTGAACACGGTGCTTCAGAACATCAACAACGCCTTCAGTGCGATACTTAGGCTCAATGCTGAAGTAACAAATCAATGCATGCACGATCTGGCGCTTTGATCCTTCCATCTCTTCGTCTCTTTCGTTCATTCGGAAACCGTTAAATAAACCATGGAATGGGTGGAACATGCGAGTGATCCAGACCTCAAGCGTGTCTACACACGGCATCTTGCTTCATAAATGACTGTTTATTGCCCAAATTTTGTGTTGCGGCGTGACCGAATCGAACGAGAACATGAAGCTCACCAACAAGGCAGATACTGTGATTACGGCGGAGGAATACCAGCAATACTACTCCTCTGATGACTTTGAGTCATTTGTTGCGGCCTGTGATGAAGCAGGCATTCGTTCTGCCCACAGCACCACGTTCTCCGTCGCAGTGGACAAGAATGGCTTCAACAGCGAGCTAGATCTGGCCATGGTGCCTCAGCATGCGCTTATGGGGCCGACAGTGGGCGATGGTATCCTTACCAACAAGAGCATCCCCAACGACGCAGTCATTGGCATATACTGCGGCAAGATCATCCCCGAGCCCGAACCTGGTGCAGTCACGACCTACGTGACGAGGCTCAAGAAGCCTAACAACTTTGCTGTTGACTCGGCCGGCCTCACGTTCGGCTGTCACAAGATCAACGATGGTGCTGCTTTCTACAACGTCGTACCGGGGACGGCCTACGTTAATGTGCAGGTGGGGGACCAGAAGAAGCGTCTTCCCGTCATTCTTTACTTGGCGGATCGCGCTATTGCCAAGTTCGAGTACCTCTCGATCGAGTATGGCGAGCAGTACTGGCGTGGACGCAAGCCCATGGCCCTCTACCCCTTCTGTCTGGAGAAGATGCTTGCTGAGGCTGAGTATGAGGAGATCAACGATGTCTTAGACGCCGTTCTCTCCTAACCTAAATTGAGATCCCAACAATTCATTGCTTTCAAAAAGTTCAAGGGTCCTTCTACCTGGCCCATCATCACTGGGATCCTCGTGCTTGGCGCCCACATCCCCGATGTCACCCAAAAAGATCTAGAATTTTCCGAAAATCGGCTTCCGACAATTTTCATTGATCCCCTGACGCTCGATGGAACTGGATATTGCGTATCAACTGGTTGCTCTGAAGGAGATGAAGTCTATTGAGTCTCTTAAGATCAATTCCATCACGATTCAGAAGGAAAAAGGTCCGGAAAGCTGTCATTCTTGCTTTCGCGCAGTCTCCCCGCGGGTAAGAAGTGGGTAACGAGCACACTGAGGCTCTGTGCTGACCGCTACAGCGCTTTCGATCCAGTACAACGTGCAGAGCATGTTGTTTGGCATGAACTCCAACGCCACATTCAACGAGGAGGCAGCAATAGCGACTCTGCGCGTTCATGAGAGGCTCGTGACCCCGCTACACCAGTCAGTCTTCGCTAACATGGTCAGGGCCAAGCACAAGACACCGACTCTAGACGATTTCCTCGATACCGCGTGTGTCTTCCCCTGACTTTTACTGAGTTGGATCGCCTTGCCGCATGGGTGGGTGAGCGCAACCCCAGTGTCTGGGTCATCATGACGGAGGCTCGTATTACTGGCGTTTTAGATGGTGAGATCTATGAGCCGCTGCTTCGGGCCGTTGCTGACGACGCTGATAGATTCACGTTCGGCAGCCCCTGAAAAGTTCCTCCAGTTAACCGACACGAGCCTTGACTATGCCGTCGAGAGTGTCCAGATCAAGGACTATGCCAATCGTCGCTGCCTTGTCAAGTGGATCGGGTATCCTGTGCCTGTCACCGTTCCGCTGACCGATACGTTGCGTGAGCTGGAGGCTGGGGAAACCTCGGGGTTTGTGGGCGTGCGACGGGAGATAACCTTCTGGGCGGGGTCGTACAACCGGGGGAAATTCAGAACAATCTTTTCAGGCGTCGGGAACCCGAGCGTGACGTTTCTGAGGAGTAAATCAAGATAATATTGTCCAATGAGGCTCTTTACATCGCCTTCTAGCTCGATATTGATGTTGTTAGTGATTTTCTAGAGTACAGCACCAGTTTCGGTAATAGGGGACAGACGAGCGCAAAACAACTACATGGCTCCGAACTACACGCGTTTCGGCGTTGATATTGGTTATTAAATGCACTGCTGGTAGCATATTGAGGGATTTCGTCATTGTACTCGAATGCACAAGTGTGCAGTTTATGCTTTCTCGGCCAGCCGACGATATTTACCACCACAGACAGCTGCATACAGGCTGTAGACTAGACATATACAGCAGGCTGAGTAATATAGCACCATACCCCCCTACAAACCGCGAATCAACCTCAAAGTCACATAAACATAAGCGATACGGTCGGTATATCAATCCTTTACTCTTTACTTCTTCACTGACCATCTCCTCCTCTTCAGCCCGGGAGGAACCTTTGCGCAGAGTGGCGTGTCCCCTTGTCACTTCGACCGCATACTCGATTTCCCACTCGCGACACTGTTGGGCAAAAACACGCCAGGGCGCTCTGGCCGTTTTCGTTGGGCTTAAACGCGACATGTGTCACCTTGCCCCTCCTCAGACTTGCTAAAAACGTACATGCCGACGACTGGATCGATCTTTGGGTCAAAAATCCCGGACAACATGGAGGTATGCAACGGACTTTCCAGTCATTGAGCACCAGGCTTCAACAGCCCACTGAGTTAACCACTTCTCCTGCATGATTGGCTTACCGATGTTGCTCCCTCCGTGACAGTGTGTACACTGCACACTTCATGGAAAAGTTCGTCCCGGAGACCCTCCTCGGGCCGCCTGTACCCCGGAGTGGCCCGCCGGTTCATCTCTATCGCTTCCTTTGTATATCTGCTCGCGGTAGTTGTCCGCCTTCGTCTCCGCTGCACACTGCTCTTCATTCGTCATCGTCTCCCAGCTCTTGAACGCATGAGGCTCCCGTGACGCCCCTCGATCATCATGAGGCAGTGTGTTATACAGTTGCCGTGGGCAGGGTTTTGTATCTGACCCACTGCTTGCTCTTCTCCAGCTGGATTGGCGACGCCAACTCTAAACTTGACTTCCCTGCTCCTCATCTGCTTCGAAGCTGGGTCGACGTGGTCGACCTGGACATATTCAACGTCCGACTCCAGCCTCGAATGCCACCTTTGCTGTCTGCCTCTTGCTCTTTATCTGCCTCACGCTTTTCCTCTGACTCTGCATTCACTCTCTGACTCAGCCTATCTCGTCCTCCTGTCTCCTCCTCTGCCTCACCCTCCTCCACTGGCTCTCTTCCTCCTCTGACTCCTCCTCCGAGTCCCTCTGGCCTGGCTCTTCTCGGGCTCAGCCTGATGCAGGCGTCGCATTTGGTCACGTCCTCCCTATGTGATCTCACCCTTTCCTCTCCTCTGTCACCAGCTCCTCGTGTGCCTCGCGCTTCTTCTCCTCTGTCACCATCTCCTCCCTCGTCTGACTCCTCTGAGCTGTTATCGACATCAGCGATCTTCTGAGGGATTGTCATGAGGGCCTTTGCGCTTCATGTGGATTGAGTCGCTCTTCCCGCACGGTGGGGGTACTCGTTCGTGCTTGGTGTGTGCCCGACTGGGGTAGGTCGCGGCGAAACGGCGCGGGTGTCGGGCTGGCACCCCATGGAGATGCTCAGCTGCGTACTCCCACGTCTTGCAGCAGCCTCGTGACGGTCTCCTCCAGCTCGAGTACTCTCTTCTGCGCCTTGTGATGGAGCACTCGTGCCTCCATCGGAAGAGATGGGAGGTCTTTGTGAATCCAGTCCTTCATTTTCGAGCAGCTTGGATACGCGAAGGTATCTGTCGAACTGGACGTCGACGTGGTTGTCCCCAGCAACCGCAGCTGACTCTCGAGAGGCGCGAATGCGAAGCTCGCCGTGCACCTCCTTCTGGACTCTATGCCACAGGACGTAGCTGCGAGCGTTATTGTCCTCCCACTCTTTGAGCTTCTGGGCGATCTTTCTTCGCGCCGGCGCTTTGATCGCGTTCTTCTAATCTCTCATCGTCGGACTCTGCTGTCAAAGTCCACCTCACCTCTCACTGTCGCACAACTCAGAATCGTCGTGACGCCGCTCTTCACCACTGTCCACGCCACTTCATCGTCGACGGGTTCTTTCTAGCGCTCGGCCTTGCCCTTGCCCTTGTCCTTTCTCCCTCGGTGTCAATGGCCCTTCAATAATGGCCTTTACGCGCCTTTGCGCTTCTCCTGGCTATACACGATATCAGCCTGGTTGTCGTCAACCCACTTCGCCAGCGCGCCGGGCTTCTGAACTTCTTGGTCCGGCGCGAGTGCCATAAACTGCTTCTTCAACTTATCCTGGAGCTCCTCCTTCTCGTCCTTCTCGTGAGGCGGAATTTCGTGGTGATATGGTTCAGGTTGATTCCTATATAAGCATTGCTATGACTACAAACGCTTCCTGATCACTAGATCGAGCAGTTTCGTTCATCCAGCAAAAACCGCGCGAAGAACAGCACATTTGGCATGATTGGTGGTTGCCTTGGTGTATGCAGCCAATATCGCATCGTACTGTTCCCTTGCTAGCGCCTCTCAATCCACTCTTTAGCAAGTCCATTTTCGGCACTCATCAGCAAGAGAGCATAAAAATGGACATAGAGTGCCAAAAGTAATAAACTGAA